>CAWUFW010007656.1:604674-982640 GCA_963921515.1 Calotriton arnoldi | reverse complement strand
TGGCAATGGGGTCTAAACCCCCATCACTCACCGTGACCAAAAGGTAAGGGGTGGGGTCCATAGCTGAAGTCACATATTTTGAACAGCGTGGCAATGAGGTCCAAACCCCCATCATCACAGTGACATTAAACGTAAGTGTAGGGTCCATAGCATGAAGCACCTTTTGAACATTGTGGCAATGGGGCCCAAACCCCCACCATCACTGTGACCAAAAGGTAAAGTGTGGGAGTCCCATCGCTGAAGCACATTTTGAACAGTGTGGCAATGGGAGTCCAAACCCCATCATCACAGTGACCAAAATGTAGTGCGGGGTCCATAGCTGGTTAGCACATTTTGAACAGTGTGGCGGTGCTGGGTCTAAACCCCCATCATCACAGCGACCAAAAGGTAAAGTGTTGACAAAGAAAGAGCTGGGCGACTGCCAAACTGCACTGGAGGATTCCTGGTCACAGAACAAAAAAACACATCAGTGGCAAGTCGGTGTATGTCCCAGTGCAACATTACAAATTGGGTGGGCAACACTGCAGTGCAAATAAGACATACTCTTTGGCCATGTGCAGACAAACAGCACCCATGTGGGGGCTGGACACTGCTTCAGCATTCAAATCAACGACACAATGACAGCAGTGACCATCAAGACTGCAAGAGACCCACATATTTGCCAATGGGCACGACAAATGCAGATACCCTGTAGGGAGACCGGGGTGGCAGATGTGAGGGGTGAACAGATACCATACCATGGCAGCAATGGGATCGACATCAAACCGAGATGATCATTGTTGCCGACCGATGACACTCAGGGAGTCCCAGGGACAGCAGGGGAAACCCAACGGGAACTACATACAGGCCAATGGCACACCCAAGATATGCCAATGCAGTGGTGCAGATGCACAAACACAAACAGGCAGACCCACACTGCATCATACAACAGGTGAGGGGGGTGCCAGTGTCCCCAGGCAACCACACAACACATGAGGAGACCTGATGAATCACTCAGATGTGGCATACAGTGCCACACAAAGGTAACTCATGGATCCAATCCCCTATGTGGGCAAGCAGGCATTGTCAGATGAGAGGAGCAAATCACACATGTCACACAGGCACGTAGAACAGCAACTGACACAGCAAGACACAGACACACACAGCACCACCCCCAGGGCCTCACGAATGTGGTGACCTAGGCTGCATTTAATCCCACTGTGTATGACAAAGCTAAATGTGGTTCACACTGTGAACCACAGTCATGTGTCCTGAGCAACAAACTACCATCACACCTACACAAGCACAAATCAATCAGCATGGCCAGTAAGCCAAGGCCAACATGGAGGCAGGGGCCTAGCCGGGCAACAACTCTCATCTGCACCCACTCAACACCACCCCTCGACCTCCAACAATGTGCAGCAGTGAGCACACATGCACTGGTGACAGTGCACATGCACCATGACTATTCCAGGGTGGTGGGTAGGAACCAAGGTGCAGAAACGCATCACACATGGCCACTCAACAAGACTCCTGAATGTCTGACACACTGACACACGCTGCACATGACATGACGGCAATACCACCACCAATGGGACTCCAGCCACAGTCGCACACCAATGAAGAAGCCAAGGTCACCCACAAAGAACACACATAGACAACAACCAACATTGCAGCCCGACGCCAGAGGAGTGCCAGCAATCACACACACAACGCGGTCACAATCACTGAAAGATAACACAAACTGGAAATCACATGACAGGGCAGCAATGACCAAGTGGAAACCTGATGAGACCATCCGCGCTGCGCCAAACTCCAGCCCTGACAGCAAACACACCTATAGGTGACACCCTGATGACCAGTAATGTGCCATGCACCCACATCACAGAGACCCAGGGAGAAGACTTTGGGGAACATAGGTCAACTCAGCAAGCATGCAAACAGGTACAACACTAGGGCACAGCATGCACAGCTAAGCGAGTGAACACACAGACATGCACATACAACACAGCACCTTGAAGCAGGCAATGTCACAGGAGATACACACTGCCATGAGGGGACTCCACTCCTGTGAGGAAAGCTTGTTGCCATATATTTGCCTCAGTAGGGCCCCATCATGTCAGCTGAGCACTTGGTCACACAATCAACAATTAGCACCAAATGAGGGGGCTCCCGTTACATCAGCCTGGTCATGGAAGTGCCAAGCGGAATCATCAGCACAGATCCAACACACTTGGTATGGCAATGTTGCACTGACTACACGGATGAGTCCTTCCCATTGATGCCCAAACCTCGCATGTCCAGTGGAGATGGCTACACGGTCAGGGAAGTAGGCGAATTGAACAATGCTTGAGCGGCACAGATGTGCAGGGGTAAAGCCACAGATGTGAAATAGCTAATCTAAGTAGAAAATCCATTGCCAAATACTGAACACATGACACCCTCAGATGCTATGGATGACATGGATACACCACAGGATGGACACATTCCCTGGACCGCATGGGTCCATGCACAGTAACACTTCATTATCATGAGACCCAAATATCACCATCAATACAGCGAGGGCATGGTTAGCATCATCAACAACATGTACATCGAAGCATAAGCACTAGAGAACAGACAGGTTGCTTTATTCAGCATATGTGTAATGAAAACAAAGTCAGGAAAACACAAAGGCCAATGGCCAGTCCATTCGTCAAGGGTCTAAACTGAGGCAGGTGGCAGATGCCACTCACTGATGCCTGCACAAAACCAGTGGTACAACTCCACCAGGAGGGGCAACCGGTAAGGCAAGGCCAGGCACACGCGGGGACTTAGGATCAGGGCTCACCAGGGAGGAAGCAGGGGAGGGGGTGGGTGCTGGAGAGCCACCGACAACTGCAGTGGAGGTGTCTGACAGGGTGTGCCGGCACAACTGGGGGCATGGCTCAGATGTTGTGGGTGCCGGCACGACTGCAGTGGACCTGCAGATGGAGTGAGACAGGTCCGCGCATGCAGTGCCCAAGTCAGACAGGGTGGAAGTGGACTCCACTGCAGTGCCTACCGACCAGGAGAACGAACAGGCAGGTGGGCTGGACAGAGGGAGGACACCCTCACCGCATCAGTGGCACAGACAAGCGCAGGCGGGTGTGGTGCCGGAGAGCAGTGGCAGGGAGAAGGCCGGATCCTCTTGGGGATGGTATATCTGTGGGTGGGGAACCTGGGGCAGGGTGTGGTGGGGGCACCTGTGGAGTGGGGGCCTGAGGGATGGAGGAAGGAGACCTGGTGCCTGAGCTGCAGGGCGGCGGCGGGGTCTTGCTCTTACGACTCCGGGGGACTTGCGGGTGGGGGCCTTAGTCTGTCTGCGCCTGGGGGAGGGTGTCCGGGGGCGAGGGGCACTCTGCTCCGTGTGGGTGGGCTTCCCCTTCCCCCTGAATGCTGTATCAGCTGGATCGGAGGGGAAGAGGCCGAGGTCACTGAGGAAGAGGCGCTGGGTCTTTGGGGTTGCAGGTGAGGCAAGGGAGGGTGTTTTGGAGGGAGAGGCAACTGAGGACTGTGCAGTGCTCGTGGATGCGTGTGTGTGTTCCAGGGCCCCATCCCCTGTGAGTCTGGTTTCAGTCCCCTGACTGTGCGTGCGTGTGCGTTTTGTATGTGGCGTGTGTGTCTGTGTGCTGGATGTGTGTGTGCTGGTGTGTGCCTGTGCCGGTGTGTGTGTGCTTGGGACGGGTAAGGTGCTGGGGAGTGTGGATGGAGCAGAGGCAGGAGGGGTGAGGGACTGTCTGAGGAGGGACACTGCTGCCGTCAGGGAGGAGTCCATGGACCTATTGCCCCTCTGTAGGTCAGACATGCCCGATGAGATGCCCTCCATGAACGACACCAGCTGAGTCAACAGAGCGGTGTGCGCATGGAGGACACTCAGCATGGCTGTCTGCCCTACATGGAGCTGGCGAAGGAGGTACACAGACTCCTCACTCAGGGCAGCAGGGGACACAGGGGCAGGGGTGCGGTGCTTGGCCCAAAGGAGACACGCTCCCGAACATGGGAGCCTCCACGGACCTGGGGAATGGGAGCCGATGGGAGGGCCGTGGTGGTGCTGGTGGTGGCGGGGACAGCAACACTAGCTGGGGTGTGGTGGCTGCTGACACCCGCCTCCATAAGGGAGTCACCCTCCGAGTTGCTCTGGTCCTCAGCTGAGGTGGATGGTGCTGAGGACTCCTCGGTGTGGCTCCCCTCGCCCTCCGTGCCACTGGGTCCCTCCGACCACTCCTCGGCTGCTGACCCAGTCTGGCTCTCCGGCTCCTCCTGGTCCGTGGAGCTGTCCCCTTCCGTGGCCGTGGATGTATCTGCAAACAATGGGGAAACAGACAGACATCAGTCACCTGCATCAAACGCACACACCTCTGTGAGCACAGCACATTACAGAGCAAGCCCTGGCATCATTAGTTGTACATTGCTAAAAGTGCCCTAACTGAACAGGAGAAGCCAATTGTCAGTCTGATGCCAACCATGGCACTCACATCCCACATGGCCTTGCACCCATCTGTCTGGTGTCTGTTGGATAGCAACACCCCAGTGTGGACACATGCACCAACTACACAGTAGTTGGACAGTGCAGAGGACACGGTGTAGCATGTGGACATGCACACATCACAACTCTTGCCACTGAGTCAGTACAGGTTTCCGGATGAAAGGGATGCCCAGAGTCAAATAGGAAATGCATGTGATGCATACCAGCGACAGACACCATGATGCACCCATGTCCTGATAGCCATCGCCACAATGGTGTGCATGTAGCACATGTCACTCCCCTGCAGGATCACCAATAAGTAGACACATGCCATGGCGGAGGCATGACTGCTAAGTCATACATCACTGTCTCAGTGATGTATGACTTGGCAGCCAGACAACAACACTCTGCACTGTGTCACAATAGTAGGTCATGGGGAATGCAAGTCCTGGAGCTGCACAAGTGCACATGTACATCCCCCACACAACACATCATCTTAACCCTCATCTGTCCAGGTCATACCGATTGGACATATGGGAGACCTGTGACACTACCCTCTGAACCTGAGCCCCTCACAATCTGCTGTGAATGGGGAACAGCTGCCTGAACTTCACATTCGCATACCCCAGTCTGCACGGGCAGCTGATCAAACACCTATGTGACACACAAGTATCGTATCCTATGGTCACATCTCCAGTGGCATGCTGAGCCCCTACCAAGAAACACCCCAGCAGTCCTGGCAACTAATCCACAGCACACTGACACAGAGGCAGACACCTGAGGGGTCAAATCACTGCGCACAATGTGTCAGCTGATACACGGGAGTGGGAGTACAGAGTGCATTGCATGGCCTGGAGTAGGCATGACTGTCCTGCCCCACATGAATGAGGGATGAGCCCTGGACAGTGGATAGCTGGCTATGTATGTGTGACACACGTAATCTGCACACTCCTGGGGCCCAAACATTGTTCCCACCCGCTGCATGGGCGTGTGCCACATACCCCAGGCACATGTGGTGGCTCAGCTCAGCAAGTGGACCGCATATCAAAGCAACACGCAGATTACATGTCCGAACACAGGCGTTGTGTGAACAATGGACCCACCCATGATGCCCACAACAGAGTTAGGGAAACAGATGCTGTCCCCCACCTTTAGTGAAGCAAACTGCAAGGACACAGACCCAAGTGACACAATTCCCTGAATGTAAGGGCCACACCTGGGTATCAGATGAGGAGTGGGCAGTGCACAATAGAGGGACATGGCTCCTAGACAACATGACTGCTGCACTGTGGCAGTTGAACCAGGCCAGAGGAGGGCACAAAGCATGTAATACAGAGTTCACAGTGCAGTCTTTGACTCACCCCCTCCTTGCTGCTGTCTGGCCTTCAGCTGCCCATCCAGGTCTGGAAACACCACCGCCAGGATCTGGAGCATGTGGGGGTCAGGGTCCGTGTTCCGCCCCTCCTGCGAGGAGGCGACAGCTTCAGCTGGACCCGTGCAATCCTCCGGGTCCAGCCCCGAAGGTCCTGCCACCTCTTCTGGCAGTTGCGGATCCGGCGCTTGTAGACCCCCACGGACCGGACAGCCCGGACGATGTCCTTCCAGATCTCCTGCTTCCGATGGGCATTAACCTGTCAGGATGACAAAGTGAAAAGGCCATTACTACACATGCAACATATCCGTGCATGACACAGTTGTATATACATGTCTCATTCACAGGGGCATATGATGTACACAGGCAGTGCAACGCTGCCCATGGACACTTTGCCAGACATCACTACATGGTATCATTGCATGGGAAGTAAAACCTTGTACAAATGCACTGTCACTGCACCATACCTGTCCAGTGCATGTCACTACACACTATGGGGGTGACAACTACTCAGTGAGCCTGCTAGCCAGTGGCGTGCAGACTTTCAGCCTTGCTAGTCAGACAAAATGCACATTCAGAAAGGCAGTGCACAGAACACTCACCTGCTCTCCTGGTGTCCCATACAGCTTGCTGTACTGTGGAAGTAGGCTGTCCAGCAGGGCCTGGTTCTCCTCAAGGCTGAAGGCTGGGGCTCTCTCCACAGTACGTGCCATTGCAGGGTCCAGAGGGGCAGAGACAGCAGCAGTGCAGTGGCAGATGTCGTCCTGGAGCATGTAGTGCAGGCAAGTGAGCTCTCAGGGGAACAGCCAGCAATATATATGTGCTGGAGAGGCAGATACTGTCCCTTGTGTCCAAAGTGATAGGTCCAAGTCGTTTGCATCTTCTGAATCTGGCCAATCCATGGAATAGCAGCACCAATACACGCCCACGGCATCCTTCAAATCTTCAACTTCATGACATACATGATTTTGCAACATTGTTGTGGGTGACCAACTGAATTTCCAGCAACCGACTCGTTCGAAATTCGAAACGCGTCCGTTGCCAGGCAAGGCCATTGTCAATGGGTGCGCACCGATCGGTCCATTGCGGTACAACGCGTACAGGGGCACAACGCGTACTCACGCACATTGAATGCAATGGGCCGGCCGGGGGCACCGATCGGTCCATTGCGGTACAACGCGTGACAGGGGTACAACGCGTACCCGCACACATTGAATGCAATGGGCCGGCCGGGCGCACCGATCGGTCCATTGCGATACAACGCGTACAGGGGCACAACGCGCACCCGCACACATTGAATGCAATGGGCCGGCCGGGGCACCGATCGGTCCATTGCAGTACAACGCGTACAGGGGCACAACGCGTACCCGCACACATTGAATGCAATGGGCCGGCCGGAGGCACCGATCGGTCCATTGCGGTACAATGCGTACAGGGGCACAACGCGGACCCGCTCACATTGAATGCAATGGGCCGGCCGGGGGCACCGATCGGTCCATTGCTGATCAACGCGTACAGGGGTACAACGCGTACCAACGCGTACAGGGGCACAATGCGTACCTGCACACATTGAATGCAATGGGCTGGCCGGGGGCACCGATCGGTCCATTGCAGTACAACGCGTAAAGGGGCACAACGCGTACCTGCACACATTGAATGCAATGGGCTGGCCGGGGGCACCGATCGGTCCATTGCAGTACAACGCGTAAAGGGCACAACGCGTACCTGCACACATTGAATGCAATGGGCCGGCCGGGGGCACTGATCGGTCAATTGCTGTTCAACGCATCCCTGTACAAGTGACTGGCATATGTCACCATGCCTGTCTCAGATGGACATATGCCAGCCACAGATAGCTCCCAGGGAGTGAGGGGCACACCTACAACACGACAGCCTGTCCAAACTGTATGATAAGGCATGTAAGTCTGCATTTCCTATTGTGTGTATGTTGGTGTACATGTTGTCCTGTGGGTGTCACCTGGGGGCAGCAACCCCCAGGCTGTGCACGTGTTCATGGGGACAGGATCCTGGGTGTTACGTGTACATGACCACTGTGATGTGCAACTGTTCATATCTGTGCATGTGCCATGGTCACATTTCACGGTGGTGTATGTGTATGTCATGTCACATACCCCGTGAGTCCCATGTGGGACGGTATGTTTGAGCCAGGGTGTCCCAGTGGCACAATAGTGATGGTCCTCCACAGTCTGTGTGCATGTAGTGTTTACAATGTCTCTTATTTCATGTGCACAATGGGAGACAGTCTCCACATCCACGTTGTGTGTGCATGGACTTTGATGTTGTGCGTGTGTGTGTCACAGATGTCCATGTCTGTCCTGCAGTGGCAAGTGGGACCACTACCTGTGGGGTCATAGTTGTTTTGCTGTGGTGTATACATGATACTCCATGTAATGCCAGTGTCCATGTGGCAATACAGGGCCCCTGGGAATGTACCTGTCGTTGAGCTGTGATGCCTGGGGCACATCTGTCCTCACATGTCACTGTGGGGGTGATTGTGACACGGCAGCAGGAGATGGGAACTGTGACACGGCCTCATGATATCCAATGGGCCAACCTGGGACTTATTGATGCCACTTGTTGGACCGTGATGACAGATGTTGGCCATGTATGTACCATACATGTCCTTACGGAACTGCACACTTCATGTAGTTGTGCCTCATAATGATGTATGTTGGGATATTGAGTGTGTTCAATGCCGCATTTGTGGGCTGACTGACAATCTTGCTTACTTCTCCTCTGCACTGCAGGGCTCCTGCTGTCCATCGACCATTCCCAGACCTGGCAACGATGGTGGAACGGGACAGCATCCGACGGTACCGCTTCACCAGGCAGCTGATTGAGGATTTGGCAGTGCAGTTGGCCCCACATTTGCAGCCTGGCCGGCCGTATCCTACAGCGCTGACCCCCAAGGTGAAGGTGATGGCAGCCCTACACTTCTTTGCCACCGGTACCTTCCAACATACTGTGGCGACTGCTGGTGGGATGTCACAGACCATGTTGAGCCGTGTGCTCCGCGATGTTTTGGCGGCAATGTTGCTATTCCTGAACCGGTACATCTATTTCCCTAGACTGCGACGACTCACTGACGTGAAGAGTGACTTCTATGCCCTGGGGAGGATGCCGCATGTCATTGGCTCCATTGATGGGACACATGTGGCTTTGGTACCACCACAGGCCCAGGAGCAGGCCTACAGGAACCGCAAGCACTACCACTCGGTCAATGCACTGGTGGTGTGTCTTGCAGATATGACCATCACACACGTGTGTGCCCGTTTCCCTGGTTCAGCACACGATGCCTTTGTGATGAGGAGTAGTCGCATCCCCAGGATGATGGCACAGATGCAGAACCAGCGTGCCTGGCTTGTCGGTGTGTACTGACTTTGTGCCATTGTGTGTGATCTGATCTGTAGTATTCCGCCCACTTTTCCAAGTCAGCTAATGTGCACTTGTCTGTCCGTAGGTGACTCGGGATACCCCAACATGCCGTGGTTGCTGACACCCCTCAGGAACCCTGTGACACCAGCCCAGATGCGTTACAATGAGGCACATGGTCGGACCAGGAGAGTGATTGAGCGGACATTTGGTCTCCTGAAGAGCCGCTTCCGCTGCCTGGACAAGACCGGAGGGTCCCTCCCATATGCCCCTGCGAAAGTGTGCAAGATTATCATCGTCTGCTGCATGCTCCACAACCTGGCAGTGCGGAAGGAGCTGCCTCTCATCCAGGATGACAATGACCAACATCCGCCACCTGTGGAGGATCCTGGCCTGGACCACGATGCCAGTGACGATGATGATGATGATGATGATGAGGGTGATGTCCGCACACAGCTCATCACCAACTTCTTTAGCTGAATGTGAGTATCCTGAGGTGTCATGTCAATGATGTGAGTTGGCATGATATGTGTAGGTGGTGCTCTGGTGCTGTTGGAGTGTGTCCATGGGCTACTTGACTGGATGTGTGTTGCGATGTGTGCTTACAGGTGGGCTGTACTCCCCAACAGTGTTGACATGCTAACTTGGTTCTGGGTGGGTATCTTGTAACATGTATTGTGCATGAGTTTTGCTGTTCTGTCCTGTTCTCCATTGCTTTTGACTGTGTGTCATTTCTGTCCTTCACAGGGTACTTTCAGATTCGTTTGGTCAACTGTGTCCACCGACGACGTGATTGCACTTCCAGGGTGGTAGCTGTTGTGTCCCTACAGGTGATGTGCGCCACACCCATGGACTTCCTTCCGTCTACAGTTGTTGACTGTGTGCCCGCTGCCAGGTGGGATTACCTTGCATCTGTAGTGGTTACGACATGTTGCAACTGTGTAATAAACCTGTGCTTCACTTTGTGATGTGCATTGTCTGTGGTCACACATTTGACTGCCATTTGCTTACTGCACCTGTGGGCTACTTGACTACAACTGGGAATGGGTGTGGTGTCTGTGCATTGCACCGTCTTCCCTGGCAACATCAGTGTAGGCAATGAGTCAGATGGCCTAGGTGTGTATGTGTTGTGTAGCCCTGGTGGTGTGTCTCCCTCATATGTGTCACGTTGCCTTTACTCACATGCCTGTGTTGTACTTGCTGTTGCAGTTCGCATACACAGTGTAATTTTGCAGTTCATCATCCCCATAACAGCACCCACGTTGGAATCACAACAGAGGCAAGTATGGTGTATTAGTGAGTTTATTGTGATACATTTGTGTGAATAGTGCATAGGATGGGTAGTGCTGTACATAAATCTTGCAATCAGAAGTTCCTAGGTGAATTGAAAGTCCTGGTAGACAAAATCCCCAGTATCGGGGCCACAGTTGTCTGAGACATTGGTCCAACTTGTACTCCCCATGCAATGTGTGGGAGTAGTGTTGCCGTCAACAGGGTGAACAGTCTGTGCACAAAGGTGAACATCCAGAACAGGTTCAGGCTTCCTGGGAGTTGCGCTTGGCCATCGGCCTCTCACTTGCCCCTCCTCGGACGACCCCTCTTCTTGGGGGGGGGCCCCTCAAGTACAGGCTGCTGCGGTGCAGGGGACTCTCCGCCAGAGTCATCCTCCCACCCTGTGGCAGTTGCAGTTTGTTCAGCACCAGATGTTGTTGGCACACAGGGAGATGTGGACTGGTTGCTGTTCATCTGGCGGAGGCATTGTAAAATGTCCCTGTGCACCGCCGTCATCTCATGCAGTGCATCCCACTTGGACTCCACGCGGGACATGTGTGAGTCCACGCGGGACATGTGTGACTCCACGTGAGACATGTGAGAGTCCAAGCGGGCATGATGGGCAGCCTGCTGCTGTTTCATGTCTCTGAGGAGCCCCACTACCTGGCTGAGGTCTCCTGTGCTGGACTGGTACGCATCAGCTATGCGTACCAGTTGTGGGTCATCATGCACACCAGCAACCTCTGCAAGCAGCGACCTCTGTCTCCCACCCCTCCCACCACCCCTGCTGACATGTGTAGTGCGTGCTGTGGCACGCACAGATGACCCTGGTCCACCTTGGGGGTTGGTGGTGGTGGTGGTGTCCATGGCCCCAGGTTGGTCCAGGGTCCCTGTGCTGGTGTTGCTCCTTGTTCTGTCCATGTCGGCAGGGATGGTATTTGTGGTGACAGTCGTTGGAGGGGTGGGTGCAGGGGGTGCAGCTGGTGGTCCTGCTGGTGCTGCAGCTGGTGGTCCTGCTGGTGCTGCATGTAGACTTGCACCGGATGTGCCAGTTTGGTCTTCTTCGTCCGAGGAGGGCAGAGGCTGTACGACACCAGTGAGCTCCGCATCCTCTTGAGCCTGGGACTGGGACTCCTCAGCGTCTGCTGCTGTGTCCCCATCATCACCTGTTTTTGGGAGACACACACAATGTATGTTATGTTTCTGCAGGCATCAATGGTTGACACACCTGACAGTTGTGATTGTGCCTCTGGGTGCGGGCCTGTACATTGCATTGTCCTAAGTCGTCACAGTCAGGGGTTGATTTTGGTGTGGCACATTGTCCTGCATTATTTGGGCATTTCTATGTATTTGTTGGGGTGTGAACATGGTCTTCATTGGTTGTATTTGGTTGACAGCCGGCCCTCCTTCCCACCCAGCCAGTCAGTTATCCCACCATGGACTGTGCTTGCATTGCAGGGAGTGGAAGTTGTCTCTCAGGATGTCAGTCAGTGGTGTCCTGCTGTTTGTTGGTGCACAGTTCCCAGCAGGGCCTTGTGCTCCCCGCAGCAGTAGCCAGTGTCAGCCATCTTGTGAGTCCTTCTCCACTCCCTGTGATGTGAGCATGGTTCAGGGTGGTGTTGATGGGACAGTTGTGGGGGTGACCAATATCTGTGACTGCCACTCCCATCATGCTATTGCCTCCACCCCACTTCCCAGCATTCCCATACTTACTTGCTTTTGTGGGGAGTTCAGTGTGTGTGGGTGTGAGAGCAATGGCAAGATGGCTGACAGTGGTGTCCTGCTGTTGGTTGGTGTGCAGTTCCCATCATGCCCTTGTGCTCCCCACAGCAGTAGCCAGTGTCAGCCATCTTGTGTGTCCTTCTCCACTCCCTGTGATGTGAGCATGGTTCAGGGTGGTGTTGATGGGCCAGTTGTGAGGCTGAGCAATATCTGTGACTACCACTCCCATCATGCTATTGCCTCCACCACCCTTCCCAGCATGCCCATGCTTCCTTCCTTTTGACTCTGCTTCCCTGTGGGGTGGGCTGGCTGTGCTGACAGGATAGCTGGGAGTGTTGTCCTGGCAGTTGTTTGGCTAAAAGTCCCAAGAGTGTCCCTGTGCTTCACACAACATAACCCAGGGTGGTGGTTCTTTGTGGGATCTTGAGTTAGGATGGGAGGCATTGCAATCTACCAGGTGGGTTCTGTGGAGTTTGTGTTGAGGGGGGTGTGAGGGGAGGTGCTTGTGACTATGGTCAGTGCTGCAAGTCCTCCTTCCCACCCAGCCAGCCAGATATCCCACCATGGAACGTGCTTGCATTGCAGGGAGTGGAAGTTGTCTCTCAGGATGTCAGTAAGTGGTGTCCTGCTGTTTGTTGGTGCACAGTTGCCAGCAGGGCCTTGTGCTCCCCACAGCAGTTGCCAGTGTCAGCCATCTTGTGAGTCCTTCTCCACTCCCTGTGATGTGCGCATGGTTCATGGTGGTGTTGATGGGACAGTTGGGGGGGGCAATATGTGTGACTACGACTCCCATGATGCTATTGGCTACACTGACTTGGCCAGCATACACAGAATTCCTTCCTTTCAGTGGTCTTCACTGTGTGTTGGTGTTGTTGTGGTGGCTACATGTCTGGATGTGTTTGTTAGTTCTATTTGTGCCACTGCCTAGCTGTAGTTGTAGTTGTGTTTGTACATGTGATGGCACGGTTGGATGTAACTTTTTTGATGGCATGTGTTGTGTTTATCTGACTGACATACACATTTTGGGATGATTCTGTTCTGGTTGCTGTGTAATTGCTATGAGTGCATGGTTTGACTCTCCCCTTGACAGTGATGTGTGTGTGTTTTGTGGCAGAATATTGTGTACATTTGTTGTGTACTCACCAGGCTCTGGGATGTTCTCTAGTCCATATACGCTCACTGGCGGAAGGATGGCCCGCACCTTCTCCTCCCAGGGCCTGAGGTATACTGGCTTGGCAGGAGGGCCTCTGCCGGTGTATTGGCTCAGGAGGTAGTCTTTCTTGAGCAGGTCCCGGACCCTCCTGCGCACGTCATACCACCTGTTCTGGATGTCGGTCTTTGTGCGCAGACATGGTGATTGTGCGTTCACCCTGTTGATGATCCTCTCCCACATCTTGGTTTTCTGGGAGATGGGGGTCTGTTGGACCAGTGTGCCAAACAGCTGTGGCTCTACCCTGAGGATCTCGTCTACCATGACTTCCAATTCACAATCTAGGAACTTGTGATTCTTCTTGGGGGCATGGTGATGGGTGGTGATGGTGAGTGATGTGTGTGTTGGTGTGCAGGTGAGGGTGTGTGAGTGTGTGTTTTGCTGGGTGTATGTGAGGTAGGTATTTGTTGGTGTGCTGATGGTGTGTGGCTTGTGTGAGGGATGAGCTGTGGGTGTGTGGTTGCTGTCTCTTGGGTGCTGGCAGTGGAATGGCATTTGCAAAGGATCATGGTTGTGATTTGTGTCCTTTATATGGGTGGAGTTGTGGGTGTGTCTTTGTTCTCTATCCCCAACTCCCCCAGTATTTATTGGCTTTGTAATTGCTTGTTTGGCCTTTTTTTGTGTGATTTTTCCTTTGTACTGTCTGTGCATGTTGGAAACGTTCTTGTGACCGAGTCGGACCCTGCATTTGTCTCGTACGGTGTTCTCCGTTTCGTTCACGCTGTGTTTGTGCAGTTTTCTATGCTGCGTACGCGTCGGTCGTGGTGTTTTGTGTTGCTTCGGCTCGGTTTTGTATGCGTGTCGGTCGTGCGGCTTGTCCTCCGTCCGACTCGGTCGTGGTTTTCGTGCCTTGCATCGTACTTTGCGGTTTGGAGTTCGCGTGTATGTTTCGGTCGGATTTGTTCCGGGTGCGTGTCGGTCGGTTCGATTCGCGTGTTTTTCCGGCCGGATTGCTGTTTTCCGTGCGGCTCGGTCGTTCGGCTTGGGTTCTGTACTTGTCGGTCGGATTTTGCACGCTTTGCATCGTACTTGGCGTGTCGGGCGCCACAGGTACGTGTCGGTCGGTATAAATTCCGGCTCCGAGTCGGTCGGTGCTTTTTCCGGCCCGAATCGGAATCGACCCCCTAGACTTACCCAAATGATTCCTCTTGACTTTGAATATAAACTGGCTGAGGTCAAGCGATCCGAACATTCATAGGATCCAATCTCTCGATGGGAAAGCATTTTCAAGCTGAAGCTGTGCAATTTCTTGCTAAGACTTTTCTCTTGTGAAATTTCTTCCCACATTTCTTTCATCTCTGTCCTTTCAGATTTGGTTATATATGAGGTAACATAGCAAGCTACAGCAATTGAATTATCTGCAACATACTGGGTATCCATGTTTGCATTCCACATTTTCAAAATAACTGGATTGTAGTCATTAATGTACTTTGAAGCTTCTGTTCATTTTAAGTTGTATGTATTCTTGGGAGATTTCCGAGTTATTGTATGCCTTACTGCTGACAAAAAACGATTTATTCTTCCTTTAGAAATTATAGCACGTGGGAATCCAAAACAACATTTTGTATAAAACTTCCCTTTACACTTCTATTTTCGTCTGCAGTATTTCCCACATCGATGACTTTGAAACAGTAAAACTTATTGTCTCAAGCTCTTTTCTCCTCCATCTCTTGGAATGGCACATGTAACATACTGTTCAATGAAAGACAAAACAGTTTCATCAGTATCAGTTTCAAATGTTGGTGCATATTTATCCATAATAGCATGTGTGTATGAGGAGCACCTCTGGCTTGCTACTCCTTCTCCCAAAAAAATCTGTTACCTCTCCAAGAGGTGGATTATTTTTATTGCAGATAAATGGCATAGCTTGAAACCTATGATTAAAATATCTGCACACATTTACAGGATCCAAGGAACACAGTTCTCCAGCTGTCTTCAATTCAATGTTTTTAACATTTGAATTTGCTTCTCGTAGAAATTCAAGTAAATCTTCCCACACATATTCAGCACAGCTAAGTGTTACAAACCATGTAGGAGTACCTAAGTTTCTTAACATGCATTTAAGTTCTCCATGACGACGATACCAATACTCATTAGTACCACATTGGCACGCCATCAAATTAAATACCTGAGATTCTAAATTCTCATCTCTTTGTTCAACTTTGTCCATGAACTCTTTTGCAGAAACATGTTGAAAATGAAGTCCTGTTTTTAATATGTGGTTCACTGCATACGAAAGTGCAGACAAATCGCTTTCAAACAGGAGATGAAATATATATGGAATGCACTGCTGAAATCTTGCATCTTCACAAAATATTCTTGTTGATCTGTATTCTGAAGCTAGAATCTGTACATCTCGCTCATCAAATCGTCCACCTTCTCCTGAGGAAAACAATGAGCTTCTAAACTTTTTCCCATATACTCATGGGACTTCCTTTGCTTTTTTCATTTGAAATAATTCAATACTGGTTCCAATTATTTCTTTTGAATGCAGAGGATATATTGTATAATGTTCATAAATCTCTTCAGTTCTGCACTTGTCCACTTTTTCAATTTGTCCATCTGAAATACTGTTTCATCTTTAAAGCATAAAACGTCTTCATCAACATTCACATTCTTATAATAAATGTTATTGTGTCTCAGGTATACTTTAGCCTTTTGAAGTTTACTAACATCAACAAACTCTTGCCAGACATTTCGACTCTTTGTTGGTACACCATTTACTAGAATAACTACTGGCTCATTTTCTTCTCTGTCTACACCAACAGTTTCAATGTTTTTCTTAAAATCTAAAGGTAAGTAGACAACTCTTCCTTTTAGACCTTTTTGTAAATCTGTTGGTGGCAGCTTACCTGTTTTAGGCTCCATACGAATTATGGCCTGAAATGGGTGTACAGATTGAATAAGAATAGACTCATATGTATTTAAATCAGTCAGTTCTTGAGGAATAGGTACCAACTCTAAGTTGTTATGTACTGCTCTAGCTGGCATTTTGTTTTCTTCTAATTTGTTGTAACAATATTTACAAATGACTTGATCAACACCCAATTCAAACTGACCTTCTACCAACAAATAAACACTAATGTGTTTTGTTGAAAATAGCTTTCTTCATTAAAGAAAGGCTCAGTACTAGAAGTGTGCTTCCATTCACCAGTGAAAATTTTACAAATTACTTCTATTAACCAGTCTTTTCTTTTGCTTTTCTCCTTCATAAACAGCATTGTTTTATTCAATGTTTTCATTCTCTTCAATTTTGATATAAATAATTTTCTTTTTATTTCAAAAGCTTTATCTACTACACTTTCAATCTGTTGCTTTTTCTTATAAGCTGCTGATTTTCTTTTATATTTTTACAATCCTTCAATAAATGTTGTAGTACTCTACTTCTATACATTCTCTTCCTTATGTCTTTATGTTCTTTCAGCCTTCTTTCAAAATGCATTGTTTTCCCATAAAATGATTTTCTTTTATCATCTCCTTTTTTCCTTTCCTTCTGATTTGTTGTTGAACATTTCTTTTTCTTTTCAACATTTTCAAATTGCTTTACATTCTGTAACAGTCTTTTAACAAACTCTTTAGTTCTCTTACCAGAACTCTTTTTCTTCAGTGCAACATTTTGCACTTCATCTAATTTCCTCTTTTTTCTTTTTTTAAATAGTACTGTTTTTGTTCTTGTCTTCTCTTTTGATCTTTTTTGCCATTCTCAATGTTTTTTTACCAATAAATGTAAATGTCTGAAAAACAAAGAAAAGTTTAAATAGTTTGTTAAATAATTTCATACTTTTAAAATAATTATATATTAATATTCATAACAATAAATAAACAAATACTTTCAATTACATTGCAAATGTCTCCATAACATGTAAATATTTAGAATATTGTACTTTACATATTAACAAACCTGTCACAAGAACACGCACCTTTAAACAGTAACATGGTTCAGAATGCTGTTTTAAATTTGGCTAGTCCCATGATTCTCAGCAGTTGGGGAAAACTGAAGCTTCAACAGAAAAGTGAGGTTTAAGAAATGTTGACAAAAGAATTAGTGATTAGGCTACTTGCTATGAGTTTGTGGAAAGGTACATTTGAAGTAGGCCGTATAAGTTTATGTCTGCTTGAAATGAGAAATGTAGTCTGTCAAATTTAAAACTCTGTGTGCTCTTGTGAGTGAGGTATATGGCAACTTCTACATCTATTGTCTCATGTGTTATTCATCTGAAAATGGTAGCTTGAAAACCTGGTCGGTTTTGCTACGGGTAGAGAAATCTCACAGTTCTGCTCTGTCATTCAGTCGCGCCGCGGGATGGCGTTATCAAAAGCGAGGAGCTGTTGACCAGAACCAGACGTGGCAACACCCTTCCCAACCGTTATAAAGGCTCATGGAGCATTAACTCCTGCTTTCTCTAGCTTACACTTCAGAAATACTGAGTGGGCTCACTCTTTACCATTATTTGATTGGGTACTGTATATTATGCATTCCCTTTTTTAATTTTTTTTGTATATATCACACATTTATTGATAGCAACATAGTGAGAACTGAAGGGATCATTTTTCAGTCCTGATGAAGAAGCCTTGTGGCTTCGAAACATGTTGACACACCCAGGAGTATCCGCACATTACACGCAGGACATCTCCGAACCACCCTTTTAATAGTACCAGCCTCTATGACCTATTAAATTCCTTAAGTCCATGAGGCCAGCTTCTTTTTAAACTCACTTTTCGCATTCACCCCCGACCCTTCCTCTCACTACCCCTACACCACACATAGCACTACAAATATTAGTGCTCCCGCGTAGTCGCTGGTCACAGCACGCCCCGTCCCACAGCTGGGGCGGGAAGACCCCTATGATGAAGCATGACACCAAGGGTCCTTTTGGTGTGTGAGGGGTATCAAAGCAAACATTGTGTGTTTCCTACCAAGTTTGGAAACACATTTCCTTATTACAACCTCTTTTGAGGTGGATCTCTCTTTTGTTTCATATACGTTTAGGTGTCTGCTTCAAATGAGAAATGCAGTCTGTCAAGTTTAAAGGTCTACGTGCTCTTGTGAGTGGAGTATGTGTCTACTTCTACATCTATTGTCTGATGTGTTATGCATCTAATCACGGTAGCTTGAAAACCTAGTTGGTTTGGCTACCGGTGGACAAATCTCTCAGTTCTGCTCTATCATTCGGTCGCATAGCCTCTGACGTCTTCTGTATATATGTGTTATGGAGCCTCTCAAATAGCCTGTTTAATACTCAGGTGCCATGTTTTACGAGCAGAGAGGAATACATAGACTGTTTTTTACACAAATTTAGAGACCATACACTGTGAAACACAGGTATCCAAAATGCACAGACTGTTGTATGTATGCTTTGAGAAATATGGTGAGACTTATAACAGTGATATAGTAGAAAACAGTGTTTCAGAGCGCACGCTGTCTAAACCTGTGGAAAAAAAAGTGTATGTATTCCTTTCTGCTCATAAAACATGGCATCTGGGTATTGAACAAGCTATGTAGGAGGCTCCACAATACCTTAATTCAGAAGATATCACAGGCTCTGCGACCGAACGACAGAGCAGAACTAAGAGATTTGTCTACCAGTAGCCAAACCGACCAGGTTTTCAAGCTACCATCCTCAGATTTATAACACATCAGACAATAGATGTAGAAATAGACACATAAGTCACTCACAAGACCATGAAGTCCCTTAAACTTGACAGACTGCACTTCCCATTTCAAGGAGACACCTAAATTTAGGTGGCGTACTTCCTGTGTACCGTCCCACAGACTCATAACAAGTAGCCTAATCACTAATCCTTTTGCCAACATGTCTTAACCCTCACTTTTCTCTTCCAGCTTCAGTTTTCAACACCTGCTCAGAATCTTGGGCCTAGCCAAATTTAAAACAACAACCCTTCCCATGTCACTGTTATAAGTCTCACCATGTTTCTCAATGCATGCATGCATGTATCTGTACCTTTTGCTAGTGGCATCATATATAAAAGAAACATACAAATAGATGTATGCCTGTGTTTTATAAGTCTAGCATCTTCAGATACATAACACGTGAGAGAATACATGAGCAGGTAGAGACATACCTCAGCCACAAGACCATGAAGTCCCTTAAACTTGACAGACTGCACTTCCCATTTCAAGGAGACACCTAAATTTATGTGGCGTACTTCAAGTGTACCTTTCCACAGACTCATACGAAGTAGTCTAATCACTAATACTTCTGCCAACATGTCTTAAACCTCACATTTTTGCTGTAGCTTCACTGTTCAGCGACTACTCAGAGTGTTGGGCCTAGCCAAATATAAAGCAGCAACCCTTCGCATGTCTCTGTTGTAACTCTCACCATATTCCTGAAAGCATGTATGCATGTGTCTATGCCTTTTGCTAGTGGTATCATATATAAAAGAAACATACAAATAGATGTATACCTTTGTTCTGTACGTCTAGCACCTTCAGATGGATAACACATGTGAGAATACAAGTGCAAGTAGAGACATACCTCAATCACAAAACCACGAAGCCCTTTAAACTTATCAGACTGCACTTCCCATTTCAAGGAGACACCTAAATTTATGCGGCATACTTCAAATGTACCTTACCACAGACTCATACAAAGTAGCCTAATCACTAATCCCTCTGCCAACATCTTTTAAACTACACATTTCCGCTGTAGCTTCAGCAACTACTATTCAGCAACTACTGAGAGTGTTGGGCCTAGCCAAATATAAAGCAGCAATCCTTCCCATGTATCTGTTGTAACTTTCACCATATTCCTGAAAGCATGCATGCATGCGTCTGTGCCTTTTTGCTAGTTGCATAATATGTAAATGAAACATACAAATAGATGTATACCTGTGTTTTATACATCTAGCATCTTCAGATGCATAACAAGTGTGAGAATATATGAGTAAGTAGAAACATACCTCAGTCACAAGACTATGAAGTCCCTTAAACTTGACAGACTGCACTTCCCATTTCAAGGAGACACCTAAATTTATGCGGTGTACTTCAAGTGTACCTTTCCTCAGACTTATACGAAGTAGTCTAATCACTAATCCCTCGGCCAACATGTCTTAAACCTCACTTTTGTGCTGCAGCTTCACTATTCCTCAAATACTCAGATTGTTTGACCCAGCCAAATATAAAGGAGCAACCCTTCACATGTGTCTATTGTAAGTCTCACCATATTCCTGAAAGCATGCATGCATGTGTCTGTACCTTTTGCTAGTGGCATCATATATAAAAGAAACATACAAATAGATGTATACCTGTGTTTTATACGTCTAGCATCTTCAGATACATAACACGTGTGAGAATACATGTGCAGGTAGAGACATACCTCAGTCACAAGACCATGAAGTCCCTTAAACTTGACAGACTGCACTTCCCATTTTAAAGAGACACCTAAATATATGTGGCGTACTTCAAGTGCACCTTTCCACAGACTCATACAAAGTAGTCTAATCACTAATCCCTCTGTCAACATGACTTAAACCTCACTTTTGTGCTACACCTTCACTATTCTGCGACTACTCACAGTGTTGGACCTAGCCAAATATAAAGCAGCAAACCTTCGCATGTGTGTGTTGTAACTCTCACCATATTCCTGAAAGCATGCATGCATGTGTCTGCACCTTTTGCTATTGCCATCATGTATAAAAGAAACATACAAATAGATGTATACCTGTGTTACACACAAGTAGCACAACATGTGTGAAAATAGTGTACAAGTAGAGACATACCTCAGCACAAAACCATCAAGTCCTTTAAACTTGTCAGACTGCACTTCCCATTTCAAAGAGACACCTACATTTATGCGGGGTACTTCAAGAGTACCTTTCCATAGACTCATATGAAATAGCCTAATCACTATTCCATCTGCCAACATGTCTTAAACCTCAGTTTTGTGCTTCAGCTTCACTATTCTGCGACTACTCAGAGTGTTGGGCCTAAACAAATATAAAGCAGCAACCCTTCGCATGTGTCTGTTGTAACTCACACCATATTCCTAAAAGCATGCGCATGCATGTATCTGTACCTTTTGCTAGGCGCATCATGTATAAAAGAAACATACAAATAGATGTGTACCTGTGTTTTATGCTTCTAGCATCTTCATAGGCATAACACGTGTGAGAATACATGTGCAAGTAGAGACATACCTCAGTCTGAAGATCTTGCATACCTTTAAACCTGACAGACTGCACTTCCCATTTGAAGCAGACACCTAAATTTATGCGGCATACTTCAAATGTGCCTTTCCACAGACTCATACAAACTACCATATTCACTAATCCATCTACCAAAGTACACATATTAGTATGCACAAACTATTTCAATCGTCATTTCAGTACAATAAAACAAACTACAATACACATCTGTACATTTCGTAACATATTTCAAACTTCACTCTTCTCTAATATTTTCAAAACTTTGAAAATAATGCTTTTCAAATTTAAAAATATCACTACAAAGAGTGAAGCACTACTGCATAATACATAACACACCTTGCAAATTTGAAACTCACCTTTCAAATATTATTGCAGAATATGAAATATCTGAAACTCATAAAAGATTTTCTTTTTCACACAATAAATGTAATGCAGCACTTTCAACAAGGTAAAACCAGTAATGGCAAACTTTCCCTCTTTTTCTGCACACAAATAAATGTAAGTAACAAATCAAATTATTTCCTTTATTATTTTAAATTGTGAAACACATTTATATTGGTTAGACATATTAACTCTTTCTAACTGTCTTCTAAAAGTGCCCAAACTGGTTCTGTAATTTTCTGGAGTTGCAACTCCACCGCGGTGCCGCAGTGTAGCGTTGTGATGGAGCGGCGAATCCATACAGGAGTTCAAAAACCTATTTCCAATAATACTAGTATTATTTTTTAAAAACACACCACTTCTAAACATAGTACTGATTTGGGAAATCTTACTTTAGTAGCATATCACTTGTATGTAACTTAGCGTTTCATATTTTAAAACCAAAGTTAAGTTTCAACCCTTCCCCTTTCTGTCTAATATTAGTATCCATAGTAACACTATCTGCAATATTCAACTGTACCAAAAGGTCACAAGTTCACCACATTTTGAAATTCAGCACACAAGCTTACAAATGAAAATAGCAGGTGTGGTTGACTTTTGCAAAATATTACCTTATCCTATCTACTGTACCTTTCAAACACTTTTTAATAACCAATCAGAAACATGCTTCTTCAAGAAAGTAACATGCATCCCATTTTTGAGTGTACAATGTTGATGAACAGCCAATCACTGACCAGTTTCTCAAAAGCAGCATGTTCTCCACCATTTTTGATACCTCTCATTCTACCAACTGACTACCTCAGCTACAGACATCTTTTCATTCCTTCCAGACATCCCTTCAAGATGCTTACAGTATGGATTGTAGGGCACAGCTATGTTTTCTGGTGCAAAAGGTATGCTGAACACAGAGATATTGACAAATACCTAGGTTTGCAAAAATGTGGATATTAAATATATTGCACAGAGAGGATTAAAGTGGCAATAATTGATGCCTTTGGTTAAAACCTTTTTGCATCTCCAACCCTCCGACCTCATGATTGTGCAACGTGGTGACAATGACCTAGGCACATTGACTGGGGAGGGCTGGAAATCCTAATGAAGGATACCTTTGCACAATTGATGTTGCTTTTGCCTCAAACTGTCTTTGTACACTCTAATATATGCCAAAGACAGAAATGGAAGTGGTCAAATCAATTCTGTCCACAGATTGAGAAAGCAAGGAAGAATGTCAATAAAGCTGTTTCTGCTTAGCTCAGAGACCAAAGGATGGGCTCCATCCATAAAAACAATCTACGTTTTGATATGGATGACATCTACAGAAGTGATGGAGTTCACTTCACAGAAGAAGGGAACAGAGTGTTTCTCAACAACTTTAAGCTATGCATCCACACTTACATGTAGCTCCAACAAAGTCATAATGAAAACAAGGGCTCTTTTTAGAGCCACCCTATAACCCAACAGTGAATCTTATTTATTTTTTAACATACATCCTCGTTCTAAATATTTTCCGGATTCGCAAACCCGCCGTGAATTCGCAAAACAAAAGCACAAATTCAATGTACTACAACACAATACACTTTTCAAGTTTAACTTTTAATTTTATTTTTTCATATTGTTTCTGACTCTATCAAATTTAATGTAATTAATAACTTCAATCTCACTAGCTCTATAAAAAAGTTCACAAATGCAACACTACCTTCTGAATTATATTCTATTAAATATTTTATTTAAGATGGATCCGCGAATCCACCGCTACATTACACTTGGGGGCTGCGCTGAGAGCTGCAATAGGGTTGCGACTCCTATCATGAGAGAAAAAAATTATAATTAATGCCCCCCACTTCCATTACCCGATATCGGCCCTGAGGACCCCATCCCCCGGGGCCCGGCCAATTTTTAATAAGAAAAAGGAGATGGGCCGCTTGGCACCCGCTCCCGGAACATTTTTGGCCCCGGGGACCCCGTCCCCGGGGCTTGCTCAATTTTAATTTTTTTAATTATTAGGGGGGCCACGCAGGCCATTTTGGGCCCAGGGCACACCTTCCCCTGGGGCCTGCCCAGCCACGTGGCCCCCCTATTGAGGCCAATTTTGGCCCCGGGGACCCTATCCCCCGGGGCCCGGCCTTATTTTTTTTAATTGTTTTAATTAAAAAGGGAAGGGGGCCATTTTGGGCCCAGGGACCCCATCCCCCAGGGCTTGGCCTCTTTGCTGGGGACCACGGGGGAGCCCCAAGGCCCCCGCGGTCCCTGCCGGCTCCCCGCCTCCTGCGGGAGCTAGCATTGCTTTTGGGCAGAGTGAGATGCTGACATGCAGCTCCCTTTGCTCAAAAGCAATTCTGCTTCGCTTTGTGAAAGCGAGAGCAGTTTTCCTGCTCTTGCTTCCATGAAGCGAAGCAGAAGTTTGCATACGGCATGGCGGGAGCAGTGCTCCTGCCCTGCCATAGCAAACTGCAATGTCCCGGGGGTGGGCACCCCGGGACATTGCTGGAGCTGGCCCTGGGGGTGGCGGTCCCCAGGGCCATGGTCCCCTCCCATCTTCTGTGCAGCCCCGGGGACCTGGTGGTCCCTGGGGCCGGGGGGCCGCAAAAGACCCCATATGTTAATTAATGAATGCCCCGGGGAGGTGGTGGTCCCCGGGGAAGTGTGGGGGGCATGAGCCACACATTAATAATTTAAAAAAAAAGACCCGGGGAGGTGGCGGGCCTGGGGCTGCGGGGGGCGTGAGGCCCCCCGCATTTAAATATTAAAGCCCTGGGAAGGTGGTGGTCCCCGGGGCAGCATGGGGTCAGGCAGGAGCCATCCCATGAATTTTTATTTCAAAGAAAGCCCCGGGCCCCACACCATGTTTTGACATTGCCCTCGGGACCTGGCCCACCCCGGGGCTTAATTAAATGAAGCGCGGGAGACCGGGCTTTGCTTTTTTTTCGGCAGGATTCACGGACCCTATGCAAATCCTGCCAATTTTTTTTTTTTTAAATGCTTTTTTGGGGTCCTTGGGGTCCCTGTGGGACCCCCTGAGCAGGCCTAGGGGGTCAGGGTGTTTCTACCCTGCCCCCTTTTCTTGTTTTTTTACCTTTTTTCTTATGACTCGGTTTAACCAAGTCACAAGATGGCTGCCAACACTTCCTGGTTTGAAGTGTTGGCAGCCAATCAGGGTCAAGCTCAAGATCGGGAGGGTTCGCGGATCCACCGCGGTCACCAGATACTAAGATTTCTAAATATATGAATTTCTCAGGAACTACTGAACGGATTTACACCATTTAAAAAAAAGTGCACTTTCGGAACCAAGGACTACCTTTTTGCCATATCTGGTGTAATTCCGTTCAGCAATTCAGGCTGTAGCCTTGTCTAAAGTTTCCTATGGAAATTAACATAGAGAAAGCGCATTTTGGGACCCCCCTTTTTTCTTGGCCAGCGCTTGATGAATCATCCTAAAACTTTCAAGACACGAGCTGACCGGAGTGCCCCATTAGTTTTGAAAATTTTGCAAAGATTCGTCAAACGGCGCCAAAGATATTGGCAAAAGAAAAAACGCTTTTTGAATAGAAACAAGGTCCTAACTATAACTACCTACTGGCGACTGCCAGTAGGTAATATCTATCTATCTATCTATCTATCTATCTATCTATCTATCTATCTATCTATCTATCTATCTATCTATCTATCTATCTATCTATCTATCTCTATATATATATATATATATATACATTTATATATATATATATATATATATTTTAAATAAACCACTATCAGTGCGCTCTCAGAGTGAAAACAATCCAGTCCAAAGTAGATGTGCCAGAAGTTGTTTAGTGCATTAAACAACTTCTGGCACATCTACTTCGGACTGGATTGTTTTCACTCTGAGACGCGCTGATGGTGGTTTATTCAATATATCAATTTGCCGGTATGCTCTGCCGGCGTGCGCGCCACTCTCCACGGGTCCCATGGTCTGGAAGGAGCGACGAGTGCAGATATATATATATAAAACCCGTTTTTGCACTGAATCTGGGTCTGCCTTCTCGTCCTTGGAGAGGTTTGGTGGCGTGAAGTGTTGTGTATATATATATATCTATATATATCTATATATATATAGATATATATAGATATAGATATATATATATATTCACTGAAAAAACAAAGGTTACAGGGATGTTATAGTTAGGCTGACATTTCACTCATACAAAACCAGAGAAATTCAGCAGTTATAGTTAGCTGAGCTAACTATAACTCGTGTTCCCGAAATGCATTGCTTATGATCTCACATATTACATCACTCATGACATGGTTAGTGACATCACTGATGACATCTCAAATGACTCCTAATAGTTCAGTCAAAGAGGATTAAAATCATAGATTTCAGTTAAGTGATAACTTTACAGGCTTGAGCATCCACATTTCTTAACTTCCATGTGAGAACACCTCGAACTTTGCCATCAGGAGCCATATCCAATGCATTAAGTTCCAATTTCAAATTGTCATATAGGTCCTCTATGATTTCATACACTGAAGACCACATTTCAGCACCACAGTCAGTGTAACATGATATCTAAAAAAAGATGAAAGTTCCAAAATTACAGATTTCACAATTGCCATACGAGATACGTGACTATGCTCAAATGAAAATTCAGGCAAATCAATTTCATGACTAAATTTACAGTTTCAATAAGTCGGGGTTTTCCAGGATACAGATAATTGATGCTGAGTACCGGGGTACCAGGCGAAGGCAATGATTATAATTTACATGTAGTTTCACGTCTCCATTCACTCCCCATGGTACCTGTGTGCCCATTAGGATGATCTATCTTGACTCCGACCTTCTTAGAGTCAACTCTTGATTAGCCCCTCTTGGTGCCTTCCTGATGTGTTGAATACCATAGTAGCTCATCTCCAATTTGTTTCCATTATGTTTTTCCCAAATATTTCTGGCCATGGCATATGTAAAATCCTTATTGGAGATGGCCCGGAGATGTTGTAAAATCCATAATTTTAATCTATTAACAGTGCTTCCTATATACTTCATTCCACATTTGCACTCCAGGACATATACCACATATGTTGCCTCACAATTTATCCATTCCTCTATAATCATGGTTTTTCCACTATGCAACTTGGGAGTTGTTTTGTTTTCGCCAAAAGAACAAGCTTTACACTTCCAGCAGCGCCACAACTCTTTCTGTTTGGTTGTGAGCCAATTAGAGTTGTCAATTCTGTTGCTTGCCATGAAGCTCTTTATTAGATGATCTCCTAGTGGGGCTCTCTTTTTGTAAGTGATTTCAGGGTAATCAGGCAATATTTGACTCAAAGTGTCATCCATTTTGAGCAGTTTCCGATTCATTTTTACAACTTCCCTTACTCAGCACTAGAGGTATTGAAATTCATAATATACCTGATGTCATTACTTGAGTCCTAAGTTTTCCGAGCTACCTTTTTGGGTATCAGTAGTTCTTCCCCTTTTCTCTTCCAGGCTCTTTTCAGTGCATCATCTAATACTGACTGTGGATAACCACTGCAAAGGAATCTTTGACACATATCTTCGGCATGTATAGCAAATTCATTGTCCTCTGAGCAATTCCGTCTTGCTCTAAGGAGTTCACCGAATGGTATGCTCCTTTGAGTGCCCTGGGATGCCCACTATTGGCATGTAATATGCTATTACAGCTTGTGGGCTTGCTGTGGATTTTGGTGCACATCTTGTTCTCCTGTAAATGAATTTCTATATCTAAATAAGTTATTTCAGTAGCACTGTTATGGGTAAATTTTAATTTCTAGGGAATGTTGTTCAGTGATTTGATAAAATTATTAAAATCTTTTTCGCTCCCTTCCCAGAAAAAAAACAAATCATCAATGTATTGTACCTATATGTGTAACATATCCTTGAGCATTCCTGTATGATCCAACAGACTAATGGACCTGGATCTCAGTAAAATACTTGCAGGTCTCTAGACCATCTGTATATTCAATAGATATGTACATTGCCATGACGTCTATTGTGGCCATAAGGTATCCTTCTTTCCATGGAATCTCGTTAATCCTGTTACGAAAATCCCTCGACTCCCTGAGGTAGGAGGATAAAGCTGGTACATATGGAAATAGAAATATATCTATGAACCTGGATGTATTTTCTAGGCGGGAACCTGTTGAATTCAATATTGGTCGCCCGGGTGGATTGAGGATATCTTTATGCACGTTGGGCAAAAAGTAAATAGTAGGTCTGATTAGATGGTTGTTCTTCAAACTTAAATACTTGTCATCGTCCAATAAGCCTCTCTCATGCCAGTTGCTGAGTTTCTGATGGTAAACCCCTGTCTATTCTTCTTTTGGATCAAAATAGACTCTCTCATAGTTCGCTTTCTCATTAATTTGTCTCTTTGCTTCTTTAGTGTATTTCACCACAATGTTTCCCCCTTTATCTGATGCTATAATTTTTAGCCTTTCATCCTGAAGATCTTTAAATGCCTCCCAATCATCCTTCATCGTGTTGGTGTGATGGTATTCACTCTTCTTTTTCTGTTCTCTACATGATATGCTGTCCAAACCTTCTATTATCACTTCCTGAAAGACATGAATATTATTCCCAGGTGACATCTAGGGGCAAAATTTTGATTGCGGCCAGCATTTACTGATAATGGCAGCATTTGTAGGGATCCCCACCACCTCACAGTAATCTAAATCCAACAGACCTCCATCCGTGGGAAATCTGAGACTCCTTCTGATTTTATCTTTAAGTCTAATAATGCTTTTAGATGGCTCATATCAGCTGTAGTGATGGAGGAAATACTCTGTGGATGTATTGTTTTTGCTTTCTTGTTTCTTTCTGCAAAGTACTTTTTCACTTAAGCTTTCTTGAGAACTTGTAGAGATCTATTCGTGCAGTTGCTAAATCCATTGGGGTCATTCGGCAGAATACCAAGCCCTTGTTGAGCAATTTGATGTATTTTTTTTAGATTTTTTGAAGAAAGATTGATGACCAAAGTTTTATCCTCAATACTTAATCCCTCTTGCTGCCTCCTCTTTTGCCCCTTCCTCTTCTTCCTGGATCTCCTTGTTCGTTTGAGCTTGCAACAGTTCTATTAGTTTGTCTCTTTCCCCTCGTCCTGGTTTGCATTTGGTAGAAGCGCATTATCCCTGAGAAATCCAATCTGGGCAATCCCAGAGTGGGACCCTTGTCCCCCAAACTTACTTCATAGCTTTCAGTGCTTGATGGCATTTTCAAGTACTTTATCAATGGTTTGCCTGTTGTACAGGGAGTCAAATCTACTCACAAACGTGTACACCCTGCCTGTAATCCACTTTGTCACGATTTAATTTCTTGGCTTTTTTATTATTGCACCTGTTTTTCATGTTTTTCCATTCTTTTTTTCCATTTCACTTAACACAGTAATCACTGCCTCCTCAGCCCTCATGGGATCCAAGGATTTTTCTATTTATTTGATCTTTTATCATGTTGACTCCAGTTTGCATTCGGCGTGTATTATATTAGTGCATTCATAAGCTTCATTGAGCACTCAACCGTGCCCATTTGCTATTGCTTCAATAAGTCTTGGTCCAAATCATTCAACGTGGGCAAGACAAAGATTCTTACTCCTCTCTGGATGTGTGCACATTCAATATATTTTTCAAGTAAGGCCATCTCCCTCCACTAATTGACCTCCATTATGCGAGCCTTTTCAAGATCTTTGATTAGTTCTCCTGACATGGGATCCTGATTCCCTTGTGTCATATGCTGGTTTGTTGCAGTATCACTGCTGTATTCAAATAAAGTTTTCAGGGCATGCTCTCGTCTTGTAATCCTTCAGCCATATTTGCAGTCCTACAATTCTTTAAATGGATATATTTTATATCACTCTTTAAAATGTACCTTTAGCACAACATCTGTGATTCGGACACAATGGGTGTGCCTCACCAGCCTGGCTAGATTCAGTGAGAGGACAACAGTTTAGTTTGTTATTTTCTTTCCTTCTTCTTTTTCCTTTTTTTTCAGAACAAATATGTGCCGCTTCAGATTGTGACCAGAATATGCTTGGTTTGAAGTATTCATTCAATACCTGGGGCAAGTGGTGACATATTTTGCGTGCGGTGCAGTTACTGCAGAAAGCGTTCAGGAGATTCCCCCTCCCTGACAGTCTCTGTACGGAATATGGAATGCAAAAACATAAGTAGTGAAGAACTTCTTTATTCTGGAAAACCAACACAGATTCCGTTCAGGTCAGGGAGCTCAGGAGGCCTTGTCCGCTCACCTCAGTCACCAGCTGTCAATTCCAACAGTCTAGAACGGACAGCTGATGACAGGGGAGAGAGAGAGCTACTGTGTCCCTGTATGGACACAAGCACAGAGATCATAACACATCTTCCCTCTTGGGAAGGAAAAGGGAGGAGGAGGGATAGGATGGGGGGGGGGGAAGAGGAACGGACCAAGGGTACATATTTGGAATAACAGGAATACAATATTTATAAAATGAGCAGAGAACTTCGAAGAATAACAGGAGTTACATATTATTCACAAACGAAGTCGGAGAGCTTCAATGGAGGTACCAACCTTCTACCTACTCTTTTGTATTACTTGGACAAGGGGTCTCTTTGACAGGAATAGCGTTGGAGCTGGATGGAGAAACCTGCACCTCAACATTAGGTTGCAAAGGATCACCATCAACCTCCTCATCAGATCCACCACTTAGACCTCTACCCGGGGTGGGAGTATATTATTCATGGGCACTGTTGCCCACATGGACGGAAGTGTCCAGGTCAGATCTCGCGAACTCCTCTCTGGGTTGCTTGCACAAGGAGAGCGCTGAAAAGTGCCAGACTCTACCATCACTAAGAAGGGCTGAATTGCAAAAGACCTTGCAAACGGATAAAGGTTGAGAGAATTTGTTCATTCCTTTACCTGTGTGGCCACTCCTTTTAACCCTAACAATGTCTCATATATTTAACCTCACAGGCCTACTCCCGTGTTTCTTGTCGTAACGCTCCTTGCAATTCAATTGTGCTTCCTCCAGCCTACCCTTCACCTGGTCAGCCGACCAATCAACTCTCTTGGAAGTCATCAACCACCCCACATTGTCTTTTGACATGGGTGTCCTACCCCTCATGAGTTCAAAGGGACTGTGTCCTGTACTGCTGCAGGGTGTGATGCGATAAGCCCACAGTGTCTTAAGGATTTCTTGTTTCCATACCAGTTTGTTATTGTTGGCCAACTGGATGATACCCTTGATAACCCTGTTGAAACGCTCAACAGCACCATTGCCGGCAGGATGATAAATGGATGTGGTCTGATGGCTTATCTTGTTTCTGTTAAGATAGGTTTCAAACACCTCAAAGGTAAATTGGGGTCTATTACCGCTAACTATGCACTTGGGTAAGCCTTCTCGGGTGAAAATGTAATCAAGAAACTTTACAACATTCAATAAGTACAATAGTGTACACTTGCTCGCCGTGTTCAACAATGGGCCCCATGATATCAACACCAATTCTTTCCCATGGCATTGTAGGACATGTGATGGGATGTAGGGGAGGTCTGAATGTGTCTTGGGTTTTATCTGAATTAACACACAAAGTCCAATCTCTGACTATCCTTTCAACAGCCATGTTGATCCCTGGCCACCAATACCAATTCTTCACTATACTCTTGGCCTTACCAATGCCCAAATGACCCTCATGACAAATTTCTAAGATTCTTTTCCTAAGACTGGAAGGAGGGACAACCCTTCCACCTCTCATCAGCAACCCATTTTCTTCTGATAACTCGTGTTTGTCTTCCCAATAAGGGTGTAGTGCATCTGGGATATATTTTTTTTCAGACCAGCCTCTGGACAGCATACCAAGAACATCGCATACAATTGTATCTTTAGTTTGCTCAAGCTTCCATTCATTCATCGAAATCCTGTGTACTTCTTCATGAATGTTGGCAATGCATAACTCTTCCACATCCTCATTGTTTATGGGAGTAGAAGTGTGAATTGGCAAACGACTCAAACCCCAAGTCCCTTACCACTAGCATCGGTTGTGATGATGTTTTCTAACATGGGGTCAAAGCGTTGCAAAGGTAAAACAGAACACATTTCTTTTTTTATAGTACAAAACGAATTCTGGCATGTTTCAGGCCACACAAATATATTCTTAAGTTTTAGCAACTGTCTCAATTCGTATGTTTTACATGAAAAGTTCTTTATAAATTTCGAATATAATTCGACAAGGCCAAGAAATTAACGTAACTCCTCCTTTTTACTCAGTACAGGTGCATCTAGAATTGCATCCAACAGTTCTTTCTTAGGCCTGATACCATCACCTGTAATCTCGTGTCCAAGATAGTTTACTTTCGTGGACGCAAATTTGCATTTGCTATGTTCAGCTGTTAAACCCTTAGTATCAAGGATGCTGAGGACCTGAGTCACATTCTTGTCATGCTCCTCGCTAGTTCTTCCCATGACAAAAATGTCATCTTGGAACATCAGTATATTTTTCACGACCTTAAAAATATGGGGCTAGATTCACAAAAGTAATCTGAGACAAAATCCTAACTTTACGACTTTCGGTATTCACAAAGGGCATTTAGGAGTTGTAAAGTTAGGATTTTGTCTCAGCTAAACTTAAGTTTTGGTCTTAAGTAGACCAAAACTTAAGTTTAACTGAGACAAAATCCTAACATTAGGACTTTCGGTATTCACAAAGGGCATTTAGGAGTAGTAAAGTTAGGATTCCTAACTTTTCTACTCCTAAATGCCCTTTGTGAATACTGAAAGTCCTAAAGTTAGGATTTTGTCTCAGATAACTTTTGTGAATCGGGTCGAGGGTGCATAAGCCTTTGGAACATAGCAGCTGCAGAGGCCAGGCCGAAATGCACTCTCGTAAACCGGTAGCACCCAAAAGGGGTGATGAATGTGGTAAGGTTTTTACTGTCGGCGTGTAGGGGAACCTGGTGATAGGCTGATTTGAGGTCTATGGTGGAAAACCATTTTACTCCCTTGGTGTGTGCCAGAATTTCATTGATTTTGGGTAGGGGAAATTGCTCGACTATGATGTTATCATTGAAGTCTCGCAAGTCTACACATAGCCTAAGATTTCCGTTGGCCCTTTTGGCAACGACCAAGGGAGCCACCCATTCTGAGGCTTCTACATGTTCAATGATACCACCTTCAAGTAGTTTATCCAGTTGTACTTTGACCTCATCTTTAACTGCAAATGGTATATTCCGGACCTTATGAACAACTGGAATGGCATCTGACTTAACACAAATTTTGTGCTTTTAACCACTTAAAGCCCCAATCTTTTCTGAAAAAACCTTGGGAAACTTACTTAATAAACCCTTGCTGAATTCCTCTTCATTTTGAACGACTAGGACGGGATCAGATCTACTGGGATCAAGTATAATACCCAGGCTACCTTGGTCCATCCACCCCAAAATGGAAGGACCTACCAATGATACATATAGTTTGCCTAAGCACTCTCTTCCCTTGAAGGAGAAATTGAGTTTCCTAAAACCACACACTTTAATGGTATCCCCTGTAAACATTTTGATGGTAATGTCTGTTTTTCCCAACTGTTTGCCTAGATGTGGCCCAAACTTTTCCTCCCAAACTTTACTGTTTACAATAGTATAGAGAGACCTAGAGTCTGCAACAATACTTATGTCTACTCCACCAATTGACATGTCACACACTGGTTTCTTAGGTTTAGTGGTCTGAGTATCATTGATTTGCAAAACGTAATTGTCTTCAATGTTAAGTACATACGTATTCACTTCGTCCTCATCAGACGTGTTGTTAGTTAAATCATCATCCAACTCCACCATTTTGACTGAACTTGAAGGCCTTTTCTGACATACTTTTTGGAAGTGCCCTATCGTTCCGCAATAGGAGCATTTTACTTTTCTAGCTGGGCATTTCTTGTCATTTGCCAAATGGTTGAAACTACCGCATCTGTAGCAACGTCTCCTGTTGCTGCCCTGCATCCTACTGTTAACAGGTTTTATACCACTGTGTTTCTTGCCCGGTTTTGACATAGATCTAAATTCAACCACCCTGGCCACAGTACCTTCCTCTTTTTTTCTCTGTTATCAGAAAGAACTGCCTTGGCACACCTCCCAGTAAGCTCTGCCCTCCTGGCTATATCCATGGTGGTTTGTAAAGGGGATTCACCCTTGGCCCAAAGGTTCTCCTGAATATTGGTGTTAGACTCCTGCATAACAATCTGATCCCTGATGAACTTGTCGTGCAACTCTCCAAATCGACAAGTAATGGCCAGATTTTTCAAGGCGGAGACATAATCATCAATAGATTCTTCCTTACCCTGTTTTCTGTGGAAAAACTTGTACCTATCAACAGCGACACACACTGTGGGTTTATAGTAAGTGTTAAGGTCATCAATGGCATTGGAGAATACATCACCTTCTTCTGCTCCTCTGACCTTCTTATTTATACTATTATACACTTTGATACCACCTGCCCCCAAACAATGTAAGAGTATTTAGAATTTTTTATCCATGGTGAAGTCTTCGTCATCATCAAACGCAGAAATATAGTTTGTGAAGTACTCTCTCCACTCTTCCTATTTAAGTACTGGTTCTCCCCCCGCAGGTAGGAATGTCTGTGGAGGTGATAAGTTCCATAAGTACCCAGACAACATGTTAGATAGAGGGGTGGGGGGGTAACTAAGTGAAAATGTGGAAGCTGTGCAGTACCAAAATAAGTACCAATAAATATGGAAGTGTCTATATATACTTCAATAAATTAACACCATTTACAGTGAAGATGAACCTTGGATACTGGCAAATGAAGCACTAAAATGAAAATAGAGTAACCTTGGTATAGGAAGAATCAGCCCGGAGACCTGGGCACAAGAATGCTGCTATGCTGTGCCCATCAGCGCAAGAGAGCACAAACGTTAGAACAATCAAGCGATGAGTAGAATAGTACTGAGTCACGTGTGGGGAAGCAGAATTACGTAAGTAAAATAGAACGCTAAACAACAAAGTGACAGAGATAAAGTACCGTTGAATCTGTACAGTTGTGCCCGTCAACGTAGGGGAGCACTGATGTAAAATACCTTCATAGGATGATAAGATCTTCAATAGGTGTACAAGTCCTGTAGGTCTGATGAGGAGAAGTGGCAATGCGTGTAAGATATTCGTAACGCGCAATGCAATCTGTAGCCGGAATTCAAAGATGGCGCCATGCAGATACGTAGCGCGTATGCACAGAAGGCTGTAACGCTGACCATAGGGTTTTATTGCAGGTCCAATACGGCGTCAATTTGTGTGCTTGTGCGTACGTTGTAATCAGGCAACATCAGCAACAGTTGCCTCAACTGAGCAAGAGCGTGGAATGCAGCACGCAATCAGCTGTCAGTTGATGCGCGCAAGATCAGTTGGCTGACAGTTGAACTGTCAAGAAGGTATGTGTGAAACACAGGCGTACTGCGTTTCTGCTGTAAGTTCCTCAGAGTTCACCCACTGCCATACACAGCTTAAGATACATTAACATGCTTGTGAAGATGAACATATTTAAGAGTGCAGGCATAAATTAAAGTACTGTGGGCTGATAAATGGTTAAACGCAGCAGTTAGAGGTAAACGTAGAGCGAAGCTCTGACTGACCTGAAGGATATGTAGCTCGATGAACACGAGACTTCTGTGAGGACGCAAGAACTTCCAAAAATTAGTAAAGAGAGGCAGTCCATACATTTTTAGAAGAGAATCTTCATTCACAATTATAAATAATTGCTTAGAATGTGCTAGTTTAGTAGTTGCACGCCGTGGGTCCTCTGTGTTGGTTGATCGTCGCCAAAATTGTACAGAATACAGAATGCAGAATCGTAAGTAGTGAAGAACTTCTTTATTCTGGAAAACCAACACAGATTCCGTTCAGGTCGGGAGCTCAGGAGGTCTCGTCCACTCACCTCTGGCACCAGCTGTCAATGCCAACATTCTAGAATGGACAGCTGATGACAGGGGAGACAGGGAGCTACGGTGTCCCTGTATGGACACAAGTACAGAGATCATAACAGTCTTCTCCAAGGCGCACAGTTCGCGTCCTCCCCTTACTACTGCTTACCGCTAGTACTACCAGAGGGTATCGGGACTCTGCCACTGTCGTAATTCACAGTCCCTTCAATGCCAAGCAGAGTCGAGGTTTTGCCATCTAACAATCGATGCAGATACCGGAAAAATCCCTTGCTTGCTTCCGGGTGCACATCCAATGCAGTCCGGTCACCGCATATTAATTGCAAAGGCTTCCTTCCACTTCGAGTCACCACACAGGATATCCAAATACCATCAGGTGGTTAAAGGACACAGGCGGCACAACCAGGTCTGTTATGTTAACTCAATATATATATATGTATATATATATATATATATAACAGAGTGGTGGTAGGCACTGTGTAGTTATAGATATGATTCCAAGAGATAGAAATTCCTCGGACTTTTGATTGGTAATAACTTTGCCACTGTTTGATGAATCTCCACAGAAACTGTGCAGACCTATTCCATTTTCTACATTGACTGATGATGCAAAGTTTAGTGGTGATTAGTTAAAGGGGTGCTAAGAAAAGGGGGGTAGGGTCCTAAAACTCTTTTATCCACCAATGCATTTTACATAGACATTTTAGACAGACGTAGCAGCAAAACGGCTAAACAGACGTTCATGAAATTGGCAGGAATATAGATTATGACCTGGAAAGGATGCTTTTTGGTATTTTATGAAAATCTGTGCAGTAGATTTTTAGTAATAAGGGACAAAAATGTTGTGTTATATTGGGCCACGGAATACAGCAGTATTTCACGGTATACTGTGGTACAAAGCGCTGACAAAAATGACAAAACACAATTTTATTGCCTAATGAAAGCCCTTACAAAATGAAATGGCAGCCATATAGTTTAGACCACACTTTGGCTGTGTTCTGGGTTTGTATGTCAGATATAGCTTATTACTAGTTTTTGAAGTTGTAGGAAGACAATAGGCATTTTAGCATAGTCTGCAGAGGTCTGGAAAATTGTTTATAATAACGTATATATATTTTTTAAAGTTTTCGAAGTACCATTATACGCTCTTGAAAGTACTATGGTATTTTTTTAACTGTTAAAAAAAGACATACAAGTAGAGGGATGTGTTATGCAGCACACTGCACCAGTCTACTCTGCACAACTGCACTCTATGCCACTGCACTTTACACCACTGCACTCTACACCACTGCACTATACTCTGCACCATTCATCACCACTGCACTCTACGCCACTGTACTCTACTTTGCACCACTCTACTGTATGCCACTGAACCCTGTGCCACTGTTCTCTACTCTGCACCACTCCACTGTATGCCACTGCACTCTATGCCACTGCACTCTAATTTGCATCAATTCACTGTACTACACGATACTCTACTCTGCAGCATTACACTCTATGCCACTACGCTCTACACCACTGTACTCTACACGACTGCACTTTGCGCCACTCTACTGTGCACCACGCTATCCTACGCCAATTAACTCTAAGCCACTGCACTCTATACCATTGCACTCTACTCTACGCCACTGCAGTCTACACCACTTTACTCTGCTCTGCAACATTGTACTCTATGCTACTGCCCTTTATGCCACTACACTCTACACGACTCCATGGTGCACCACACTGCTCCACTCTATGTCACTGCTCTCTATGCCACTGCACTCTACTCTATGCCACTGCACTGTACTCTACTCTACTTTGCACCACTCAACTCTATGCCACTGTACTCTACGTCACTACACTCTACGTCACTACACTGTACACCACTCTACTGTATGCCACTGCACTCTGTGTCCCTGCACTATATGTCACTAGACTGTACAACACTCTACTCTATGCTACTGCACTTTACACCACTCTACTTTACTCTGCACCACTCTACTCCACTGCTCTGTGCCCCAGTGCACTATACACCACTCTACTGTACTCTGCAGCACTCTATGCCACTGCACTCTACACCACTGCACTCTACTTTACCGTACACCACTCTACTCTATGCCACTGCACTTCATGTGACTGCAGTGTACTCTGCACCACTCTACTGTACACCACTGCAGTCTATGCCACTGCACTGTATGCTACTGCATTCTACGCCAGTCCGCTCTACTATACTGTTTGTTATTCCACTCTATGCCACTGTACGCTAATCAACACCACTCTATGCCACTTTACTCTACGCCAATTTCCTGTATGCCACGCTACTCCTTACAGTGCCACTGCACACTACTCTTTCTCACTCCACTCCACACAATGCCACACGACTGCACTCTATGCCACTCTACTCTACTGTGCACCACTCTACTGAACACCACTACACTGTACCAGCGGCGGCTGACACAGGTAAACACGGTGGGGCGGTGTGGAAGGGGGGGAAGTTGACAGACAACAGAAAAGCTATAATTAAATAAAAAATAATACCTTTTACGTCATCTGTCTGCTTCCCCCCCTGCCGCCTTCTGCCCCGCCCCACCGCATTTACCTGAGCTGGCTGCCGCGGCACTGTACAACACTGCACTCTACACCACTCCACTCTATGCGCATCCACTCTAAGACACTCTATGACACCCACTCTATGACACGCCACTCCACTCTACTCTAAGACATGCCACACCACTATATGCCACTCCAGTCTACTCTACGACAGGCCACTCCACTCTATGCCACGACACTCTTTGCCATGAGACTCTATACCATGACACTTTATGCCACGAACCTGTATGCCAGACCACTCTATGTTACTACACTACACTACACTCTACACCACTCAACACCACTCTATGCCACTCCACTGTACTCCACTCTACTGTATGCCACAGCACTCCACTCCACACAGTGCCACTCTACATCAGGTTGTCCCACTGGACTCCACACTATGCCACTCTACTGTACGCCACTCTACTCTTTGCTACCATACTCTACCCCACTTCACTCTATGCCACTGCACTCTACGCGACTCTATTCTAGAATCCACCACTCTACTCTAACCACTACACTTAACTCCACTGCACTCTACACAACTGTACTCTACACCACAGAGCTCTACTCTACACCACTGTACACCACTGCACTCTACGCCACTCTACTGCGTGCCACTCTACTGAACGCCACTCCACTGTATACCCCTTAACTTTATGCCACTCCACTCTATGCCATTCACTCTAAGACACCCTACGACACACCACTCTATGACACACCACTCCACTCGTCTCTAAGATATGCCACTCCACTATATGCCACTCCAGTCCACTCTACCACACACCACTCCACTCTATGCCACTCCACTCTGTGCCACTCCAGTCTACACCACAACACTATGCCATGAGACTCTATGCCACGACAAGCTATGCCACAAGACTGTATGCCACGACACTCTACACCATGACACTCTATGACACAACACTGTACGATATTCCACTCTATTCCACAACACTGTATGCCACTCCACTGTACTCCAAAGATGAAATTGGATGATATAAGCGATTTGCGATTATCAGCATATAATTTATGAAAATGTATAAAGAAACCTTTGAATGTGTTTTTTGAATTGTGAAATAACAGTTTAATATGCTTTGTAAGCCACTACAAGAGGGCGACCGAATAGCAGGAAAGCACTGGTAGTCCTTCTATTGTGTTGATTTTTTGCTGATGACGAAATGAGTACAAAAAAGTATGTTACAACATGGTCAGCGTCGTGACCAAGGTGCATGCGAGCACCGAAACGCGTTGGCGCTTGTGCCTTTGCCAAAGCAGGTTTAATAAAAAAAGTAAACTGCACCGGAGTGATTTGGGATCCTGTTATTGAGTAAGGAGCTGCTATTCGATATGTATATATATAATATATATATATATAATATATATATATATATCCACCACCATATTCTCCGCTGAGGAGCCACCGACCTCAACAGGGCGGCCTCGGTGTTCAGGGACGGAGTACCCCGCATAAAGCCAACACACTTCTTCATACTTCCACAAAGAAGAACGCCGCACACCGAACTTCGTGGAAAAGGGCGCTTTAAACAATAAAGGCAGCTTGCTTAATCTTTTTCATCCTCCTGACGCGTTTCGGCGTATATCAAGCCTTGTTCACAGGTGAGCAGTGCATGGGATTTGCGGCATGACATCACGTTTTATATGCCGCCTTAAGACTACAGGATCTCATTGTAGACTCATAATACTACAATCCTCAGAATGCACCTTGAAAGTCATATCTATTTTCACTTCGCTAAACTGCAATTCGTTTTCCACTCTTATAATACAGTGACACTGAAGTCTTTGCTTTCCTTTTGTAAAAACTGTTCAAGGGGCTAAATTATTTGCTCATTAAAATGCTTTGTTGCCTTCCAGGTAACAATTTCTTGCAGCACACAATTCCCAAAGTCCATGTGAGAGACGGACTGTCTTCTCACTTTCCCTTGCCACACCGTCACCTCTAATAAATGGTTGTACATTTACGTACCTCATTATCCTGGTGTAATGCGGGCGGGTCATGCTCCCACAATTTAAACATCCACCACCATATTCTCCGCTGAGGAGCCACCGACTTCAACAGGGCGCCCTCGGCGTTCGGGGACGGAGTACCCCGCATAAAGCCAACACACACTTCTTCGTACTTCCACAAAGAAGAACGCCGCACACCGTACTTCGTGGAAAAGGGTGCTTTAATCAAAAAAGGCAGCTTGCTTAATCTTTTTCATCCTCCTGACGCGTTTGGGCTTATATCAAGCCTTGTTCACAGGTGAGCAGTCCATGGGATTTGCGGCATGACATCACGTTTTATATGCCGCCTTGAGACTACAGGATCTCATTGTATCCTCATAATACTAAAATCCCCAGAATGCATCTTGAAAGTCATATCTCTTTTCACTTTGTGGAAGTACTTCTTTGTGGCAGTACGAAGAAGTGTGTGTTGGATATATATATATATATATATATATATATATATATTCACTGAAAAAACCATAGGTTTTAGGGACAGTTATAGTTAGTTGGACATAGCACTCGTACAAAACCCGTGAAATTCCCCCGTTATAGTTAGTTCAGGTAACTATAACTCGCGCCCCGCAATGCACTGCTGATGACGTCACATATTACATCACTCATGACATGGTCAGTGACATCACTGATGACATCACTGATGACATCTCAAATGACATCACTGATGACATCACTGATGACATCATCCATGTGATAATTTGATGCATCTTCTCACACCCTCACACTTTTGATACACCCACTGTAAATTACAGACTGCCAATGTCAAAACCATAGACACTCCAACACCAATTACTATATACACACTCACTGATTCTTAGGTCTACACACACACATCTACTCACTCACCCGTACAGTCACTCATACTTATAATCACTCAGTACAGGACTATTATATGCACTCATACACCTATATAAACACTCACGCACCGCCACTCATCCATAGAGGTACTCACACACCTAGTCAGTCATGCAAAAATTAAGCACACACCCATTTACTCACCTATACAGTTATACACACACCAACTCACTTACTCATACAAATACTAGCACATTCTTCAGTGATGTCATCAGTGATGTCACTGACCATGTCATGAGTGATGTAATATGTGACGTCATCAGCAGTGCATTGCGGGGCGCGAGTTATAGTTACCTGAACTAACTATAACGGGGGAATTTCACGGGTTCTGTACGAGTGCAATGTCCAACTAACTATAACTGTCCCTAAAACCTATGGTTTTTTCAGTGAATTTCAAAGGTTTTTTAAATGCTAATTTCTAACTATAACGTGTCTGAAACCTATGGTTTTTTCAGTGAATTTCAAAGGTTTTTAAATGCTAATTTCTAACTATAACGTGCCTGAAACCTATGGTTTTTTAAGTGAATTTCAAAGGTTTTTTAAATGCTAATTTCTAACAATAACATGCCCGCCCCTCCCCTCACCACTGTGCAAACGCGCCCCGTGGCGCGTTTTAAGTTGGGGGATTAAGTTCCCTTGAATAATGAGGGTCCCTGGGGTCCAACTAGCCCACCCTGTACCTCCAGTATGCGCCAGGAGCTGCGTTGCAGAGAGGTGTTCAGAGGCCACGCCCTTTTACACCACTCTGCAACGCAGCTCTGTGGCGCTTTCTGGACGTACCTGGTGGGCTAGTTGGCCCTCAGGGACCCTCAGGATTGAAGGGATTTAATTCCCCATCTTAAAACACGCCACGGGGCCTGTTTGCACACATGTCACCTGAAGCCCCGCCCCTCCCTTCACCACTGTGCAAACGCGCCCGTGGTGCGTTTTAAGTTGGGGGATTAAGTACCCTTGAATCCTGAGGGTCCCTGGAGTCCAACTAGCCCACCATGGATCTCCAAAAGCGCCACAGAGCTGCGTTGCAGAGAGGTGTAAAAGGGGCGGGCCTCTGAACACCTCTCTGCAACGCAGCTCCCTGGCGCATACTGGAGGTTCCTGGTGGGCTAGTTGGCCCCCAGGGACCACCAGTATTCCAGGGGAATTACTTCCAGTTCTTACAACGCGCCAGGGGGCGCGTTTGCAGAGTGTTGCAGGGAGGGGGCGGGGCATCCGGCACGATGCCGGCCTTTTTTTTTTTTTCGTCTATTTTTTTTATGGGAGGGGGGCTGCGTGGCCCCCCTTCCCTCATCCACTTTTGTCCCCGGGGACCCCATCCCCCGGGGCCTGATGATTTCCTGTTTATTTTTTTAAAACGGGAAGGGGGCCGCGTGGCCCCCCTTCCTGGGCTTCTATTTGCCCCGGGACCCCATCCCCCGGGGCATGCCCTCTTTTTTTTTTAAATAAATATTTGGAGGGGGCTGCGTGGCCCCCTCCTCAGGCCATTTAAGGCCCCGGGGACCCCATCCCCGGGGCCGGCCTTTTGTCCTTTTTTTATTTATTTTTTTAAATAGAATTTTGGGGAGGGGGCTGCGTGGCCCCCTCCCGGGCCACTAATGGCCCCGGGACCCCATCCCCAAGCCTGGCCACTTGTTGGGGACCGTGGGGGTCCCCAATCCCCGCACGGTCCTGCCGGCTCCCGCGTCCTGCGGGAGCCGGCATTGCTTTTCCATAAGGGAGCTGCTGACATGCAGCTCCCCTTATGGAAAAGCATCTGCTTTGCTTCATTGAAGCGAGAGCAGGTTTCCTGCTCTCGCTTCAATGAAGCAAGCAAGTTTGCAATGACAGGACGGAGCCGCGTGGCTCCCGTCCTGCCATTGCAAACAGCAGTGTCCCGGGGGTAGGCACCCGGGACACTGCAGGAGCTGGCCCTGGGGGTGGTGGTCCCCAGGGCCACCACAGGCTCCAGGAGGGGAGCCGCGGGGCCCCCTCCCTTCAATTGCACAGCCCCGGGAGGTGGTGGTCCCCGGGGCTTCGGGGTCCAAAACGGACCCCCACATTTGTTTTCTAAGTGCCCCGGGGAGGTGGCGGTCCTGGGGCGTGTGGGGGCTGGAGCCCCCACACAGGTGATTAAGATTAAAAAGAAGCCCCGGGGAGGTGGCGGTCCCGGGGCTGCGGGAGGGCGGAGAGCCCTCCCGCACCATTTTATTTAAAGCCCCGGGGGTGGCGGTCCTCGGGGCTTGGGGGCCTTAGAGGCCCCCACATAAAATATAAACCCACCCCCGCATGCCCCGGGACGTGGGCCACCCGGGGCAAATAGCATCAAAGCGCAAGAGACCGCGCTTCGATTTTTTATCGGCGGGATACGCGCACCCTAAGCGCATCCCGCCGATTTAAAAAAAAATGCTTTTCTGCCCAGGGGTCCTTGTGGGACCCCTGAGCAGACCTAGGGAGTCAGGGTGTTTCTACCCTGCCCCCTTTTGCACTTTGCGCACTTGTTTCTGTCCCTCGGTTCTACCGAGGGATAAAATGGCTGCCAACACTTCCTGATTTGGAGTGTTGACAGCCACTTGACAGCCAATTAGCATGCAGCTCGTGATCGGGAGGGTACGCGGACCCTACTCGGCCATAGATATATATGTGATTTTACTTTTGATTTTCTCAGGAACTACTGAACGGATTTACACCATTTAAGCAAAAGGCACGACACTGAACCAAGGGCTACCTTTTTGCCAAATTTGGTGTAATTCCGTTCAGCAGTTCGGGCTGTAGCTGCGACTAAAGGTTCCTATGGAAAATTGCATGGGGAAAACGCGTTTTGGGACCCCCCTTTTTTCTCGGCCCCCGCTTGACGAATCACCCCGAGACTTTCAGGATAGGAGTGGACCGGAGCGCCCCAACAAGTTTGAAACTTTTGCGAAGATTCGTCAACCGGCGCCAAAGTTATTTCAAATAGAATGTTGCGGATTTCCTATGGAAAATAGGTCCTAACTATAACTATCTACTGGCGACCGCCAGTAGATAATAAAGAGAGATATATATATATATATATATATATATACGCACAATCCTCGCCTTTCAACAGATCCCATCCGCAGGAACAAACGAGAGTGGACCCAAGTTAAGTGCTATTTTTGTTTTATGGCTCCAAAAACAGCTCCGCCATGACGCGTTTCGGCAGTTCACCTGCCTTGATCACATGACAGCGTTACCTGCTGTGGATAACTTTTTAAAGTGACAGTGTCCAATCACAAATGCATAGACATAGAAGAAACTCCAGTTTCGCCGTTTTGAAATGTACAAAATGCTTGCATAAATGCTCACTACAAAAGGTTTAAAATATATCACCTTTCAACGTTTATACCAATGTCTGTACCATATTGCCTATCTTAGTGTTACAAACTGGATAATCCAGGATCCAATGATCTTTAAAATTCTTCGCTTGAATGCTGATACATTGATCCATATTTCAACCCTATGTCACATTCGTTAATTGAAACATTAACCAAGTGCCTAAAAATACTCCTACTAAAAGTGCTACCTGAATTGCCAAAAGTGCTAACATATAAAGTGCACGTGCAAAAACCAATTTAAGATTTATCTGTATTGTATTACCAGGAACACCTATTTATGACTTAATATCTTATTCAATGATGTACTGGTGATACAAATTAAAGTGCAAGACAGGCATGTGCAAAATAGAGGCAAATGACTTTAACTATCAATAATTAATTTACTAGCTGACAATTCTAATTTCATAAGCAATTGATTCAAACTATTATACTAATAAATATATAAATATGCATATAAATAAATACATATAAATATCAATAAATACAATTCAATTGCTTAAAATCAGATAAAAACTCTTTCTAAAATGTGTATCTTTTGAATACTTCATTGAGATGATGTAAAGTGCATATTAGGTTTAAGAACAAAATAAAGTATCTAAAACCCTCATGACACCAAAAACAGTTAATTCAAATTCGGTTTTGCAGCTTAGATCATGGTTTTTCTTTAGTATTTCTCAATACTTGGTGAGAGGATATTTTTACCCTTTATAAATAAGTGTACAAATCCTCACTCGTATTGAGGCCCCCTGGATACTTTGTATCAAGCTCAAGAATATAACGAGTCTCCAGGCGCCTCAATTTTAATTCTCGGTCACCCCTCTCTTTTGGGGCGGGACAGCATCAATAACATAATATTTCAGGTGTTTCAGACTATTATCGTGTTGCTCCTTGAAATGCCTTGCTACAGGGTAACTGGGGTCATTTTTGTTAATCGCCCTTATATGTTGTAAAATTCTTTTATGAACAGATAATTTAGTGCTGCCTACATATGCCAAATTACAGCTACATTCTAAGACGTAGATAGCATAATCTGTTCGACATGTTAGATGTTGATTTATGTCTTGTACCCTATCACTAAAGGCAATGTAGTATGTGGTCTTGTTGGAGCCATATTGACATGTCTTACAACTGGAACACTTGAAGAAACCTTTTCTTGCTACTAGCCATCCCCCTTGTTCTTGCTCTTCTGGGCTTCTCTTTACCAGTGCATTGGCCATTGATGCTGTTTATCTATAAGTATTAGCAGGATGTTTGGGGAGTAAATCCCCAATTATTGGGTCATCCAGAACTATTGGCCAATTGCGTCTTATGTTGGCTCGTAGCTGTTGCTCCTGTCTAGAATATGTCAAAATGAGTCTAGTAGGTTCCCTAGATGCATCCACTTCGTTAGTACTTGCTCCCTGAGAATTTTTGTTGTACTGCAAGAGATCTTCTCTAGCTCGCTTTCTAGATTTCATTATAGCGGCTTCAATAGTTGATGTTTTGTAACCTCTCTCCAAAATCGCTTTTTGCTTTCTATCTGTTTGATTTCCAAATCCTTTTCCTCACTGCATATTCTACATATACGAAGCATCTCCCCATATGGGATGCTTTGTATCAAATGTGGAGGATGCGCACTGGACGCATGTAACATTGTATTGCCTGCCGTGTCCTTACGATACAGAGATGTGGTCAGAATACTATTGACTACATTGACTTGCACATCCAAGAATGTAATGCTGTTTTCACTAATACTGGATGTAAAGTGCAGATTTACATCATTGACATTAATTAGTTCAATAAATTCCTTGGCTTCATTCTCTGTTCCGTGCCATACAATGAATAATTCGTCAATGAATCTAAGCCATGATATAATATTCTCCTTACAAATGTGTTCGAATTGTTTTTTGAGGACCAGCTCCTCCCACCAACCCATAAACAAACAGGCATAACTGGGGGAGAAGCTGGCCCCCATCGCCACACCCTGTATCTGTTGGTACATTTGGCTTTTGAACATTAAAAGGTTATTTTCAAGGCAAAAGGTCAACATGTCAATTAACATTTTGTTGTGCTGTACATATTTGAGTGGTCTATTTCCCAAAAAAAGCTCAACCGCTCTTAGCCCATCATGATTTCTTATACAGGTGTACAAAGAGGATACATCAAGAGCTATTAAATACCACCCCTTTTGCCAATGTATATCCTTGATTTTTCTGATGAAGTCACTTGTGTCCTGTACATAAGATTTAAGATTATGAACGTGCTCTCGTAAAAAGAAATCAATGTATCTCGACATGTTCTCTAGTAATCCATCACATGCCGCAATGATGGGTCTTCCTGGTGGTCTGTTGATGTTCTTGTGCACTTTAGGAATAAAATATATAGATGGTATAGTTGGGTGCTCTTTCTTTAAATATTTATATTCTTCAAGGCTCAACAGACCCCTACTTTTCCATGCCAGCAGTTTGGTGAAAAAGAGATCCTGAATGGCTTTAAATTTGTAAAGGGAACTTTTACGATAGCAATCAGTATTACTCAGTTGGGAATAGGCCTCATCCAAATATTCCTCTAAAGGCCACAGTACAATGTTCCCCCTTATCCGAATTCCTAATTACCACATTTTCCTCCTTTTTGAGTTTTGCTATCATTTGGCCATATTTTCTTTCATAATTGGACACTCTTCTTTTGTTTTTGTTGATGTTAATATTTAACTTCTTCACCTGCGCCACCACTTGTTCGTTGAAAACGTCCAAAGAATCCCTTGGCATAATGGGGGTAAATTTGGATTTCACTTTGAACGGCGTATCTGGTTTAGAACAGACCTCTAATCCTAATGGCACCCGATTTGCGGCGCCCCTTTCATTTGCGTCTTGATTAGAAACTTCATCCGTGGCACTAGTATCTTGATCCAACTCATGCAAATCTTTCAATATGCCATGATCTGCCGCTGTTAAATTAGAAGCATCTGAATTGTCATTTGTAGATATCCTGCTCCCCACTTGTTTCGATTGTGTCTGGAGTTGATGGAACTTTTTTAATTTTAATTTTCGTATACATTTGTAAATGTCTGCCCGAGTCTGAGGGTAATCAAAATTAGATTCTGGGCAGTACGAAAGTCCCAAAGAGAGTATATATATATGTCAATATAAATATAGACATTTACTAAAAAAAAACACAAAGGGTAATTTGACATTAAAGTTAGGCCTTGTAATATAAAAAACACTAAAATTCACCATTTATAGATTATTGTGCTAACTTTAACATGCACTGCTTATGATCTCAAATATTACATCACTCGTGACAGGTTAGATGAAATCAGCTAGCTACAACTGGTGAATTTCAATGTTTTTAATTTAAAATGTTATGTTTAAACTGACATGTTCAAATGAAAATCACCAGATACAGCTCAAGGAGATATAACTTGCGCCCTCGCCATGTACAGCTTATGACGTCACATATTACATCACTTATGGCCAGGGCCACTGGAATTATGTTGCAGGAGAAGGTCCAATTATGTGGCAGCATTGAGTAAATTATGCAGCAAGAAAAGGCAAACTATATGGCATAATGCGGCGCATTTTGTAATAGTATTACTTTATTATTTCAGCATTTTTAAACTTGGTAACACTGTCGGGCATTGGTTGCACCTTATTAGTACCAGTTTAACACCCAAATATATCAATAAACAACAGAAAGCTGACTAGTCAAGTATTGAAAAGGGCCTTCCACCTCACTGCAACATGCGTTGCTGCATTTTTAGTGACTTTTGAACCATTTGAGAAAGATGCACATTTTTTTTGTTAAAATCTGCAGATTATGCGGAAGGTGAGGGATTATGTGACAAATGCAGCAGATCTATAATTATGGGAAAATCGTGACGGTCACAAAATTGTATAATTCCAGTGGGCCTGCTCATGCAACGTTCTATCACATCATTGATAACTTCACTGATGACATCGGAAATGACACTCACAAAAGCCACAAAAAACCTAGACCTGGGACTACGCACCTCTTGGGTCCTCAAAAAACGTACCAACGGAAACAGTACCAATGTGGTATACATCATCATATGCAAGTGCGTGTTGAAGTATGTGGGGATGACCACGAGAGAAGTCAAATTACGCATCAACGAACATAGAAGCACCTTCTGGTGAAGAAAACAATCACAAAGATGATGCACCACTTTTTATCAGAAGGCCACACAGAGAATGACTTTACCTTGTCGATAATCGAAAAACTGCCCCCATCAGCCGGCAAAAAACAACTACTAAGGAATGAACAGAGATAGATTTATAGACTATCCAGTACGACACAAGGACTGAATGAGGAAATTCAATAGGCGCAACTGTCCTGAACAGATTGCGTATGTAAAATTCAGCATTTAACAAGGTTTTAGGCATACCTGAATATGAACAATGATCCGAAAGATATAAGGGAAGCCCCAACATGTATACAGCTGAACGGGTTCAATTATACCATGGATTCCAGGTATACAGTTACACTGTTCCCATATGACAACCCTCAACTTTCCAAACAGGTTTTGTTAGATAAATAAATAAATAACTTGCATACTCGAACATCAATCATGACCCCAAACACATAGAGAAATAATTACCATGTACACACCAGAACGGGTTCAATTATACCCTGGAATCCAAGTATACACGGTTACAGTATTCCCATATGACAGCCCTCAACCATCCGAAAAGGGTTGGTAGATGAATGATTACCCTGGATACACCAGAACGGGTTCAATTAGAATACAGGAATCCGTATATACATGGTTACACTATCCCCATGTGATAACCCTCAGTCATCAAAGAAGACTTGGTCAGATTAAAACAAAAGATTTCCCCCATTGCCAGTCAGGAATGCCAAGGAGACGTGCTAATCAGCAAAAACTACAACTCCCATCATTCTTGCAGATGTCGGGGCTGTGACATCATACGGCAACTCCCAGTTCACAGCAGACCCAGTAAATACCGCTGACCAAGCAAAAGCCATTACTCGCAGCAGTTGGAGAGGACACACCACGTATTCCCTCGGTGCTGCGTCTTTGATGAAGTAAGTCACTCTAGCAAACCGGGTTTTTGGCTTAGGCACAGGGCACAAGTGCTAAAAAAAGAAGTGGGGGGACTAACCTAGTTAATCAGTATGCAAGTGACATCACGGCGCGTGACATCACGGCGCGTGAAATCGTGGCGTGACATCGCGGCGCATGACATCGCAGCGCGTGACATCACAGCGCGTGACATCACAGGAACTGGCATCACGAAGAAGTGACATCAGATCTTAAGCCCTCACATATATTTTTAGCAGGTCTATCATGTGTACATTTGAGCGCATTTCGAGTAAACATGCAAACCCTCCTGATTTAGGCAGAAGATTCACACTTTTGTAGGCTACACATAAAACAATGTTACCTTTTATCAGCGTTAAGTTTTCTCTAGCCATAGTGCTTTAAAAGAAATAGTGATATTTAAATTATTACAACGCCTCCTCAGGGGTATAAGCGCTATATGAATGCTATTTATTTTGTGCAAATGCTGGGAAACATCAACACATCTTAAGTTTCTACAGTGCGTGCATATCTCCTAAACAGAGCCTGAACAAAGTGAAAAGCTGCCTCTCTTCAGTATGTGTGAAGTGCTAACAAGGTGTGAGCCTTTGTTTCCCCTCTGCTGCATTTGCATCAGGTGTGAGGCTCCTGACTGCTGGCAGCCAGGAGACTCCAACAAAAGGAGGCCTGATGACCCCTCAGATTGCAAAAAGAACAATTGATGGACAGAATGCAGAACAATGTCATACATTCACCCCAGTACAGAGACCTGGGCCTAAATCCATCGTTTTTTGCTCAACATGCCATTCCAGTTTGGACCCAGCCATATGCAAATCAGTCTTGACCCTGCGCCCAATGGGAACAGTCCAGCCCGAACTGCCAGGCCAAGTCCTCCCTGGACTGGAAACAAGCATCCTAGGACCGGTTTCGGGCTTTCAGCCCTCATCAGCCAGGATAGCTTGACTCCAGTGGCATGGAGAGCACAGGACCCACGTCTGGGCATGCCCGTCCCACTCGGGGTGACAAATGCAAAAAGAACAATTGATGGAAAGAATGCAGAACAATGTCATACATTCACCCCAGTACAGAGATCTGGGCCTAAATCCATCGTTTTTGCTCACCATGCCATTCCAGTTTGGACCCAGCCATATGCAAATCAATCTTGACCCTGCGCCCAATGGGAACAGTCCAGCCCGAACTGCCAGGCCAAGTCCTCCCTGGACTGGAAACAAGCATCCTAGGACCGGTTTCGGGCTTTCAGCCCTCATCAGCCAGGACAGCTTGACTCCAGTGGCATGGAGAGCACGGGACCCACGTCTGGGCATGCCCGTCCCACTCGGGGTGACAAATGCAAAAAGAACAATTGATGGACAGAATGCAGAACAATGTCATACATTCACCCCAGTACAGAGATCTGGACCTAAATCCATCGTTTTTTGCTCACCATGCCATTCCAGTTTGGACCCAGCCATATGCAAATCAGTCTTGACCCTGCGCCCAATGGGAACAGTCCAGCCCGAACTGCCAGGCCAAGTCCTCCCTGGACTGGAAACAAGCATCCTAGGACCGGTTTCGGGCTTTCAGCCCTCATCAGCCAGGATAGCTTGACTCCAGTGGCATGGAGAGCACGGGACCCACGTCTGGGCTTGCCCGTCCCACTCGGGGTGACAAATGCAAAAAGAACAATTGATGGACAGAATGCAGAACAATTTCATACATTCACCCCAGTACAGAGATCTGGGCCTAAATCCATCGTTTTTTGCTCACCATGCCATTCCAGTTTGGACCCAGCCATATGCAAAACAGTCTTGACCCTGCGCCCAATGGGAACAGTCCAGCCCGAACTGCCAGGCCAAGTCCTCCCTGGACTGGAAACAAGCATCCTAGGACCGGTTTCGGGCTTTCAGCCCTCATCAGCCAGGATAGCTTGACTCCAGTGGCATGGAGAGCACAGGACCCACGTCTGGGCATGCCCGTCCCACTCGGGGTGACAAATGCAAAAAGAACAATTGATGGAAAGAATGCAGAACAATGTCATACATTCACCCCAGTACAGAGATCTGGGCCTAAATCCATCGTTTTTGCTCACCATGCCATTCCAGTTTGGACCCAGCCATATGCAAATCAATCTTGACCCTGCGCCCAATGGGAACAGTCCAGCCCGAACTGCCAGGCCAAGTCCTCCCTGGACTGGAAACAAGCATCCTAGGACCGGTTTCGGGCTTTCAGCCCTCATCAGCCAGGATAGCTTGACTCCAGTGGCATGGAGAGCACGGGACCCACGTCTGGGCATGCCCGTCCCACTCGGGGTGACAAATGCAAAAAGAACAATTGATGGACAGAATGCAGAACAATGTCATACATTCACCCCAGTACAGAGATCTGGACCTAAATCCATCGTTTTTTGCTCACCATGCCATTCCAGTTTGGACCCAGCCATATGCAAATCAGTCTTGACCCTGCGCCCAATGGGAACAGTCCAGCCCGAACTGCCAGGCCAAGTCCTCCCTGGACTGGAAACAAGCATCCTAGGACCGGTTTCGGGCTTTCAGCCCTCATCAGCCAGGACAGCTTGACTCCAGTGGCATGGAGAGCACGGGACCCACGTCTGGGCATGCCCGTCCCACTCGGGGTGACAAATGCAAAAAAAACAATTGATGGACAGAATGCAGAACAATGTCAGACATTCACCCCAGTACAGAGATCTGGGCCTAAATCCATCGTTTTTTGCTCACCATGCCATTCCAGTTTGGACCCAGCCATATGCAAATCAGTCTTGACCCTGCGCCCAATGGGAACAGTCCAGCCCGAACTGCCAGGCCAAGTCCTCCCTGGACTGGAAACAAGCATCCTAGGACCGGTTTCAGGCTTTCAGCCCTCATCAGCCAGGATAGCTTGACTCCAGTGGCATGGAGAGCACGGGACCCACGTCTGGGCTTGCCCGTCCCACTCGGGGTGACAAATGCAAAAAGAACAATTGATGGACAGAATGCAGAACAATTTCATACATTCACCCCAGTACAGAGATCTGGGCCTAAATCCATCGTTTTTTGCTCACCATGCCATTCCAGTTTGGACCCAGCCATATGCAAAACAGTCTTGACCCTGCGCCCAATGGGAACAGTCCAGCCCGAACTGCCAGGCCAAGTCCTCCCTGGACTGGAAACAAGCATCCTAGGACCGGTTTCGGGCTTTCAGCCCTCATCAGCCAGGATAGCTTGACTCCAGTGGCATGGAGAGCACGGGACCCACGTCTGGGCATGCCCGTCCCACTCGGGGTGACAAATGCAAAAGAACAATTGATGGACAGAATGCAGAACAATGTCATACATTCACCCCAGTACAGAGATCTGGGCCTAAATCCATCGTTTTTGCTCACCATGCCATTCCAGTTTGGACCCAGCCATATGCAAATCAGTCTTGACCCTGCGCCCAATGGGAACAGTCCAGCCCGAACTGCCAGGCCAAGTCCTCCCTGGACTGAAAACAAGCATCCTAGGACCAGTTTCGGGCTTTCAGCCCTCATCAGCCAGGATAGCTTGACTCCAGTGGCATGGAGAGCACGTGGCCCACATCTGGGCATGCCCGTCCCACTCGGGGTGACAAATGCAAAAAGAACAATTGATGGACAGAATGCAGAACAATGTAATACATTCACCCCAGTACAGAGATCTGGGCCTAAATCCATCGTTTTTTGCTCACCATGCCATTGCAGTTTGGACCCAGCCATATGCAAATCAGTCTTGACCCTGCGCCCAATGGGAACAGTCCAGCCCGAACTGCCAGGCCAAGTCCTCCCTGGACTGGAAACAAGCATCCTAGGACCGGTTTCAGGCTTTCAGCCCTCATCAGCCAGGATAGCTTGACACCAGTGGCATGGAGAGCACGGGACCCACGTCTGGGCATGCCCGTCCCACTCGGGGTGACAAATGCAAAAAGAACAATTGATGGACAGCATGCAGAACAATGTCATACATTCACCCCAGTACAGAGATCTGGGCCTAAATCCATCGTTTTTTGCTCACCATGCCATTCCAGTTTGGACCCAGCCATATGCAAATCAGTCTTGACCCTGCGCCCAATGGGAACAGTCCAGCCCGATCTGCCAGGCCAAGTCCTCCCTGGACTGGAAACAAGCATCCTAGGACCGGTTTCGGGCTTTCAGCCCTCATCAGCCAGGATAGCTTGACTCCAGTGGCATGGAGAGCATGGGACCCACGTCTGGGCATGCTCGTCCCACTTGGGGTGACAAATGCAAAAAGAACAATTGATGGACAGAATGCAGAACAATGTCATACATTCACCCCAGTACAGAGATCTGGGCCTAAATCCATCGTTTTTTGCTCACCATGCCATTCCAGTTTGGACCCAGCCATATGCAAATCAGTCTTGACCCTGCGCCCAATGGGAACAGTCCAGCCCGAACTGCCAGGCCAAGTCCTCCCTGGACTGGAAACAAGCATCCTAGGACCGGTTTTGGGCTTTCAGCCCTCATCAGCCAGGATAGCTTGACTCCAGTGGCATGGAGAGCACGGGACCCACGTCTGGGCATGCCCGTCCCACTCGGGGTGACAAATGCAAAAAGAACAATTGATGGACTGTTCGGGCTGGACTGTTCCCATGAGGCACAGAGTCAAGACTGATTTGCATATGGCCAGGTCTAAACTGGGGTGGCATGGTGAGCAAAAGAATGATGGATTTAACCCAGATCGCTTGACTGGGGGTGAATGTTTTGATTTGTTCTGCATTCCATCCATCAATTTTGTGTCTTTTGCTTTCTCGCCCTAAGTGCGCCAGGTATGCCCAGACGTGGGTCCTGGGCTCACTGTGCCACTGGAATCAAGCTATCCTGGCTGTAGAGGGGTGAAACCCTGAAACCGGTCCTAGGATGCTTGTTTCCGGTCCAGGAAGGACCTGGCTTGGCAGTTCGGGCTGGACTGTTCCCATGAGGCACAGGGTCAAGACTGATTTGCATATGGCCAGGTCTAAACTGGGGTGGCATGGTGAGCAAAAGAATGATGGATTTCACCCAGATCTCTTGACTGGGGGTGAATGTTTTGATTTGTTCTGCATTCCGTCCCTCAATTTTGTGTCTTTTGCTTTCTCGCCCCAAGTGCGCCAGGTATGCCCAGACGTGGGTCCTGGGCTCACTGTGCCACTGGAATCAAGCTATCCTGGCTGAAGAGGGGTGAAACCCTGAAACCGGTCCTAGTATGCTTGTTACCGGTCCAGGGAGGACCTGGCTTGGCAGTTCGGGCTGGACTGTTCCCATGAGGCACAGGGTCAAGACTGATTTGCATATGGCCAGGTCTAAACTGGGGTGTCATGGTGAGCAAAAGAATGATGGATTTAACCCAGATCTCTTGACTGGGGGTGAATGTTTTGATTTGTTCTGCATTCCGTCCATCAATTTTGTGTCTTTGCTTTCTCGCCCTAAGTGCGCCAGGTATGCCCAGACGTGGGTCCTGGGCTCACTGTGCCACTGGAATCAAGCTATCCTGGCTGTAGAGGGTGAAACCCGAAACCGGTCCTAGGATGCTTATTTCCGGTCCAGGGAGGACCTGGCTTGGCAGTTCGGGCTGGACTGTTCCCATGAGGCACAGGGTCAAGACTGATTTGCATATGGCCAGGTCTAAACTGGGGTGGCATGGTGAGCAAAAGAATGATGGATTTAACCCAGATCTCTTGACTGGGGGTGAATGTTTTGATTTGTTCTGCATTCCGTCCATCAATTTTGTGTCTTTTGCTTTCTCGCCCCAAGTGCGCCAGGTATGCCCAGACGTGGGTCCTGGGCTCACTGTGCCACTGGAATCAAGCTATCCTGGCTGAAGAGGGGTGAAACCCCTAAACCGGTCCTAGGATGCTTGTTTCCGGTCCAGGGAGGACCTGGCTTAGCAGTTCGGGCTGGACTGTTCCCATGAGGCACAGGGTCAAGACTGATTTGCATATGGCCAGGTCTAAATTGGGGTGGCATGGTGAGCAAAAGAATGATGGATTTAACCCAGATCTCTTGACTGGGGGTGAATGTTTTGATTTGTTCTGAATTCCATCCATCAATTTTGTGTCTTTTGCTTTGTCGCCCTAAGTGCCCGAGGTATGCCCAGACGTGGGTCCTGGGCTCACTGTGCCACTGGGATCAAGCTATCATGGCTGAAGAGGGGTGAAACCCCGAAACCGGTCCTAGAATGCTTGTTTCCGGTCCAGGGAGGACCTGGCTTGGCAGTTCGGGCTGGACTGTTCCCATGAGGCACAGGGTCAAGACTGATTTGCATATGGCCAGGTCTAAACTGGGGTGGCATGGTGAGCAAAAGAATGATGGATTTAACCCAGATATCTTGACTGGGGGTGATTGTTTTGATTTGTTCTGCATTCCGTCCATCAATTTTGTGTCTTTTGCTTTCTTGCCCTAAGTGCGCCAGGTATGCACAGACGTGGGTCCTGGGCTCACTGTGCCACTGGAATCAAGCTATCCTGGCTGAAGAGGGGTGAAACCCCAAAACCGGTCCTAGGATGCTTGTTTCCGGTCCAGGGAGGACCTGGCTTGGCAGTGTGGAAGTTTGGCAGAGATCACTGTTAGCATGAGCTGAAGCCATTTTGTTTTTGGCAGCCATTTTAGTTGACCATGTGCTCCTTCCGTCTTCGCTGTTGCCTACCCTTGTGCTTTACTAGAATAACTATCTATAGTTAGCTCCTGTAACACTGCACATGCTCAGAAAAGTCTGTAGCTGCTCATGCACCTGTCTTAGTCTGTAAATGTCAGGCTGCTCTAACTGATGTCAACAACTTCATTCTCCTCCTACTTTGTTGACTGAGCATTTTCTGTATGTCCATACATGTGAATAGCTATTCTTGTGTGCTTGTACCGCCTCCTTTTGAGCTCTTGAGTGGGTATAAAAGACCCACAGTTTCTGTGCTCCTTGTGCTACCTCATACACTGCCTGAGTGTTTTGTATAGATGTAGTTCCACTCATGAGGTTTAATAAACTGTTGTTTTGATATTCCAGCTTCTGTGCCAATCTCTATTTATTGGTCTGAGGACTAGAGCGCAAAGAAGGGCGAACCCCTAGCACCGGTAGGCCTTGGTGAGGTCTACTTCTACAAATTGGCGCCCGTCACGTGTGGCTCATCGACGACACGGATGCCCGACGGAGTGGTCTTGACGGAGGATTGGAATCTCGCTATGGATGATCACTGCATGAGGAGACCCGTGTCTTAGCAAGCCGAGGTGCTTTTCCAATTTTCCCGATTTGACCCTCCAGGTGGTGCCGGTCCTCGACTGAGATCCCTTCTGGCGTTCGTCGTGCAGAGACCAATTGGTCGATTCAGAACTTGGCAGTTGGAGGCTGGAGACTTTTGCTTGGTAAGGTCGTTTGATGCGACACTTCTTATTTGTTTGGCCAAAATCTTGGATTTGTTTGGATATATATAAATTGCAATTTATATAGGCAGGTAATGTGAGAAGATTTTTCTCTAAACTTTGAAAACTTGAACGGCACACATTGTGTTAAGTGTCACTTGGCGAATAACATTGTATATGCTACAATATTCTTGGCATGCCTGTTTCAAGCACACTTCGTAGAATGTGTTGCTTTCTTGGAGGTACCAATATGGATCTAGAACAGAATCAGCCGGCTCCCCCTGAGGGGACACCAAATAGGGATATGTACATTAAAAACTGTATTTCTTCTATAATGTATAGTGCACTATGGAATAAATATACCAGCAAGGATCCTGAGTTGCGATGGCCTATAAATGGGTCATTTGATCTTAGAAAAATTCAGTATGTGGAACAATGTATGTTTAAGCGCAAAAGTAGACAAGATATGTTTGACTGTGTACGAATGTGGGAGAAAGAAGTGCGTGAACGAGTGAGAAGAGAGCAAGCTTTAGCAGAAAAAGAACAGCGCAAAAATATCTATGCGAAAGCGCTGGAGCTGGAAAATAAAGAAATGAAGAAAATAAAAGAGAGAGAGGATAGGGAGCGTCGTTTACAGGTAAATGGCCAATACCCTGTCCGGCGCCCCCATTATCCTCTACTTAATAAACCACAGGATGATTCAATTCCATTAGATCGCTCTCCGCCTCCTTATGCTTTTCCCTCTGCCCCCAAGATTGATTCTGATGATGACATCTCTCTCTCAGCTCAGGAAAAGTCAGGATCGGACACTAAACGACAGACTCGCTCTTTTATGACGGCTGATCGTGTGGCCACTCTTAGATCTACTGCCCGAAAAGCAGCTCGTGGTGACACTTCTGCTCCAGATCTTATAGCGCAAGTTCAGCAATGGCCGGAGGCAGAGCAGTTATATTTTACAGAGTCGTTTACTGGAGAAGTAATTGAAAGATTCAGGAAACATTCCAAAGAATTGGAGCCTGTTGATATAAAAAATGATCATAAACAGTTGAGTGACGGTCTTTTTCTCCCTTCCCAGGTGGCTGACATAATTAGACGCATGGTTAAACTGCGAGCTGATGCATTCCGTTTGCGAGAGGAGAAAAAGGCAGCTACTACAGCTGAACAAACAGTTCGGACCCCCGTGCCACAGGATGACGATCCCGGGGCAGATAAGGATATTGTAGTTCATGGGAAACCAATGCGTGAAGCTGCGCCTTTGTATGTCCCTCCTAGGGGTGCGGGCACGAATGACGATAAAGATTCAACTGATGCGAAGGGATATTTTATTTATAATTGGGTCTATACTCCTTGGAGTAGAGCGGATTTTATGGCTCTTAAAGCTGCTTTGCCTGATCCGCGGAAAAATCCGGCTGCTTTTTATGAAGAAGTTGAAGGAGCTATTTGTTCTTGTACTATGACTTTGTCTGATATTGATATGTTTTTTGAGCTTATCCTACCCCCTGATATGTGGAGGTCTATTCGTAAAGTAGATGATCATGCAGCTTTTGGACATCTTTGGAAGGAACTAGAGAGGATAGATGCAGAAAGGGAACCCGCACAGAAACCGCAACAAGAAATTTTAGACCTTCCAAAGGCTATAATAGTTAAATTGAAAACTCTCATTCTCCTAAAAAAATAGACTGGACGATGTTAGCATCCTGTAAGCAAAAGGCAGATGAATCGGTCTCTGACTTCTTTACACGTTTTGAGGAGACATTCCACGACTTTAGTGGCCAGTCATTGACAGATGACACGGGCAGGCATCTGTTTGTCGATAAATTTGTCGCGAACATGTTGCCAGGAATAGCTAGTCGCCTAAAGGCTAGCGAGAGTTCATGGACTACGTCTTCCCCAGTCTCTCTTTTGACTATGGCTCAGTATTATGAACGTCAGGAATTGGAAGCTAAGGGCAACGAGGATAAAAAGGCTAAGGATTTAAAAACAAAGGTTATGTTAGCTCAGGTTTATGGTCCACCCTATAGAGGTGGTGGCAGAGGCGGACGTGCAATGTATCGCCCTGGCGCACTCTCTTTTCCCCGAGCTACTTTATCTTCTGATCAGTGCGCTTATTGTAAGGAGATTGGACATTGGGCTGTTGAATGTCCACATTTGCGTACTCAGCAGTATCAGCGTGGTCGAGGACAAATGAGAAGCCGTCCGGGGAATTCAGGACATAGGGGAGGTGTGGATGATCACACTCGGTTTGAGGCAGTCAAGCATACTCAGAATTCTTCTAATACTTTTGATAGACGAAACCAATATCAAATGTCTGATTATTCAACTGCTGATTTGAAGGATTCTGCTTATGCATAGGAATGCCTAGGATGGGGTAAGGAATCAGTTGAAGTCCCAGTAGATCAGAAGGGTCCCTATGTTAACGCACATGTTTTGGGTTCCACTGATCGGTTTTTGGTTGACACAGGAGCTACTCGTAGCGCCCTGTCCAAACAATTGGTTCCAAGGGCTCCCCTGTCTGGCTTAACAATCACATCGATAGGATTCGATGGGACACCATCCCTTAGCCCACTGTCACAACCCCTTGCATTTCACGTTGATAAATTCTCTGCTGCATGTCCATTTTTGCTTTCCCCTAACACGCCGGACAATATTGTGGGTCTTGATATGCTCAAGCATTTCCGAGCTACGATTCGTTGTTCCCCAGAAGGCGTGCGTGTCATTTTGAATGATAACTATCCCATGGTTGAGAAGTCTTATCTCATTAGAGAAGATATTGCTTTGGCATCACTCCCTAGTACTTTGTGGGCTACGTCAGATACCGATGTAGGGCAAATGATTATCCCACCAGTTCATATTCAAGTGAAGGAGGGTGCTTCATTGCCTCGACTGCCTCAATATAAAATTTCTCGAGAAGGTGAAGAGGCACTAATACGTATTGTTCAAGATTTGATTGAAGTAGGAGTAGTGGAAGAAGTCCCTTACAATATATGCAATAGTCCTATCCTTCCCATCTTGAAGAAAGACACTGATACTAAAATATACAGGTTTATCATTGATTTGCGAGAGGTTAATAAGATCGTAGTGCCCCATTACCCGGTAGTCTCTGACATCATGACACTCCTTACCATGGTTCGTCCTACTGCGACTACATTCTCTGTGATTGATTTGAAGAATGCTTTCTTTTCGATCCCTATTCATCCTGATAGCCGATATTTGTTCGGCTTCACTTTGAATAATTAATCCTTCAGATTTTGTAGAGCTCCACAGGGGTATACAGAGAGTCCTAGTATTTACAGCCAAGCGTTGAAAAGACAGCTTGATTCTTTTTCTGTGCCAACAGGGGTGGGTCTCATACAATATGTTGATGACATCTTGTTGGCAGCTGATACCTCTGAACAGGGTGAAGAAGGAACACTGTCATTGCTTTCATTTCTTGCATCACACCATCACAAGGTTTCTCGGAAGAAATTGCAATATTGTAGACAGCAGGTTACCTATTTAGGTTACCTCCTGTCTAAGGAGGGACGTGCACTCACACCAGATCGTATTCAAGTTATCTTAGATATGCCTGTGCCCAGTACTCAGAAAGATGTTCGTGCATTCATTGGTCTTACTTCTTTTTGTAGGCAATGGATTCCTAGCTTCTCATATATTGTTAAACCCTTGTTTGCCCTCCTGACTAAAGACACTCCAATGCCCCTTCCATGGACTACTGAATGTCAGAATGCTTTCCAACAGTTGCGTCAAGCTCTATGTTCTGCACCAGTATTAGGTACTCCAGACTACACTAAGGCTTTCACACTCTATGTACACGAGAGGGATGGTTGTGCACTCTCAGTTTTAGTACAGACACACGGTGATAAGCAGCGTCCTTGTGCATATTTTTCAGCTGTCCTCGATCCAGTCGCTCGTGCGTTGTCTGGGTGTTTTCGTTCTGTTGCAGCGGCAGCTGTGTCCATACGTCAGAGTGAAGGGATAGTCTTGTCACATAGATTGCTTGTGTTAGTACCCCATGCAGTTGACACCCGTTTGAACCAAACTAAAACGCAGCATTTAACTAGTGCTCGTTTGACAGGATATGAATTGACACTTTTGGCCCCTCATATCACTTTGAAAAGATGTTCAACTCTTAATCCAGCTACTCTGTTGCCGTATCCAGCTACTCAATCCCAGTCACAAGAGTCTCATGACTGTATATTCCTTACTGAGGAACAGACAAAGGGTCGTGTTGACCTACAAGATACGCCCCTCTCAAATGTTGATGGAGAATTATGGGTTGATGGGTCTTGTTTGCGATTACCAGATGGCACGACATCAGCTGCATATGCAATCACAACGCTTCAGACGGTAGTTGAGACAGCTTTCATTCCACAGAAGTCAGCTCAGGCAGCTGAGCTGATAGCATTGACGAGGGCGTGTGAACTTAGTACTGACTTGTCTGTCAACATCTATACCGATAGCCGCTATGCCTTTGGAGTGGCTCACGATTTTGGGTTACTCTGGAAGGAAAGAGGCTTTCTTACATCACATGGGACGCAAATAGTGCATGGAGAATTGGTGCATAATCTCCTGACTGCCTTGACATATCCGAAGAAAATAGCGATTGTTAAGTGTAGCGCACACAAGAAAGTGACTGATAAAATAGGATAGGGTAATGCCTTCACAGATCGCATAGCCCGCAAAACTGCAATGCAGCGAAGCACCACATCTATGTATGTGGTGAAGTCACAGGCTGAACGTTGGCATGATGCTAGGCAGGAAGTGCTTGATATGCAGCGATCTGCCTCTGCAGAAGAATTTGAGCAATGGTCTAGGGAGGGAACATTGGATGATGAGGGCTGTTGGAGGAATAAAGACATGACTAAATGGAGACTGCCCACAGCCTATTTACATCCTATGATTCATATGGCACATGGGCCGGCACATGTTGGAGCATCCTCAATAACGAAGTTGCTTACGCAAGTTTGGGAGCATCCGGAAATTGCCGGCATAGCTAAAAAGATAGAGCAGTCCTGCTTGATTTGTCTTCAGTACAATCCTGGAAAAGTGACACGAACTCCAACAGGAGGGTTTGCTACACCAACTGTACCTTTCGAGGTTCTGCAAATGGATTACATCCAGCTTGAACGCTGTAATAATCTAAAGTATGTTCTAGTGGTGGTATGTGCCTTTAGTAAGTGAATAGAGGCATACCCTACGAAAGATAATACAGCTCTTACTACAGCGAAGGTGCTTTTAAGGGAGTTCTTCCCTAGATTTGGTGTTTGCAAACTTTTGTGGAGTGACAACGGACCCCATTTCATTGGGCAAGTTGTTGAGTATGTCTTGAAAGGATTGGGAATTAAGCAGAAGTTTCATGCTGCCTTCCACCCACAATCAGCAGGGCTAGTGGAACGATACAATTCTACCCTCAAACTTAAGTTGGCTAAAATCCAGGCTTCCACATCTCTGAAATGGCCTGATGCACTACCCTTGGCATTGCTGTCCATTAGATCAGTGCCACATACACGATCTGGCCTTACACCGTATGAGGTGGTATTTGGAAGGCCTATGAATATTTGGGGAATTCCTAAGCCACGCCCCATACATGATGTACCTTGTGTCTTGATGAGTGACTACTTGTCACAGTTGACTGACAGCTTGCTTTCTATTCATCAACAGGTTCGAGAAGCTCTTCCTGACAGGTCGCAGGGTGATGGTCATGATCTTCGGCCCGGTGACCACGTCATGGTCAAGGTCTTCCAGAGGTCGAACAGCCTAGAGCCCAGGTGGAAAGGCCCTGAGCAGGTGCTCCTGGCCACGAGAACTGCAGTCCGAGTGACCAATCGGAAGAATTGGGTCCATTCAACGCACTGCAGAAAAGTACCGTCTGCCCTGGTGGAACCTGCTGCGCTCGCCGACTATCGACAGAATCTGGACACCGAGAGAGGCCAAGCCACGTCACCTGAGGAAGTCTTCCCGGACCACACGAACCCTGGTACATCTCGATATCAGCTGCGACCCCGGAGAGAAACTGCATTGCTGAAAGAGACTGGTTGAGCAAAAGTCCTGGGTTAGTGAGAGACTGAGCTGAAGAGGGGGGGGATCTTTTGCTTAGTGACACCCATCTTAACCCTCAGTGAAGAAACCAACGGCTGCCCAGGACTTTAGAGCTCCATCTGCTTTGTTGTTTCAGCATCAAGATGACCATGCCTATGAAAGAGACATCGACTGCTGCGAGAATCTGCGATAAGAAAATTATGTGCATTGTTGGGTTTACTGTCAGTGTGATCATTATGGCAGTAATAACTTGGGTTGTAGAGGAAGTGGCTCCTGTTCGACGAATACTTACTGCTACTACTCCAGCATCTATTGAACACCACTACTTTACTCTCCCTTATCATGAGCAGAAGCATAGACAGTCCTATCTGAACAACACGTTCATCCAGATGTTGCACCACACACATAATGCTACGAACATTACCGACTGTTGGGTGTGTGGAATGATGCCTGCTCATCAGAAAAAGGGAGGAACACCTTTCATTCCTCTGCCATTTTCACACAATGGTTCTTGTAGGGCTTGGTTTGCGCTGCTCTGGGCTACCCATGTTGCTAATATTACTAAATATGATGTAGGAAGACTAAACTACCAGTTGAATAAAGTGTGCTATCCTGATGAAGAAGGAGATCCACAGGCCAAAGGAACTGTATAGGAAATGGAGGAGTATCGCCGAGGAAATTCCTCTACACACTATATTTTCCCAAATACTCGAACTACTAAGGGTAATGGACCTTTTGTTATAGCTGTTACTAGAGCTCGTGCAGACTTGTGTGTGAACAGTGTTGGTAGTATTCCCGTGGGAAAAAGCGACTGTACTCTGGTTTTAAATATTACCGGAGTAAATAACAGCAGTTTTACGTCATCGCATAATACCTACTTTATATGTGGGAATAAGGGATATTACAATTTACCCATTGACTGGTCCGGTACTTGTTTTGTGTCCTTTTTGTTACCACCTGTGTTTCTGGCACCTGCATCATATCACAAGGACTATAAACTGTTTAATGACATTTCCAAAAACAGATTTAAGAGGACAACAAATCATGATGAGGTGGATCAGACTGATACTACACTGCAGCAATATGTTGATTTTAATTTGGGACTGTTCTTCTTTGTTGGTGCTGCCTTAAATAGCCGGAAGATCTGACGTTTGACACGTGTTGTAGAGGCAGTAACCAATCAAACAGCTATGGCACTTGGAAACATCACAGAAGAACTACAGATTGCGAGGATTGTGGCACTCCAAAACCGTATGGTCTTGGACGTAGTCCTGGCCGATCGAGGTGGTGCATGTCGCATCATCAGGAGCAGTTGCTGCATCTATATTCCTGATCATGCCCCTTCAGTTTTTGATGTGATCTCTAAACTGCATAAAATCACTGCTGAGATTCACCCCGATACCGGAACATGGACTTTAGCCGGTTGGCTATGGACACTATTTACTACCTGGGGCTGGAAACTGTTGACAATATTATGTATATTATTTGCAATCCTGCTGACATGCTGCCTATGTATACAATGTGGTCCAATGCTTTGCTCCCTCTGTATTACTGCTTGTATACCTGCCAGATGTAATGTTAAGAAAGTGAATGCCCAACGTGTATTAGATCAAGAAGTTAATGATATGATGAAAATTGACGACATACAAGATGTTTTTATTGTTCCTTCTAGATTATAGATGTCTTCAGCTAATGCTAAAAGGGTCGTCTGTGGAAGTTTGGCAGAGATCACTGTTAGCATGAGCTGAAGCCATTTTGTTTTTGGCAGCCATTTTAGTTGACCATGTGCTCGCCATGTGCTCCTTCCATCTTCGCTGTTGCCTACCCTTGTGCTTTACTAGAATAACTATCTATAGTTAGCTCCTGTAACACTGCACATGCTCAGAAAAGTCTGTAGCTGCTCATGCACCTGTCTTAGTCTGTAAATGTCAGGCTGCTCTAACTGATGTCAGCAACTTCATTCTCCTCCTACTTTGTTGACTGAGCATTTTCTGTATGTCCATACATGTGAATAGCTATTCTTGTGTGTGCTTGTACCGCCTCCTTTTGAGCTCTTGAGTGGGTATAAAAGACCCACAGTTTCTGTGCTCCTTGTGCTACCTCATACACTGCCTGAGGGTTTTGTATAGATGTAGTTCCACTCATGAGGTTTAATAAACTGTTGTTTTGATATTCCAGCTTCTGTGCCAATCTCTATTTATTGGTCTGAGGACTAGAGCGCAAAGAAGGGCGAACCCCTAGCACCGGTAGGCCTTGGTGAGGTCTACTTCTACAGCAGTTCGGGCTGGACTGTTCCCATGAGGCACAGGGTCAAGACTGATTTGCATATGGCCAGGTCTAAACTGGGGTGGCATGGTGAGCAAAAGAATGATGGATTTAACCCAGATCTCTTGACTGGGGGTGAATGTTTTGATTTGTTCTGCATTCCATCCATCAATTTTGTGTCTTTTGCTTTCTCGCCCTAAGTACGCCAGGTATGCCCAGACGTGGGTCCTGGGCTCACTGTGCCACTGGAATCAAGCTATCCTGGCTGAAGAGGAGTGAAACACCGAAACCGGTCCTAGGATGCTTGTTTCTGGTCCAGGGAGGACCTGGCTTGGCAGTTCGGGCTGGACTGTTCCCATGAGGCACAGGATCAAGACAGATTTGCATATGGCCAGGTCTAAACTGGGGTGGCACGGTGAGCAAAAGAATGATGGATTTAACCCAGATCTCTTGACTGGGGGTGAATGTTTTGATTTGTTCTGCATTCCGTCCATCAATTTTGTGTCTTTTGCTTTCTCGCCCTAAGTGCGCCAGGTATGCCCAGACGTGGGTCCTGGGCTCACTGTGCCACTGGAATCAAGCTATCCTGGCTGAAGAGGGGTGAAACCCCGAAACCGGTCCTAGGATGCTTGTTTCCGGTCCAGGGAGGACCTGGCTTGGCAGTTCGGGCTGGACTGTTCCCATGAGGCACAGGGTCAAGACTGATTTGCATATGGCCAGGTCTAAACTGGGGTGGCATGGTGAGCAAAAGAATGATGGATTTAACCCAGATCTCTTGACTGGGGGTGAATGTTTTGATTTGTTCTGCATTCCGTCCATCAATTTTGTGTCTTTTGCTTTCTCGCCCTAAGTGCGCCAGGTATGCCCAGACGTGGGTCCTGGGCTCACTGTGCCACTGGAATCAAGCTATCCTGGCTGAAGAGGGGTGAAACCCCGAAACCGGTCCTAGGATGCTTGTTTCCGGTCCAGGGAGGACCTGGCTTGGCAGTTCGGGCTGGACTGTTCCCATGAGGCACAGGGTCAAGACTGATTTGCGTATGGCCAGGTCTAAACTGGGGTGGCATGGTGAGCAAAAGAATTATGGATTTAACCCAGATCTCTTGACTGGGGGTGAATGTTTTAATTTGTTCTGCATTCCGTCCGTCAATTTTGTGTCTTTTGACCCCTCAGATTGGGCCCTTGTTATGGGCCCAGCAGGAGTCAGAACTAAGAGAGCCCCGTCCCCGCCTGCACGTTGTTGCAGATAGAAAGCAGATAACAACGTGCAGGCACTGCAGGATGTGTCCAGGTGTTTGTAAATTACACAGGGAAGAATTCAGCATATTTTACAGTGGGGCCACACTTCTTGGCAGGGTGGACGGTGTCCACCCTGTGAAAAATGTGGGGGGACGCCGTCCACCCGCGTGTACCCCGACTCGTGCCCTGCTTAGGCAGGAGCTTTAACTTAGCACTGGCTCCTTACTTTAAAACTTTATCGTGTGCATTGTGAGAGACATGCTGTGTCCGATCTGGAGGACGTAGAAACATCGGCTTTGACGGAAGCTTTAACTTGACACTGGCTAGTCACTTTATGATCTCCAGAGACACGCTATATCTGAAAAAGCAGACGTAGAAACACTGAATTTGGTAGGAGCTTTAATTTGACACCGGCTAGTCACCCTACACTTTATCTAGCGCATCCCTAGATATACGCTATGCCCAATATGGCAGACATAAAACATTGGCTATGGCAGGAGCTTCAACATGGGGGCGTACACATGCATTTCTTTTTGTTGCACCAATGTTGGCACAATTCGCTTGTCCAATCAAAAAACGAAAAAACATAGGTACAAGAACCGGCATTAGTATAACGCCACACAGATTCCGATGTAGCACAACCCGGAACTCCGCCATAGGCGGGCCCTTGTTCCCATAACCCCGGCGAATCTACTCGATAAATAAATAGGTTATGATAACATGATGTCTTTTTCCTTTTGACCCTTAACTAAAACGTTTCCCCCAACTAATAAGTATGTGACTATAAGCCAGCACCACCCTCCATTGACCGCATGACTCGGGGAAAACCAGCGCAGAGGGAAAGCATAGAGTATGAATGTAATACCTGGATAAACGCGAATCACCTTTATTTCCACTATACTTCACCTGGGTGTACAATAAACTAATGACTCTAGAAATGCTGAATGACACTGCATTTCAAGATTTAAAATTTGACCGTGAATTTTGACAACTTGCACACATAGAGGGAGAGAGATCAGACCCCAATGTCTTGGGATCAACACAGTCACCACTGGTTTGTACCAAGGGAGGTACCCCCACATTTTCATAGACCTGAATCAGATAGGGACTTATGTTTGAAAGTCACCTGGTCAATAAAACTTGTATCTCACAATGTTACTAAGCACGATGCTTTAAGTTTAACCTCTGTCAAACGAATATAAGTATCAGAAAAACCTACAAAGAAGAAATAACAAGACAGGTGAGAGCCTTAGGCCTCACAAGTGTGCAAGGAGTGCATGCATTAGAAGGCAGGGATAGATTCATTAAGTCCTGACGAAGGCCCCAGACCCGATTGGGCTCCTAGAGTGGGCCGAAACATGTTGGCACAAATGCAGGAGGTTTAATTGAATGGTTATATTCAATATAAAACCTCAGAACAAGTTTCCATTGATACCCCAGGTACCCGACGAATAAAGGAAACCTTTGGGTATGCCTGTAGGTATTTTTAACAGCAAATGTTTCACCTGGATCCCTGCTTATCCAGTTAGATTTAATTTAAGAACTCCCATTTCAATTTTTGGCTGAGTCCGCCCTGGGGGTATCATCCTACCATGGTGTGGATAGGTGCCGATGATGAAGCATGTCACGATAAGCGAGTGAGGCGTCTACTCCAATATCTTTGGATATTCGAGAGGTTCTCTTCCAGACCCTTTCTGATAAATTGTCAATGAACGGGCCCCCTAAAACACTTTGAACATTCCACTTGTCAGTTGTGTCTAACCATCGTTGATGACAACACTGTGCATGACGGGGCGCAATTTATGGTTTCTTGAATTAACTATAAATGGTGAATTTCAGTGGTTTTTAGGCCTAGTAAGGTATGGTAATAAGATACTACTTTTTATTAGTTTACTTTTAATTTAAAAAGAAACATAGAAATTCACTGAAAAAAACAAAGGTTATTGTTAGGTAAGGTTATTATATCTTACTTTACATTTAAAAAAACAGAGAAATTCAATGAAAAAAGGTTAACGTGTTTTTATAGCTAGGTAAAAATGTCAGTTAAAAAAAATCACCAGTTATATTTACTGAAGTAACTATAACTTGCATCCTTGCTATGCACTGCTAATTACCTCACATATTACATCACTCATGACATGTTCTATGACAACATTGATAACATCAATGCAACATCTGAAATGACATCATTGATGATAACACTGTGCCTGGCAGGGGCACAGTATTCTCTAATGTTATTATAAATAAATTGTTTAAAATTCAATGTGAGATGGAGATTAAGAGAGCATTGCACTCCTCACAAGAGTAGTACTGTCATCTGAGTTTGAGAATACATCGGGGAGATTGTATGCAAAGGGTCCAGACAGTCATTTATATATATATTGGCAAATGTCTAAATCACTGGTGAGGCACAATGGAGTATAGGAGAACTTGAAATGAAATGAAAACGTAAATTGGTATATCATATCTGTCTGAATATTTTACAGGGATTGATGGTGGCAAATATATGCACCAGTGGGAGCTATTTGTACTTATTATATCAACCTAACATTTATGAAAGGCTGACTATACACCCACCGCAAATTAAAGTGCAGACTTGAAGACTCGCAAAAGAGATCTACAGCAGGTGCAGTATTACACTGAGTTAACTAACTTTTGGTACATGACAATAATGGGAACTGGCAAATAAAATATTCTGGGTTAAATATTTTCATCCAAATGTTTTGAACCAAAAAGTCATTGGAAAGGTGAAATGTCTGAAAAGAATCCAATAATTGTACTAATACAAATTGAGCATTTTGGTTTTATATTATAAATGTATGAGAGGTTGCTATAATTGAACATCTCTGATTTGGATAATTTGTCCTTCAATGCCTAGTTAAGGGATGATTTGTTTGAAATTATATTTTGAAACAGAATGAGATGCCTATCAGTTCATATTATACAGCTGCTTCGAACCCTTTGATAGATTAAAAATCTGTCATTCATCTAGAGAATTATGCTATAAGAAAATGAAGCTTCCTCCCAGAACCTCTGGGAAGGAATAAACAGAAACAACAGACCTTCCCCTAGAAGACTTCTGTTTTTGGCTGGTCAAGGAGGGCCTTACTGGCTGCATTCTGTCAAACTGTGGTAGAAAGGGAAATCGAAATGGGCAAATGTTGCCGATGGGATTGAGAACTGAGAGGGAGATGCCCTGTGGACCCATGAAAATTAATCTAGATATTCTGGGTATGAAAGTAGCCAGTTTTTCCCGGCAAAAAACCTAGACTGAGAAAACATTTGAGGTTGAAAATTATGTTTTATCCATTGGAGTAGATTTTGATCTGATGACAAGCTGGCTTTTCTAGCTGAAGCATTCAAATTGTTTGGTTGTGCAAAAATAGCACTGCACAGAAGGCAGGTTGATTTGGCTCTCTTCCTTCAAGGATATACAGTCCCCCGGAAGTCCAGATTTATAGCCTTTTTCATCATTTCAAACATGTTTCTCATAGCATCAGATATCTCTAAGAGATTTTTTTACCATGATAGGCCAGGAATAACCTATCAATTCTTCTTCAGTGGTCTTGGTTGAATCACAGAGAAAAGCGTTTATATGACTTGTGAAGGGAGTGAGACTGCTCGGTTTTGGGAGAGAGAGGCCACAGTCTTGATGGGAACTGTGCCTCAGCTCCCACAAGTACACAAAGATTAACTGGTTTCTTTGAGGAATCATTGGATCATTCTTGGTAGCTAGGCACAAGCTGCAAGACCTTGCCCAGAGAACATGCATGCAGTATATACTTAACAACTAGCCAAGCAACATTGCAGTAAAAAAACAAAGAACTTCAAAGTTCCAAAGAAAGTTAGTTAGACAAAAATATAATAAGTGAAATGCCACAAACTAAAAAGTGGTCAGTTCTACCTGAAATGTTCAGGACTGGCTCCTCACAAACTGGCTCATGTTCAGAGTTGCAGAAGCATACCACAGATCTGCTTCCAAGCACACAAGAAAAGTTCTGTTCCATCTGGTCAACTGAAAATATTCCAGTTATGGACCAGTTACCATACACTTGTAAAAAAGAGAGAGGGACCCCTTCAACCAAAGGAATAGGGTTCAAAAGACAATATCAAAGAGAAGGTTTCCTTTGGATTTAATTCTAAAAGATTAGTTGTACTAATCCCCACACCATCTTGCACCAATCAAAGCCACACAAAATCGTGCCACTCCTCACTTACCACACACACGAGGGAAGTCTTATAGTAAGCCCAAGGTCAGAATGCACAAGAATAGAAAATAGATCTATTTATTAATAATATAAAAGACCAAATGCATAAAAAATGTAAATTGCCTGATAAGTTAAAAACAACTCAATATGTTAAAAAATTATCCCAACATTTTATAGATGGGATCACACATGTACTGACCAATCCTAATCTATAACATAATTAGCACAACAACTCTAAACAATTCTTAAAAGAAATTACACAATGAACACACGACATAGTCTGTTAACGAGAGAACACACAAAAGACAATACACTTTGTCATTGAAAGCTACACATCCGTGTTAGAAACAGTATTAGCTAGAACCCGATACTGTGAAACTTATTAGTGATATGTAGTTCCAGCCACTCCACAGATTATGTGACAGAGCGCTGACACGTTTCGATGGGATATTTTAATTTACACCATCTTTTTCAAGACCTTTATTGTGACTCTCGTAATTTTTTGGTATTGCCAGGAGAAGAGAAAGAACACCTTGTTTCAAATAAAAAGGGAGATAGTTCTCACGGTCATTGACAGCTTTCAAGTGTCCTTGACACAAACGTGGGGCTGATACTGTGTTTCCCTCTATTTGGAATTTAGAAAACTCATAGTTTTTGGGTCTCGTGCCATTTCAATGTGTCGTGTTCTCGTCATTTGATCCGTTGCGAGAACACGACACATTGAAACGGCACGAGACTCAAAAACTATGATGGGGTGAGCCGCAAGTGAATAGAGGTGGGCAAGGAACTTAAAGAGACGGTGGCAGGTCCGGATATAAGAGATTTTAATATACTACGGAAGCGCGGAGAGGTTTGGAAACAAGGAACCACATTTTCCTGAGTCTTCCCCTTGGACCAATAGAGAGGACGAGATACGTCCTGTATGCTTGTAGATAGGACGCAAATAGAGGGAAACACAGTATCAGCCCCACGTTTGTGTCAAGGACACTTGAAAGCTGGCAATGACCGTGAGAACTACCTCCCTTTTTATTTGAAACGAGGTGTTCTTTCTCTTCTCCTGGCAATACCAAAAAATTACGAGAGTCACAATAAAGGTCTTGAAAAAGATGGTGTAAATTAAAAGATCCCATCGAAATGTGTCGACGCTCTGTCACATAATCCGTGGAGTGGCTGGAACTACAGATCACTAATAAGTTTCACAGTATCGGGTTCTAGCTAATACTGTTTCTTACACGGATGTGTAGCTTTCAATGACAAAGTGTATTGTCTTTTGTATGTTCTCTTGTTAACAGACTATGTCGTGTGTTCATTGTGTAATTTCTTTTATGAATTGTTTAGAGTTGTTGTGCTAATTATGTTATAGATTTGGATTGGTCAGTACATGTGTGATCCCATCTATGAAATGTTGGGATCATTTTTTAACGTATTGAGTTGTTTTGAACTTATCAGGCAATTTACATTTTTTATGCATTTGGTCTTTTATATTATTAATAAATAGATCTATTTTCTATTCTTGTGCATTCTGACCTTGGGCTTACTATAAGACTTCCCTTGTGTGTGCGGTAAGTGAGGAGTGGCACGATTTTGTGTGGCTTTGATTGGTGCAAGACGGTGTGGGGATTAGTACAACTAATCTTTTAGAATTAAATCCAAAGGAAACCTTCTCTTTGATATTGCCAGTTTCCATACACCACAGAGTTTCTACACCCTTCACCCATATATGAAAGGTTCTGCGGTGGCAAGCACACTTCTCTGCAGGACCTGAACTGAACCTCTTTAATCCTATGGGTAAGCAGGAGACTAGCACAACAGTACCCAAATTAAAATACAGGAACCAAAGTACAAGACAGAGCTGGGGACCATCTTTTCACTGCTGAGTAAGGCAGAAATTATTCTGTGAAGTAGCAGACAGGAAGAACTTTGATTTTTATCAGTCCTCGGTACACAATTGTCTTGGAATAGGTCAAGCAGGGACATTTAAATAGTAAAACAGTCAAATGTTGCTGATGAGGCCTAACCAATCAAAATAACATTCTCAGGCTTCCCACTCTACTTTTTTTCAGCAAAATGATGCAAGTCCTTTCTTGGAGACATTATTTGAGGTAACAAAACCAACCTAGATGTCCATGCGTCTGAAAATTAAAATGGTGATTTCCTGTGTTACTGTGTAGAGTTCTTTTCTGCGCCCCAGTTTAACAGCCATTCATCCCTTTGTAGCCCATAGGACACCCAAGGAAACCTCCTTCCCTTTGCCAACTCTTAGTTCATCCCTCCCATAGAACCTCACTCCAATGAGGCTGAGGGCACTGTTCTGAATGGTAATATCTTACATAAGATGATGAAAACACAAATGTCCTACAAAGCCACTGTCAAGAATGTCTCCTCTCCCAGCAAGTGACATACCAGATGACATGCGATTTGTTTATTAGGCATGGGAGAGATTTGATCAAATGCATGCATGTGTTTGCCATTTAAGGGGCAGATTAGGATGTCGGCGGGAAAGCCTCGACAGCAGGTCGGAAGCTTTCCGACCAACATCCTTGGTTTAAACTCCAACCGCCTTAATACAAAGAAGTCAGTCAGAGTTTAAACTGGCCAGTCATTCTGGCTGGCTTCCGACGGGCTCAAGGAGCCTGTCAGTCAGTCGGAGGCCGATCATAATTCCTCCAGGACGGCATTTACGCCATCAGAATTATGATGTCGGTTTCAGACAGGCTTTCCATGTTGGGCTTTCCGACATGGAAAGCATGTCGGAAAGTGACTTAGGGGTCCCCTAGCAGGGCCCCCATCCCTAAGAGGCCTCCGGTTGGGAGCCTGGAGGGCACCTATGGTTCACCCCTATAAATCCCTGCACCGTCTGGTGCCTGCCATGCGGTGCAGGGATTCACAGAAACTCCCATTTTTCTATGGGCGCTTGTGCTGCCGCCGGTTTCTGACCGCAGCACAAGCTCTTATAGAGAAATGGGAGTTTTGCATCGTAATAGGGGGTGCTGAACCGCCAACCTATGGTCGGTCGGTTCTCACACCGATATCGTAATATGCCCCTTAATGTATTTCAACTGAGCTTAGATGAGATATAATACATTTCCCAAACTGGTGAAAGGGTACTACTGAATAGGAATTTACATAAACCATACACTCTCTGTTTCGACAACACCTTCCTATCAAAAGTTACAGATTTAAAATGTAATGCATTTTACATTTTGGGGTAATGTCTGCAGCATGAGCTATGTATGATGAACATGCAATCAAAAATTGCATACTATGTTTTAGCAGTAGGTGGGAGAACATGTATTTCTCTGCTACACCCCATATCTATACTCTCTGTACACCAAGGTGTCTTTCCAGAGTGACAATTGTATCAATTTAGAAAAAAAAATGGTAGGTCATTAAATAGAGCACATTGACTGGTGACTACGTAGCAGATCATAGCATCATCAGAGGTTAACATAAAATGTCCAGACCAAAAATATATTGCAATGCAACACAAAGCATGGGCACAATAAATTTATATTTGTCTACCATATGTAAAGGGTGAATGTGAAAGGTCTTATACATAATTAACCGTGGGCAATGAACTCCGTTCCGCTAGCGGAGGTTGCGGAGATTAGCTAACTACGCATTGCATTGAAAACAAAGAATTCATGCAAAAACTCCGACTCCGCCACGTAGCGGAGTTAGCTACTGCACCCACAACCCTTTGATAAAACAACTTTACCTTTACATGCTAAAAAGCATGTGGTGCAGCGGCCAGGGCAGCTGACTTCGGAGCACAGGGTTCACGGTTCGATCCCCGGCTCCGGCGGCAGCTCAGCTCAGCACCATGTGACTCTGGGCAATAGCTCACTTAATTTCCACTCCGGCCCCCAGCGCCTTGAGACCCGTAAGGGTGAGTAGCTGCGCTATATAAAAATGGACTTACTTACTTACAAAAGTGAGCTTTGAAAAATATCAGGCAATGAGAGAGGTGATGATTTTGGGGTCCACCCTAACCTAGGGGGAGGACCAAGCAGATGCCTTGAACACAAAGAGCATATCTTGCCGAACGATTCGGTGGTGGTCCCATCCTCCTAGGACCACCCCAAGCAAAGTTATGGGCAAAAATACAATGCCAACCAAAGGCCCAGCAAAGAATTATGGGGCGAGATTCTAGAGTGCAGTGAATATTATAGTATTAGCTCTCAGCTGAGTCGGGAGAGCCGCTGCTGCTTGAGGAATGTTTTGATATTGGATAATATAATATTCACTGCACTCTAGAATCTCGTCCCATAATGCTTTGCAGGGCATTTGGTTGGCATTGTATTTTTGCCCAGAACTGTGCTTGGGGTGGTCCTGGGAGGATGGGACCACCACCGAATCGTTCAGCATGATGTGCTCTTTGTGTTCAAGGCATCTGCTTGGTTCTCTCCCTACGTTAGGGAGGACCCCAAAATCATCACCTCTCTCACTGCTTGCTATATTGTCATTTTCACTTTTGTGAGATGACTATATGCATTTTAGCATGTAAAGATAGAGTTACTTGTTTTACCAAAGGTAAGTGAGGTTTCTGTTTTATTAATTGGGATGAGATGGAACGCAGAAATCCGCATAGTGGTACTCCGCCAACTTCGCCCACCCTTATACATAATATTCTATATGCCATGCATTGGATTTGTTGTAAAAATCAAGGGATGTCGTCAGAAAAGGCTCCGAACCAGATTCGGATTCTGCAAATCCAATTCGGGACCTTTGTTCCCGACCGAATTGGTCACCTTTCCGGGCGACCGATTACGATGCAAGGAAGCTGCCCGGGCTGTCCAAATCGGTTCCGAATGGAATTCAGGCAGCTTGAGTCGTTCGGAGCTGAATTGTACAGCCCAATGTAGATGGTCTCCGAATGAGCGAGTACGATGACCGATTAGGACAGCTGTTCCAAATCAGTTTGGCCGAGACGAAACGGCTGTGGGAATCGGACTTCGGGGGCCCGTAGCAAGCCCCCCCTTTACCCGTAGGCCTCCGGATGGGGCCCGTGGGTGTACCCAAGTGAGCCCCCTTCCCAACCATGCACAGTGTGGCAGGCACCATGGGATGCCCACCACAGGGTGCCAGGTTTTCCCCACCCACCCCTTTTTTCATAGGGAGCCTGTGTTCTCTTTCGGAACACAGGCTCCCATTGAAGTCAATGGAAGTCCGACCGAACCGAGTCCATAACCATCCAGACACATCGTAATCAGTCGGTAGGACTCCCTGAATACGAATCGTTCGGGAAGCATTCCTAACCTGATTCATGGAAATGCTTTCCTAACGACATCATAATTGGCCCCCAAGTGTACTTCCTCTGTTTATAGATCTAGGGTGTGATTTAGAGTTTGGCCGAGAGGGTACTCTTACACAACAGAGTATCCTCTACACCAAACTTACAACCCGCCTGCCCAATTTAGAGGTGGGCGAATTGACAGTAGGTTGACAACACAGCATACTCCGTTACCATCACTGACGTACTTCTCCAAAGGTACATATGGGCTGTCGTAGGTAAACCATCTGGCGTTCAGCCCAATTTAAAGTGGGGTTTGGATGGCTTTGTTTTTTTTGTCCATCACCATTGAGGGACAGCAAAAAAATGTACACACATACCATGGGAAGTGACTTCCATGGTATGTGGTCATTAGGTTTAGGTTTTTGAAAAACATACCCCCGCTTTGGCAGTTTGTTTTTGAAAAAAGTTAAACTTTGTAAAAGTTTGACATATGACCACTGTGACAGCAGATCTTGCAGTTCTTGTCATTGTTAAGAGATGAACTAACTTCTCACTTTCTTGCAGTATTTTCCTCTGCAACAAGGGATTTCCAGGAGTTCTCTTTTCAAATCCACATAGCTTACAAGCCTGCACATCTATTTCTTTGGTGAGGTCTCCCTAACCCCAGTTACTGTTTAAATGCAATGCCCCAATATTACTGCCTAACAGGAATCCCATTCTATCATGGGACTAGATGCCTGCCTTTGTTGACCCTGAATTCAGAGGTCAGACCCCTCTTCCCTCTTGAAGAAGCCATTTGCTGACCCTACTGACCTCAAAAACTACAGACCGATCTCCCTGCTTCCCTACCCAGCCAGAGTACTAGAGAAAGCCATCAACCAACAGCTCACTGAATACCTGGAACAAAACCACCTACTCGACGCCTCACAATCAGGATTCAGTGCCAACCATAGTACTGAGACCACGCTGATTGCCGCCACAGATATCAGAACTCTCCTCAGCCACCTTGAATCAGTGGCCCTGATCCTCCTTGACCTCTCGGCTGCATTCAACACTGTCTCCCACCACACCCTCATTGACAGACTCCACAACATCGGCATCCAGACATTTTCAGGATGCACACAGAGCATACGTCTGCCTCCCTTCACCTCTGCACTTAAGAATGTCACATTCGGCGTCCCCACAAGGCTCATCCCTCAGCCCCACCTTGTTCAACATCTACAGGACCCCCCTTGCAGATGTCGCCAGAGCCCATAGACTCAACATTATCTCCTACGCTGACGACACCCAACTTATCCTCTCGCCCACCAAGGACCCCTCCATTATAAAAACCAACATATGCAACGCCATGACCGATGTAGCCAAATGGATGAGAGACAGCTGCCTCAAACTCAACTCCGACAAAACAGAAGTACTGATCTTCCGGAAGAACACCTCTGCATGTTACCACAATTGGTGGTCAGCGGAACTCAGACCAACTCCCACACCAACAGACTACGCACGCAACTTCGGCATTATCCTTGACAGCCAACTGACCATGAAATGACAGTTCACACAGTCACCTCCTCCTGCTTTCACACCCTTTGCATGCTCTGCAAAATCTTCAGATAGATCCCAATCAATACCAGAAAGACCGCCACGCAGGCCCTCATCATCAGCCGCCTCGACTACGTCAATGCCCTCTATGTTGGAATTTCCAACTCCTCAAAAGAGTCCAGACCGTACAGAACACCACTGCCAGACTCATCCTCAACCTCCCCAAACTCACCCACATTCCCCCTCACCTCCGAAACCTCCATTGGCTACTCATTCAGAAGAGATGCCAGTTCAAGATTCTCATGCATGCATACAAAGCTCTATACAACCAAGGACCCTCCTACATCAACCATCGACTGAACCTCCATCTGCCTGCAAGACATCTGCGCTCCACTTTGCTCACCCTTGCACACCCCCGCATCCATCACAGCTGCAGCAGGGTTCGCTCCTTTTCCTACATTGCTGCCAAGACCTGTAACAACCTGCCCCTCTATCTCCTCACAGGACCCTCCCTGGCGGACTTCAAAAAGAAACTCAAGACCTGGCTTTTCGACTGAGACTTGCAGTGCCCAGATACCCCTAGGGGTGACAATGCTGCACTATACAATTGCTGATTGATGCGCTCTACTTCCTAAATCAAGTCTCTAAACACTGGGTCCCCTAAATCATTGACCAATCACCATGTAGGGATTGCTTCTCTTGACTGGCACCATTGTATGGTCAGCAAGAGGGGACTGTGGTCAGATAGTGTTCCACATAAGTAATCTGCCTGGTTCACTGTGGAGTGTACATAGGTGGCGCATACCATTCTGTCATGCATAACATGCAAGTCATGCATTGGGGAATAGAAAGAATATTGTCTACTGTTGGGGTTGAGTGCCCCCCATGAGTCCATTAACCTCTAATAAATGAGGCAATCTCTTTGGATCCACTGTAGTGTTGGTTAATGGAGGGTGTAATCAATCAATTTCTAGAAATATCACACTGTTACAGCCTCCCCCTAACACCTTAGGGTAGTGCATCACCTCTGATAATTAGCTTGACTTTTCCACAGGGAATAGTGCTTAGACGAAGCTGGGGACATAGACATCGTCCAACCCATGCAGCCTGCCTGTAAGAATCCTTCTTTTTGTATAAGGTACTTTGTGACCTGAAACAAGATCTCTGGACATATTCACACTAAGATATCTCTTACGTAAGCCAAGATTTTTATGACGTATATGGAGAGGTCACGATGCTTTATTTGCAGAGAACATCAGGTCAGGTCACATAATAAGCACAAAAAAGCTGGATGACTGCTGGTCTGGTTGTCAAAATCAGAAGTCAAGGGATCCCCTGTAACAGGTATTTGCACAAGTGGAGATTTTGTCCAGTATCATGTAGGGATAGGGTGATCATTTTCGGAACGCTACCTCTGCCCTCAATCAAAGACATGGTGATAGACCAGACACTAAATACATTTTACTTCACCTTTATAGTCCTGCTGACTCTCCTCATGACAAAAACTTCTATTATGGCACTGAAAGAGTGCTCTCTGACCCCACTGATGTCTTTACATAAATCCAGATGATATCTGGCATATGTGCTATCATCTGCCAACGCTCAACCGCGATGACAAAATCCTAGTCCACCCAGACAAAAGTGCAATATGTCCATGAAATCATGCAACTGGGCCAGGTGTTTGATGCGTCCTATATTCTGCTAGATAGTAGATGTCAAAAACGCACTTGACTCACTAGGCTGGAGATTTTTATTTTCCATGACAAGAGACATTGACTTACACAGTCACAAGGTGCTGCAACTGATTCACATACTGACGAACACCAGAGATCTGGTTACTGCACTAATTCCATGCCCTAAAATAAGAAGGCCACTATAAGATTAGTGGACCTCTCCATGGTCTTAGGGAATTTAGAAAACAGCCAGAGGACCGAGCCTAGTTAAGTGGAAATCAGAAACCTAGAAATGGTCTGAATGTGAAAGTACTCCAAATTGAGCTTAATAATGTGCTAAGAAATCCTGACTTTGATCAAGCATGGAACAGAATAATTTTGACTTCATGGAGCTGAGGCAGATGGGGGCCACCCTTGATGCCCAATCCCTGAATATACACAGGCTATGGGGCTACCTAAGCCCCAGTATGATCATGATGTTAATGTTCAGTCTGGTTTATGGGGACAAAATTAGTCATGACCCATGTCTTCCAAATTAAATCTTCCTTAGAACAGGGCTATGAATTTGGCTTTCCTTGATTAAGAACTGAAAACTCGGTGGAGGTTTCATGAGTTAAGAGTTAGCATGGTTAGGTTAAGCCATGTGTGCACACTTTCTCACTGTTGGTGAAAATGAACTCTGTAATGGACTTTGACAATGTCAAATGTATCAATCATACTAAAATGCAATGTTGATTGAAAAAAACTTGTTTCTTCTACTCTGGCTGTTTTTTAATTGGAAAACAAAATATGTTTAAAAAAGATTGCTGTAGAAACAGGTGTACATATGCACTTACTGAATCAGACTCAGAACGCCTTAGAAAGTTTCTAGAACAAAATGTTGTCAGTGGGTTTTGTAAACCAACATAGCCTCCTGCTTCTTCCCCATTCCTTTTGCTCTCAACAAGAAGGGTTGGGGGGCTGACATGCATAGACTACAGGGTTCGCAAAAGAATTACAGTGAGGAATCATTATCCTTTGCCATTAATACCTGTTCTATAAGATCAGAATCAGAAATGATATGATATTAATGAAGTTAGATCTTACAGGAGCATACCATCTAGTCAGGGTCGAAGAGGTGATGAATGGAAAATGGAATTCCATCCTAAGCGCCTAATTCCACTGTCATTGCAGTAGGAATGACACTGGCCGACAAGAAGTTGGCTGTCCCACCCGCCATATAACGGAAACTGACTTTTTCTACTGCTGCTTGTTCTGTGGCCCAGCAAAAGGGCCACAGCACAAGCCGCAGTGGAAAAAGGCAGCTTGTGCACATCCATGCACCGTGTGCCAGGTACCATGTGGTGCCTGGCACACGGTGCTTGGATGTGTAGGGGGGGCACTACATGTGCCCCCCAGGCCACTTAGCAGTGGCAGACAGGGGACCTGCTTGGGGCCCCCAAAGTCTCTTTCCAGGTGCCTTTTCATGGCGGCGAGACCACCATGAAAAGGCAGTCAGAAAGGGATATCCTAATCCCTATTGCGGTGCCTGTGCAGGCACCGCCCCATTGTAGAATTAGGAATCTGACCGCTGTTCCGACAGGATCTTTGATTCTGTAGGAGGCGGCAGTCCTACCCCCGACCTCTGCTCTCCGACCGCCGGTATTATAATCCGGCGTTCGGACCGATGCCCAGGATGTCGAATGGACTGCCACCAATGGCCTGTTGGTGGCTGTCCGCCTGACATCGTAATGACCCCCTAAGTTTAAATTGTTAAAATGCCAGGTCATCCCTTTTGGACTCTGTAGTGCTCCTGCAGCATTTCAATATTGTATTGATGAGGTAGAGAGAGGATTTCTGGATGGGTATTGCGTTGTCTATTTAGATGATATTTTGATCCTGTCTCACAGCCTCTTTCAAAGAACAAAAGTCAGAGAAAGTTCCAACAAAACTCGTCCTGCTGATTGGAGTAATGAAGATGATGACCCCATTTAGAGGTTGAGCCACCATAGCATCCATTTCTGATTTTCCCCCCAATTCCAGCAGGTCTTTATGTATGCGGTTTAGCCCAATTTGTTTTGTTCCCCGATGTCAATGGCACCTTTTTCATATAACACACAACCCTTTTATGCGGCAGCCATGGACATAGAAAGGGCAAGAAAAATGATCCAAAGGTCCAGTGGTAAGATATTTCCCAGAGAGTGACCAGAAGCATGACAAAAGAGTCACAACCAGGTCCGAGCAACACAATAATCTATTCATCAGTCCAACTGATATTGCCATCACTGATAACCAACTAAAGGTCCCCAAAAAGGGTTTGAGACTTTCTCCAAATCCTTGAGTAGATATGTTTACTTTATGGTGAGTTGGCTGATTTTCTGGGAACTCAGACTTTGATGTTAATTTTCCGGAAAATACAATGATTCTCAAGATAGAATCAACACAGGACTACATAACAAGTCCACCCCTCAGAGCATCCCACTGACAGTGAAAGCATTTGACCAAGTATCTATCAAGGAAGTGGAATCTTTTGATACCAATGAAATGAGGATCTTTCATAATTTAACTAAAAATGAGAAGGTTGCACTAAACGAATTACACAATGAGGTGGGCATTAAAGCACCTGTTCTACATCTCAAAATCGGGGCATTCAAGTCCCCACACCAGTGTAAGCTTAGCTATACAATTCTGTCAGTGTTCTGTGACATTGCACAGTACCTAGGTTATCACTTTTAATTCTACTGATTCATATGTAAGGAGCTTCATTAACTTGTGCCATGGCCTCCTCCCTCAGTGCTCAGATCTGCACCGTGCCCTCCAGGTCAGTTGCTGCTGTGGTTCTTCAGCATTCTGGTTCCCAGATTGTTTCTTTCCTCCACACAGTTTCTTCCTGTGCAACCTAAGGGTTTGTTTGGCAGCCTGGAGCCTTAGGTTGTTAACGGAGGCAGCAAGCCCTTTTTCCACACCAAGAAAGGGCTGAATTCATTGCTTTAAAGAGTAGCTCCTTGTGTTGTAACAACTTCAAGAAACCTTTAAATAAAAACGAGATGGGCACGGCTTCAATAGCATGGAGTGTTGACATCATGTACATGCTTATGCCACAAATCACCGGAGCACAAACGTTGAAGCAGTGCTTTAAGTGCATTTACGGCATTCTACCAAGGTTTAAAATCAGAGCGAGTGCCCATGCATGAATATGCCTCTTTACCCCGCATCCCGTTACCCCGCATGTTGTTACAACGCGGTCGTTACAACGACCGCATTGTAACACCGCAAAACCATTACCCCGCAAATCGTAACAACGACTTGCGGAGGGAAGCGCTGGATGTTGGAATAGTATAATTTACTATTCCAACTCCAGTCTGTGCGGACAGTAGGGAAGGTGTTGGATTTTAAATCCAACACCTTCTCCCCCCTTCCGCAAGTCGTTGTTACGACTTGCGGGGTAATGGTATTGGGTTGTTACAACGCGGTCGTTGTAACAACTGCGTTGTAACAACATGCAGGGTGAGGGATGCGAGGTCAAGGTTGTTTACCCCCATGCATAGGTGATTCTACAAGTACCTAACCTTGGAGTAGTAAGTTAAAGACGCCTTCTGACTCTGTAACCTTATGGAACTTAGCCACTTTGCTAATATATGTATACTTTTCTACCCTACAGAGTGTCTGCCAATAAGGAGTTACTTCTTCTCTCTCTCTATGAGGTAGTTCCCCCCAAATTTGGGGTAAGACAAATACAATTGACCACTCTATCCATGAATCAAAGATGCGTGTGTTTTCTCACAAGATTGTAATTTGCAATGCCTCACACTGATGTAGTAGGGTGCAAGACAAATGTTACCTGATACATTAAAATGATCTGCAATCTGGGACATCATATGAACGTGTTCCTTGGTTTATCTTTAGACAAGTCCTAACCCAGGCAAACTAAGGAACTGTGAGTATTACCCATAATGTTTGAGTTTTAGTTTTGTTTTCACTAAACCCACATCGCTCACTAGACAACATTTAGGGTAGGAAAATGTTTTCACAGATCCCTGTCCTGACGAAGACCACTGAACCCTTAGGCTTTCTTGATGGGTAATTTTATTTATATATTCATATAAGGATCCCACCCTAGAAAACTGGTAATAGCTCCCCCTATGCTGAGCCCACTCAGACTTATTATAGGTAATGAGAGAGGAAAGAACCAGAGGAAGCATGTCACTTTGGTGAGTGGGTGAGAGTCATATGTTCTAAATAGGAACAATCTTATTTATTCAGAAGTGACCTGTTGTGGTTACTAAACTCTAAGTTTTGAGATATTTTGATCTACTATGACACCTTGGGAACTCATATATCGCATGCTAAGGCAGTATCACAATGGATAAAAAAACACCTTTCTGCTAACGTGGATAAATGTCTTTTTCACACCACTACAGGGGAGTTATTGGGGTACATAATTATATCTGAGGGCATTAAGGTGTATTAAACGAACATGGCAGCAATTGTTCAGAGGCCTATACCAAAGCTAGTCAAGCCAATTCAGAGTTTTGTATGCTTTCTCACACCAAGGGCCACTCACCTGAATTCCCAAGGCTTATGTGGAAGTGAGGATCTCCCACCTCTTTCCCCTAAGGTTAATCCTTTAGAAAAGATGACTGACACCAATGACTGACCTTGGGGGAAAGGAGGGCTGGAGAGACACAGACAGAGTGATGATTCTGGTGTGCCTGGAGCTCCAGTGAAAAGAATGATGGGTGTGTGTTGACCCTTTTGAGCAGGACCCTTCAAGTTCCAGTGGTGAAGCATACTTCTTCTGTCATGAGAGGTACTCTGTGACAAAAGAACACAATCACTTTAGGCAACCATGCATGAATGTTTTGCAGTTAACATAAGCATGTTTTTCTTGCCCTTCCATTCAGTTATTTGTGGCTTACCTCAACAACCCCCAAACCCACTTGCAGAGACCACCATTGAGTTTAACCTTCTACTCTCTTTAAGGTAAAATGAGACTTGGGCTAAAAAATTCTCTTTGCAAAACAGATTTATTTAGAGTTTTTTAGGTGTGAGTCAGTGAGAAAATATCAAACAAGAATTACTGAAAGAAATCCGAGTTCACTTGGGTGCCCTTTGAACACTGATCCCTGTGCTAAATCCTAAGTGCGTATTTTTAGTTTCTTCATTGATGATAAAGATCATATTAACTTTTTTTTACTTCACAAAACTCACACAATTGTTCCTTTTTATTTTTCTTATGATAAAATGTACTCATTTAAATTCACACTCTAAGGGGTCGATTACGATGTCATTAGGAAAGGCTCCGGATGGGATTTGGCATTGCAGAATCAATTCGGAACCCTTGTTTCCTACCGAATCGTACAGATTTCCCAACGACCGATTACGATACATGGAAAGCGTTCGAGCAGACCGAATCAGTTCTGAAATTGTTTCTGGACAGCCAGAGTCATTCAGAGCCAATTCGTACAGCAATATGGACACGGTTTCCGGGCGAGCGATTACGATGACCGATTCAGACAGCCGTTCCGATTCGGTTTGCCCAAGACGAAACAGCTGCCGGAATCTGCTTTTGGGGGCCCGTTGCGGGCCCCTCTTCATACTGAGACTTACAAATGTAGCCCGTGGGGGTACCCAAGGCACCCCTCTTTCCAACCATGCCCAGTGTGGCAGGCACCATTGGGGCCTGCAACAGGGTGCAAGGTTTTCGCCAACCACCCCTTTTTAGGTCTCGCCTAGAGCGCAGCGCGAATGCGCTGCTGTAGGAGAGGGCCTCTTGGAATCACTCTAGACATTCAGAAAGCTTTCAGAAAGCTTGTGCATGTGGTTGTCACATCAATTGGCCTTTGCATGTGGTTTTCAAGAAATGAAAGCACGCAATTGGCCAAAGGTGGGTGCATGTCCCACCTCTTCTTAAAATGTTCACTCCCATGGCCTAGGGGTCTCTGGAGCGAGCAGGCTGGCAGATGCATTCCTCCTTGGTCACGTGCTTTTGCTTCGCTTTTGCTTGTTATCTGCTAAAGCGATTTATTGCCTGCCTAGCTTAAACTAGAATCCTGTTACTAATTGATTTCTAGCTTCCGCTGCTTGTTTTTTAACCCACTGACTTTCAAAAAATATAACGTCCATATCAAGTGGAAACAGGAATGCGTTCTCCTGCATAGGATTTGTCTTTACAAGTTGGCAAAATAAAAAATACAAGATTCCTTAGAAAAATGAGACCTGCCTCTGTTGTAAACACGTTACGAAAAAATCCAGGGTTACCTAACTGCAGTCACTGAGTAACTGCAGCTACTGAGCAAACTCTCCTGCTCTCTGATTTTCTACCAGAAACAAAACGTCTGCAGTGTTTTCACAGATGTAGGGTCTACAGTGCGGCTTCTTCACCCCCGCCCTCTGGTGTGTTTTGACCCACCCCCTCCCGCTCTCCGTTGTGTTTTTAACCCCCCAGACCCCTCCCGCTCTCCGTTACCTTTTCAAACCACCCTGCCATTTCAACCTCAGAATCCCGGCGTGACGCAGTGCTTAGCAGCCTCCGACGGATGTTGCATGAAGTGGCATAAAGCACTCACTCACTCTCCCGGAATCACCCGTTGTTGGCTGAGTGCGCCCCTGCCCCTTTTGCAGCACTATTAGAAGCCCTCACACAGTCTTGTGTTGTAGGCAGAGGCTGCAGACTCTTCTATCAACAGACACCTACGCAGCCTGTCCACGAACCTCACTCACTAGACAAGAGACACGAGCAATACCCCCCAATTTTACAGCTAGCACCTGCCCTCTTCGGCTAGAGCGCTCTGCTAGGAGGATGTGGCATAAAGGCCAGAGCTGCCAGTGTTGGAACTGGTGAACCAGGTTCGAGTCTCAGCGTCCGCTCAACATCCTGTGGTTCTGGGCAAATCACTTAATCTCACTGTGCCTCAGAAAATGGATATGTGCTTGTAGTGTAACTGATGCTCATGTAAAGCTCCAATACCTTCCAGTAGAGTTGCTATATAAAACTGTAAAAAAAGTGAGGTAAAAAATATACACATCCCCGCAGTTACACAGCTAGACCCTGGTCTCAGGGCACTGAAGTGAATTGGGGTCTTGATCAGGTCTTGATCACTAGACAGCACAAGCTGTGTTTTTGCAAAAAAGACCTATAGTGAGTTTACAATTGACTTAAAGCCCGCCCATTGATTGACTTAATCAGCCACTGAGCAAACTCTCCTGCTCTCTGATTTTCTATCAGAAACAAAACGTCTGCTGCGTTTTCACAGATGTAGGGTCTACTGTGCGGCTTCTTCACCCCCGCCCTCCGATGTGTTTTGACCCACCCCTCCCGCTCTGCGTTGTGTTTTTAACCCCCCAGACCCCTCCCGCTCTCCGTTGCCTTTTCAAACCACCCTGCCATTTCAACCTCAGAATCCCGGCGTGACGCAGTGCTTAGAAGCCTCCGACGGATGTTGCATGAAGTGGCATAAAGCACTCACTCACTCTCCCAGAATCACCCGTTGTTGGCTGAGTGCGCCCCTGCCCCTTTTGCAGCACTATTAGAAGCCCTCACACAGTCTTGTGTTGTAGGCAGAGGCTGCAGGCTCTTCTATCAACAGACACCCACCCATCCTGTCCACGAACCTCACTCACTACACAAGAGACGCGAGCAATACCCCCAATTTTACAGCTAGCACCTGCCCTCCTCGGCTAGAGCGCTCTGCTAGGAGGATGTGACATAAAGGCCAGAGCTGCCAGTGTTGGAACTGGTGAACCAGGTTCAAGTCTCAGCGTCCGCTCAACATCCTGTGGTTCTGGGCAAATCACTTAATCTCACTTTGCCTCAGAAAATGGATATGTGCTTGTGTAGTGTAACTGATGCTCATGTAAAGCTCCAATACCTTCCAGTAGAGTTGCTATATAAAACTGTAAAAAAAAATGAGGTAAAAAATAAGCACATCTCCGCAGTTAAACAGCTAGACCCTGGTCTCGGGGCACTGGAGTGAATTGGGGTCTTGATCACTAGACAGCACAAGCTGTTTGTTTGCAAAAAAGACCTATAGTGAGTTTACAATCGACTTAAATCCCGCCCATTGATTGACTTAATTGTCACTCAATTGCTTTGTTTCTATTAGTTATTTTGTGTAAGCTGCCCTTCCTCTTCTTGTATTTGTCGCTCCCCTTGAGCATACCCTCATAACGTGTGTTCTTCCACTGCTTACTATTCAGGCACTACTTTTTTGGTTGAGCACGCCACAAGAGTGCATGTGTTTCCCAGCTGTCTCCCTTTTGTACTTCTTTACCCAATCACTCTGCACTATTGACCCTGTGCTTCTCCACATCCCACTACATGTTTTGCTCACCCTAGTGTGTTTATTCACCCTAACTTGCTTTCTTGCGCCTGTGTTTCTCTCCCACCTGCTCCACATTGCTCTCTCGCGTGCTTCCCTTCTTTCTGGTGCGCCACCGTGTTCTTGCTCGCCTGCCATGTTGCTTCCGACCCCTGCATGGCTTCTCCCACTCACGCCCCCATTTTGCCTCACCAACATGTTTTTGGGGAATGGACAAAGGGGGAAACATGCTGTAACACTAATTATTATTATGTTTTTTTAATTTATAGATCTACCTCGGATCTGTAAATAAAAAGAAAAAAGCACCCACATCATTTTGTAGGAGCGAGCATGTGTTGCGCAGGCCTACAAAACGATTATGGCACCTTTCTTTGCTTTCCTCTTTAGCCACGCTGAACACCTCTGGGGATGCAGTACAGCATCACTAAAATTCAATGGCATAGCCAATAGTTTTCAAAGGCGACAGCTATGGGCTTTGCCAAAGCTTGTCTTTTAAGTTTCTGTTGGTGAAACTCGAGGGTGTGAGCTTCATGGCTTCACAACGACAGAAATAAACAGCTACTCTTGCTGTGGACAGCCATGGGTAGCGTGCAGCTTCACATGTGATATTAGATCAGTGGGCGGCATCTGCGCTTGTGCCACTCATTCCGCTTCTTGACATCGTTCGTACATGCGTGCCTTTTCTGCCATCTTGTGGCTACATGTGGCCTGTAATTGTAACAATTAAAGAAGTCTGCTGCATGGCTAAATTTATAAGGTCCCGAAGGCGAGACCTATTGGCTATGCCAATGCTTGTTTCAATGGGAGCCTGTGTTCTCGTTTGGAACACAGGCTCGTATTGAATTCAATGCGAGTCTGACCGAACGATGTTGGGAAGCATTGTAATCGGTCGGCCGGACTCACAGGACCCGATTTGTTTGGAAACTATTCCGGAACCGATTTGTTCGGGACAGTTTCCTAAGGACATCGTAATTGGGCCCTAAGGGTGTTTTTGAAAGGTATTTTAAGAACACCCTTTTATATTATTTTTTAATACTTTTTTAATGTAATAATATAAAAAATAAAAATATATACATATATCCAATAACATAAAATTTAAAAACAAACTACAGTCAATGCAACCATAGGGAAAGTATTGGATGTCGGAAGGGTAAAATTTACTATTCCAACTCCACTCAGTACTACAGTAGGGAAAGTGTTGGATTGTGGAGGGGTAAAATTCACTATTCCCACTCCAATGAGTGCAACAGTAGGGAAAGTGCTGGACTGCGGAGTGGTAAAATTTACTGTAAACCATCTTTTTTTTTTTTTTTAAATGAACAGATTACGTATTTATTACAATGTTTAATACATATTATAAATTAATACAAATATTATTTTTATCAAAATACCAAAATCTATTGTCAAAATAACAACCAATAAATACAATATTATTTAGAATTAAAAAGCATAACACAATTCACACATATATTAATAAATTACAATTTAAAAAAAACAATGGGGCTGATTACAATGGCGGGCAGACTTAGTCCGCCTGCCACCGTATCGGAAACGGGACCACCCGACAGTCTGTCGGCGGGCCTGACATAGGCATTACAATGCGACTGCCACCACGGCAGTCGCAATGCCTGTATTTTGTATTGCGGCATGTGCTGCTGGCTGCAGCACACGCCACAAGACAAAAAGGGTACACTGCACATATCCTTGTACTACGTGGCAGGCACCATGCGGTGCCTGCCACATGGTGCAGGGATATGTAGGGGGCCCCATAGGTGCCCCCCAGGTCCCATGTCTGGGTGGGAGGGGGAAAGGGGGGCCTGCTACGGGCCCCCAAAGTCCCTTACTGCCTGCCTTTTCATGGCAGGTTACCCGCCATGAAAAAGCGGGCAGAAAGGGACATTGTAATCCCTACGGCGATGCCTGGCAGGCACAGCCACCATTGTAGGGAATACAATTCCCTCCAATGCACCGTTGGATGTGTGGCGGTCTGTCTTTCCGACCGCCAACACACCGCCTGACATCCTAATATGGCGGGTGGTGAACTTGGTTACGATATCGGGGAGACCCCCACTGACAGCCTGTCGATGGCGGTCTCCCCTCCATTGTAATCAGGCCCAATGTTACTCTTTTTGATTGTGTTATTACTTACGTAACTTTCCTCCCTATACCTCCACAAGCTACACACTACACATTTAAAAATTATATTTAGATTTATAATATTTGGATATTTTACATAATTAAATATCTATTAAAATATTAATACAAATTAACTACTAATAAAACAATTACATTTAATTACCATTCCACCCTTTAGCCGTACAAAACAAGCAACCCACACCTAGACCCTAATTACGATGCTGGTCAGACGAGCATCTGACCGGCATTGTTGCAGTAAAGTGACTGACTGACAGGTAGTCGGTAGTCTGACCGCCTAATTAGGATCTGACCTCCGTGGAGGCGGTCAGAAACATGCCTTTTGGCATTGAGGCTTGTGCTGCAGCTCCGAAAAGGGCCGCAGCACATACCCCAATGCCAAAAGGCATGTTTTTAAACATCCCTGCACCCTGTGGCAGGCCCCTCACAGTGCCTGTCCCATGGGGCATGGATGTATGTGGGTGCACCTCTGGTGACACCCTGGCCTCATAGTCGAGATTGCGGAGGTACGGGGGCCCTGCTAGGGGCCCCCAAAGTCTGTTTCTGACATTCTTTTAATGTCGGTTGGACCGCTGTTGAAAGGCCATCGGAAAGGGCCATTGTAATACCTACAGCGGCGTCTGAGCAGCCACCGCCCTCATTGTAGGGATTACATTCTGACCGCAGAGTCGACGGACTCCTTGAGCCCGTCGGAACCTCAGCGGTCGGTCCCTCACACATGCAGTCAGACCGACCGTATTGTAATGTGGCGGTCTGAACGCTGCTTCTGATGTCAGTGGGACCAACACCGATGTGCCGTCGGTGTCAGTCCCACCGACATCATAATGAGCCCCCAATGTATACATAAAAAAAAATAATTAAAGAACTTACATAATTAATAATCAATTAAACAATTAATATTACTAATTAACTAAGAATACATTAATTACATTTAATTAACTTCCCCCTATTTACCCTTACAAATACAACTCACACATATAACCTAAACAATATTTAAATTACATATTTACATAGTTATTTAAAATGTAAACAATAATAACAAATATTTATTAATTATTATAATTTCCAGTGGCGGCTCGCATAGGGCGTGCTGCGGGGCGGTGGGGCGGGGGAGGGGCAGGGTGGGGGGGTAGTAAACTCGGACATACGACGGAACGGAGGAAAGTAATAATTATGTTCCTCCGTTTAGTCGTATGTCCGAGTTTACTACCCCGCCACCCTTTCCCTCCCCCACCCGACCCACCGCCCCGCAGCACGCCCTATGCGAGCCGCCACTGATAATTTCCCTCACACCCTTTACCCATACAAAAACCACGAAACACTCCCCAAAAATATATATTACACAATTTATATAATTAATGATCAATTAAATAATTATTTATAATAAATATTTTTTAAATAATTATAATTAATTTACTTCCCACCCTATACCCATACAAAACCCGCAACCTGCATCTTAAATTTACCTTAAAAAAACGTATTTATACATTTAACAAAAATTATTATCAATTAAATAATTGTAAATAATTACAAATTAATTAATAATCAATTTTAATTAATTAACTTCCCACTCTATAGACCTACAAAGCACAGGACCCACACCTCAAACTTAAAAATAAATAAATAGACTATTTAAATAAATAATTATTATTTAAATAATTAATAATAAATAAAAATGAATTTTAAATTAATTATAGTTAATTTACTTCCAACCCTACACCCCTACAAAACCCACAACCCACACCTAAAGCTTAAAAACAAAAATTATTAATTATACAAGTAACATAAATAATTATCAATTAAATAATTGATACTAATTTAAAAATATGTATTAATTAATTATAATTAAATTACTTACCACACTATACCCCTTCAAAACTCACAACCCGCAGCTAAAACATAACTAAAGAAAGTAATTATACAATTAACATAGATAATTAACAATTAAATAATTATTATTAATTTCAAAATGTTATTAATTATTTTTAATTAATTTACTTCCCACCCTATTCCCCTATAAACCTCACAACCCACTATGGTACTAAAAGTAACAAAAAATGATTACATAAAATTTGGAAACTACTATTAATTTAGAAACCATATTAAAAAACTAACAATATTTAAACAAACATTTTAAAACATATACAATTAACATATATATTAAAATAAACAAAAGTATTTCAAAATCGATATAATTAACAACAATATTTTTAACATCGATATTACTTACCTTAAAATCGATATTCTTGACCACGATATTCTGTCTCACAATATTTCTCTGTCACGATATTTCCAACTCAATATTGGTGTCAGTTGATATTATTGACTCAATATTTGCTCTGAACACCTTGAAGAAAGGAGAAGCCAAAAAAGAGAGCCACCCAGCTAGTGCTGTTACTCTTTAGTCTGTGTAGTGAGCCGAAGTAGCTGGAGCAATGAGCGTGGTAAGAGAATGATGGTCGTAGTCAAGGCGAGGGGAGAGTGTTGGTGCCGGCTGAATGACCAGGCTCCAGGATTTTGGCTGTAGAATGCCATCCCAACAGATGGGATTCCAAAAGTGGTTGCAAGCCTCCAGGCGGCAGTGTCTGGGTTGCTCTTGTCACAGACGGCTGGGCTCAGAACACACTGGAGGTGCTGGTGGGAGACACAGCTCCCACTTGGGGAAGATTGACAAAAACCAAAAGGTCAGCCACACTTTAAACATGGTATTTATAGCCCATCATGCAGATGGAGAGTGCTTTCTGCCAATCAGAAGACAGTCTCTGGCAGGAAACAGAGGCCCTTAATTAATCAGCAGTTGTTTTACAAACAAAAACAAAATACTAGACACTCAGGCAGGAAACAAGGGCAGCAGGAAACAGAGGTATTTAATTTCTCAGCCGTATATAATTAGTCAGCAGCCATTGTACAAACAAAAATACCAGACATTCTGACAAGAAACATGAACAGCAGGAAAGGAAGGTCTTTAATCTATTACTTAGTAGCTCATGTTGCATTAAGAAAAATACCAGGTACATGTACTTCATTACGCAGATTTGTTTACAGTGCACACAAACTAAAGTGCATATCATGCTTTTAAAGTAAACACTCAGCAGAACAAGCAAAAGAAAGTATGGAGCAGAGTCCATGACACCTGCCTAACTGGAAAACAGTGATGACAACGGGGAACATACAGAACAAGCAGAACGGGGTATGACAGGCTTGCCAATATTTATATGAGGTTTATTCAGCTGTTTGCTTTCTGAAATCATAAGACCCAATCCACAGCTAATATGGAATGGAGCAGTTTTTGTTTGGTCAGATGAAGCAGAAATAAAAAAAAATGAAAGTGCATTTTGCTGGTTGTCCATTTTGCAGCATCCTAATGTTGAATGTTCTTTCATGGTTGAGATGGATCCTTCTTCTCATGCAATAGGAGGTGCATTAGCTCACAGAATTCCAAACACTGGTCACGCTCACCCAGTAGTTTACTTTTCTAAGAAATTCTCAGCAGCATGGTAAATTAAACAATCACTGATAAGGAACATGTAGTCATCAAAATAATTTGCTCATATGGATGTTGTTTATCTCTAAGGGGCCTATTACAATCTTGGTCGGAAAGCCTCTGACCTTAAGTCGGAGGCTTTCCGACCGAGATCATCGGTTTCAATTCCAACGCCTAATTACAATCTAGGCAGTTGGAATTGAAACCGGCCGGTCATTCCGGCTGGATTCTGATGGGCTCAAGGAGACCGGCTCGTAATCCCAATGGACAGCGTTTCCGCCATTGGTTCTACGATGCTCGGATTCCCACAGGCTTTCCATGCCGGGCTTTCCGACATGGAAAGCTTGTCGGAAAGTGAGTTTGGGGGCACCTAGCAGGGCCCCCTTCTCTTTGCAGCCTCCAGTTGGGGGCCGAGGGGGCACCTGCGGTGCCCCCTTTCATCCCTGCACCGCGTGCCTGCCACGCAGTGCATAGATGAAAACAATCTCCCATTTCTCTATGGGAGCTTGTGCTACAGCCGGTTTACGCCACAGCACAAGCTCCCATAGGGAAATGGGAATATTAGACCGCACCATTTGCAGTCACACCGTACTTCTGTGGTTGGGAACTCCGACTGGAGGTCAGTCGGTCCCGGTTCCGTGATGACATCAGTCAGAGGCAACTCCGATCGACATCATAATCGGCCCCTTTGTTATAAATCAGAGACCATGTCATAAAAATTTCCCGAGGTTGCCGGCATGAGTAGGTCATGCGGTGGACAAACAGAAGTTCCACACTAATAAGCGTGTCAACAGGCAAAATACTCAAGGACTCAATCATTAAAATATTTCTGTAGAGTACCCCCTGTCATATTTTTATCCCACTCTTTCACATATTTACTTCAAATACACCAATCTACTATTTTACCCACAAACCCACACTTCACTATACGGCTTATAAAAAGATCTCCGGTAAAGAGACCCCATCGAGGGAGCCCGTCAGGCATTGCCCGACATGGAGCAAAAGCCCAATGATGAAGCATGACACCTATCTAGGTGAGTGAGTGCATTCGTTCCTACAGAGTAATGCTCCCTGTAGACTCTGTGGAAACTTAACTGACCTAAGCAGACAAATTTGCACTTACTAGGAAGTGCATACCCCTGTGGTCATCACAAGAATTGTAAACCTGATGAGTTATCACAACAAAATAAATTGGATGGTGAAACTCAGTTGACAGATGTTCTGTTATTAATTTTGTCTCCAAATGTTTCGGATGAACATTCAATTACTTTAATCAATGTAGACTCATTTCTGGCCAAGATACTTATAGAAAGTCAATCTATAGACAAACAGACTTTAATAAAACAACAAGGAAATAGGCGTGTAAAAGACTGATTGGTGTATCAATCAGATCTGTTGAGACAACAAGCTTGAAACTGGCTCATGGTTCAAAGGTAGCGGGGCATCCTAAAATTATTAAGGTTATCAGTAGTAAAGATATATTTTTGGTGGTAAAGTTTATTTGCTGAAATAAAAATTTACATACAAACATTTTCCATCTTTTCCTAAAATAAGAGTTCACATTGTAAACCAATAAGGTCATTGAGACCTCTGCCTGTCCCACCTGGAACTTGGCATACGGTGTCAATGGATTTTATTGTATAGTTGGCCAAGAATCAAGATTCCACAGTAATTCTAGTGGTTGAGGACCATTTAACTAAGATGGGCCATTTTACCTGGTTTGCACACTTCTAATGTGTGACTTTTCTGAAAGTGGGTATCAGTTTATTTCAAAATTCGAGGCTGCTCTTTGTAAAGTACTAAATATCGAAATCCGTTTGTCTACCAGTTACTATCCCTAGGTAGATGCACAGACTGAAACATTGAATCAATGTTTTGAAATGTATTTGAGATATTAAGCGTTATTATCAGAGAAGGACTGGAGCAAGACATTGTGGTTGGCAACATAAAATAAGACATTGGAACGTCACCTTTCTTTTGACGATATGGCCCTCATCCCCATATATTTCCTTGGATCAGTTCATGTCTACATATGCTCCTCAAGTACAAGAACACTTCCCTCATTTATTTGATATATAGAGCTCTTCACAGAAATCTTTGCAAAAAGATAAATATGCTTATAAGTTTATGCTGATCATAAGAGAAGTCCAGCACCTCAGTATGTTGTAGATGAGAAGGTGTGATTACTCACAAAAAAATGTACATTTGAAAAAAATCTTCTAAATTACAACCTTAGTTTGTGGGTCAATTTGTGATTGAACAGATTATGAATCCAGCTACTGTACAATCGAAATTGCAACTGAAAATCCACCCAGCTTTTCATTTATCTTTGTTAAGATCTTGTTCTTCAAAATCATGCCTTCCTTCACATCCCTTGCCACTCCAGGAAAATTAATATGAGGAACATAGGTTTTAGGACGCAAGAATTGTAAGTTAATGATTGCAATATTTGGTGGATAGGAAGGGTTTGATACTGAAAAAAGATTATGGGAACCTGCTTCCAATCTTTATTTCTCATGTTTGTCTATTTCTCATATTTGTCCCAAATCTTTTATGCACAACACACATTGACACTCCAGGAGTTCACTGCAGAAATGGTAGTGGAGGGGTAATGTGGGTGTAGGGACGACTGTCAGGGAGCAGGGCTGTAGACATTGCTAGTATTGGTAGAGAGCAGGAAAGCAAGAATCTAAAACCCGTTTGCCCTGATTTTCATTCTGGGAAGGATAGGGTGACTGTCAGCATGGAGTGCTGGCACGTGTGTGGAGAAAGTGCTAGATATCAACATTCTGACAATGAACTACAATGCACAGCAGGCCATGCACTCTAGGGTATTCTGGAGAGACAAGTCATCTTAGATATTGGGTATAATCCCCCTGGTGGCTCTTTGCTTGGCAATCATGAAACAATGTTGCCGCAGCCACTGCCTCACTGCCTGGATTCGAATATCCTTGGATTCCGTTTGAAGGATATTGGTAATACACAGAAGCATTTAAAAAGCCATATTGTTGATGAAAACAGACGTTTAACTATTTTGGAACATTCATATGAACTCTTCTAACAATAGGGGTTGTTACATTTGCTAAGAGTTTCCTGAGATGGAAGCTAGAGGATTCTGAGACTTGCTCATGTTATATAGGAATATCATGTACAAGGCATTAGAGTTATAGTATGCATATACAAATTGGCAAGACTATGGAACAACCAAATGTTAACTTTATTGGTTAATTATAACTCCTCTTCCACAAGTGATTGTAATGTGGCAAAACTTGCGGTAGTACTAGTTATTTGAGTGATAGGTAGCAGTGTTAGTGCGCAGATATTTCAGGCACTCATTCTTCATGTGTTTTATTTTCAGGAATTACAAGTTCCACATTGAAGTACACACAATTAGTTACACAGAGATATTGCTCAGGTATATTCATTCCCTATAACAGTTAAGCATAATGATAAAACCTTCAATGAAAGTTACTTAAGTTATCTCTTTATCTTGTAGATATCCACTATATCCTACAGACATCCTTGATCAACAGAAGTTATGAGCTAGATGGTAGATCTCTGGGGTTATGTTTTCTCTCTGTTCCCATTTACCTTTCACCTGTTATACCCCTGGCCCTCATATCATTCTGTATGTGGTCACTGGTGGAGGTGTGAGAGACAGAAAAGTGCATTACGCTAATTGGATTCCAAGCACAACATTAGTGCATTCTGGTATGGCATCAGCAGAAATAGAGCAGATTCCCCCACTCTCAAGAGAGTGGGCGGACCAGACGTTTGGTGGTCAGGGTACTCCGCTATATTTGTAGCAAAGTACCCTGCCTGGAAAATTCTAACTACTGTATTTCATTTGTAGAACTCCCCATTAAATCATGAATTACCTACTTTGCACAGGTTAGGAAGTGTGAGATTTGTCCTTGTGCCTCTTATGGAACACATTTGACCAATGGTGATAAACCTTTTAACGCAAAGTGCACTATAAAACTGCACTATTATGCCAATGACCTACTTCAGAGTACACAGTCAACAACAACTTAAAAACGGATACAGTTGAATAAGAGTATATACATTTGTTTACTGTATAAAAATATGAATCATTAATTTTGTTAAAAAAAAACAAAGTATATACTATTTATAGCAAAAGAGATTTCTGAGAATTAGTCAGAACCCTGGCTTGACTATGAAACACCTAACCACCTATCTCTAAGGTCATGATTGGTGGTCTATGCCAGAGAATTCTACCTTATTAATGGTATTTATAAAGCATGCACTTTTTTCAAAATTTTGCAGTGCACAAAAACAGTGAGACCAACAATGCAGATTTAGAAATTGTACAAGAATCGGAAAGTTTAGTTACCTGTAATATGAATGGCAAATATGATCCTCCAATTTCTTAAGGATTCCTTACCGATTTTTCACTAAGTAGGAAACAGAAACAGGTCAAACTATCAATATATTTAATCACCAACAGACATGAGGGCAATTAACAATTTAAGGTTTATTTTTCTATTTGAGACCGACTTCCATCCTTATTTTCATTTTGGTACTCACTGATATTGATCAGAGACCATCAGAGACAGTAAATGTGTCCCTTGGATGGGCTTGTTGATAAAGATAGTATTGTATTACCCAGAAATGATTGGAGTGGGGCCATGACTGCGCCGGAACTCAAGATGGCTGATTAAACTTGGAGTTCTGCCCTTGAACTCGCAATCTGAAACTTTGCCGCACCACAGAGCTGCCTTGTCATTTGAGATGAACGTGAATGAATGAATAAGATAGTTTATTAGTCAATTAAAACCATAAACATAACTAAAATCATACAGTACGAAACATTTAGCTAAAAATAGTCTAAAACTTATTATACATCAGCTGTAACCATTGCATATCTAATTGGGAAAGATTCTCATTATTTGCTGCCCTTCGGGATTATAAGAGTAAAAATACTAGTGTACAAATGGTAAAAGGCGGTCGGGTGAAACAAGCCAACCACAGCACCATCCTACGACTCTAAAATTGATTGGTCATAAACCGGCTTTTTCCCTGATGAGTTAGAATGTATGTGCTTTACTATGCGACCAGTTGTAATTCTACCGATAAAGTGCCAGTTTACAAGACTATGATGCAGTTGAAGTTCCCATGTGCAAGTCTACAGTGCGGGTAAAGTGCCAATGTGCAAAACGTAACTGCTTGTTAGGCAGATATTGCCATAGCATGATGGGATAGAGAGCGGCTACTGTTGCTTTCCCTAGCAGCCCGTCTTTACATATCCATTTACCCGCTTACAATTATTTACATAATGTGACGGGATTGGCAGAACCTTATGTCAATTTCTCTAACAACCCTTACCAACAGGCCCTAGAACCCACTAGGAGCTTATCAGTTCTCTTCACAGCAGCCACCAGATTCACCCAGCACCCTACCTATACACCAATCAGGTTTTTGAAGATGGCCAGGAACTGCACTATTCTAATGTTCAACATTGTGTTTCTTGGATCCAGCGACTCCACCAGTGCTGTCCTACAGGACCTGATTCCCCGGTCAATGAACTCTCTTCTTATTAGGCTTCTTCACTGGTTGACCAGTACTGGACAGATACATATGACGTTCAGCAGGGTCTCGATCCCATGATGGCATAGTCAGCAGTTCTGGTCTTCACCTAGGCCGCATTTCCTCCATTTTGGCAGGAAATTTAATGGGGGTATCTCACCAAGTCTGAGAGCCAGGAATGACTGTTTAGCCTTCTGATGATAAGGTGCTACAAGAAGTGGTGATTCTTGTAAGATTGAATATGATTTCGGCACCAGCCACCCATGGGGAGGTTTGGACAACCTTTCCTTATCTGCTGTCCAATTTTGCAATTTGGTCGACTTATTTACCATTTTCTTCAAGACTTGCTCAGGTATTTTAGAGTTCCATAGATCGCGCAGTTCTAGCATACCGAAGCTGTTCTCAAGATATTTCTTGTAAGCGCCATTCCCTGTTATAGATTGGTTTCAGACCAAACTCAGTTAGCCAGAGTGTTATCGGCAGCTGCACGCAGTTTGTGACAGAGCTTTACAAATGATGCAGGCCTGGCAAGTGACTGTTTTGTTAATGAAAATTCCAACCAAAGTTGCGCAGGCGAAGCTGATATGGGTAGCCAGAAGGTTTGTTTGTAGGATCTTATCAATAATATATCAAGTAGAGTAGCCTCAGCACCTAGCATTATCTCTGATCTATACGCAAGGGTTAGTATCAGTTTAGTTTTCATTACTGCTCCCATGGGTTTCACGTTATGGCCTCAGATGGATCTTGCCAATGATGAAAATGCCTAGTTGAATGCCTGCTCTTTTTCCTTGGTCACATTTTTCTGGGATGCAAATGTGCCATTTGCATCCATTTTGACCCCTAAATATACGTAGGTGGCAGCCTCATCAATTTTGTTTCCAGTAAGATGCCATCTGCGATTTTTGTTGATGTGCCGATTAAAAGCCATCACATTTGTTTTTTTGTGATTTACTTCCAAGCCATTCTTTTTTGCGTATGTGCCAAGGCTTTTGAGATGAACGTGATAGGGTAGACAGATCATTTTGGGCCGCAGGGAAAAAAATTGAGCGGCAACATTCTGACACATGCTGGCATTCGCTCCTGTGGCGTACTCACAGGGAACAAACTTGAAGGCCCAGCAATGTCAGAGGCTGCCAGCGAGTCTGAGGCTGTCCAGTTACTCCACCTGCCGAGTCAGGTGGAGGATATAATTCCTTGCATTCTCCTCTCTTGGATCCCTGAAGACATGCTGCAAGCATGGCAGACCCCTGTATCGACCTTCAGAGCTGCAGGGTTCCAAGTATCTGGAACATGGACTCCAGCTCTGCTACAGGAGCCAGCAGCCTCCAGATCAAGGTGCTGGCTGTGGGCCGGATGGACTACGATTGGGGTCGGCAAACTGCACTGTACAAGGTGTAGCATGGTGTAGCCATGGCGGTAGTTCATCGAGACGCTGGTTCCCTTTCTCCCATGACTGCCAACAATCCTGGCTCACGGTTGCCTGGTAAAAAGACTGTTCCACTCCAATGATATTAAATATATCATGAAATACCCCACCCAGCTGCAGATTGCACTCAATGGAAAATCACATTCTTGACGAATGTTACTGAGACATCAAAATTCTATGTAAAAAAAGCATCAAACATAGAGGATCTCCATGAAGCAATCAGCAGCCAAAATGGGCGACAATGGGGGCCCTTGACTTATCCATGATTCCGCCCTGGCCCATTTGGTTGCTGGCTGTGGGTTCCAAATAGCTTTACCCAAGCACCCAGGTTGAACATTCCCAGTCGAATGCCTGACAGTTTTGGTAAATTAAAGTGAGCTCTTCGCGAACATAGCATCTTTCAGTTAAATATAGACTCTTTCCCCCACTATGCAACCCGTTTGGAGGCATTTCAGGCCTATATTAGGGGCTTAGTGATATCTAAGCAGTCAGGAACCCAGAAAAATAGAAGAATCAGGCTTGAACATACTGAGCACGCTATACAAACCTTAGAAACTCACACCACTGAAATAGCAAAACGTGACCTCTGTAAGGAAATGAATGAGTTGCTAATTAAATACAGAAATCTCTCTGACAGGTATGTTGCCTTGCTGGAATAAGTTGAATTGGCTAAGCAATAAAGGGAGAGGAAAGGCCCGGCTAAACACTAGCCTGGTTGTTGAAGAGACCTCGAGGTAGTACTAATATCCCTCAACTTGAAGGAACAGATGGGGAGTTAATGGTAGGCCTGGGCGTAGTTCGCTGAGTTTGGCTACACGGAACTCCGCGAAGTTACAAAAAAACTCTGCGAAGTTCCGCGAGTGGCAGAGTGCAGTGCAAACTGCAGTTTGTGCTGGTATTCCTGCCGCTCGGGTAGAAATTCTACCCGAGCTGCAGCTCGCGCTCGCAAACTTACCGTTCACGATCGTGAGCGGGGAAAAAACTCTGCTGCACATCGCGAAGCGGAGTTTTCTGCACTCCGTGAGCTCCGCGGAGTGCGGAGTGCAGAAAACTCCGCAAACTCCGCGAATGGAGTGAAGTTCACCGCCCAGGCCTAGTTAATGGTGAATAGTGAGGCCAGACTGGGCAAATTCACAGCGTATTATAAAAAAGCTATACACCTCTCAGGTGATTGCAACACCCAGTCTAATTGAGCAATAACTTGATGTGAGTGCAATGGCCTGGTCAGAGAATCACCATATGCAAATCATCTGTGACCCAGTCTCTAAAGGGGAAAGTATAAAAGCTGCATAGGGAATGGCAAGTGGGGAGGCCCCAGGAACCAATTCCCTGATGATGTCTGAGTTCTATGAAGCTCATAAAGATCTACTAGCCCTTCACCTCCTCAATGTCTGTAATGAAGAAATAAAAGACAGTGCACTCCCCTAGACACACTAGCACAATTTGACTGTTCCCCTCTTACTTCTTAACCTAGATAATAAGATCCCAGCTAAGGTGAATGTGGGTCGAACTGGTCCCCCCACCCCAGAGGAAGGGTCTGATCCTGCTTGATCAATCAGTTTGTACAGGGCAGGTCTACCTCTATTAATCTATGCACAATTTTTGTAGTACTGCACCAACTAAACCCAATGTGTTAGAGGCCTGGTTGGTCCTTTTGGATACCAAAAAGGCCTTTGACCTCAGTAGAATGGCCCATTTTCATGACCACACTCTGCAGGCTGGTGGTTGGGACTTACATGCTGCAACTCGTTGCTCTACTATATACGAAACCCCTGGCCATAGAGTGAACCAACGTTTTGACTTCTGACCCATTCCCAATAACCAGAGGCTTCAAGCATGGCTGTCCCATTTCACCCATGCTATTTGTCCAGGCCATGACCTTTGGCAACCTGGCTGGGAGAGATGTGTATTCAGTGAGGTCTCTGTTGCCACTGTAACCACCATCTCATAACTATGTATGCATAAACATTATACTTTTTGTTAGGCAGCCAGGGGGAACTTTCCCCAATGATCTGAGAAATAGTCCACTTTGGCAGCTATTTTTGGTATTTTTATTAAAGGAGCTAGTCCTTTTCTCGTAACTGAGAGCACTTGTAGGACAGACTCTGAATTCCCAATACAATGCTTGAGTCAAATACTTTGGTGTAGTACCACACAGAGATAAGGAGACCATTATTAGATTACATTATGGACCAGCTATTGACAGGCTGCTGTATCCAAGTGTGAACACTTGGATCCCGGTTCCTCTATTGAGGCGGACCGAGATGCACTAATAAAATTGATAATATCATCAGAATTCCTATACCTGTCCATGAATATGCCAATCTTATGGAAGAAGAATTTCTTTCACACCTTAAGAATACTCCTCCACTTACATGCTATAACAGGGAGTTCAGAGCTTTGCTGGAAAGGGTGTGGAAAGAGAGGTGCCTCCGTACACATGTGGTGGTCCTGCACTCATTTTTAAAAATATTGGGGGGATATTTTAACACACATTTGTCATATTACTGTACCCAGTTAGCTCTTGACCCCCTAGTAGTTCTATTAGGTGACTCAGGAGACAAGTCTGTATTCCCACTAACAACACCAACAGGCAAACTGATTTAGCAGCTCCTAATAGCAACAAGAATGGCTTTACCATAGGTCGCCGCTGATAAAACCTGTGGTGGGGCAAGATGTGGTCAATTTATGCTATGGAGAAACTCTCGTCCATCATGCATGACACAGACAAAATTTGACAAAGTATGGAAAGCCTTTAAAACATACATGGCATGGGATAGAGGGATAAAACCCTTTGCCACTCGCCCACCTGAACGTATCGGCATTGCTGGCCTGCACATCAGCATGTCAGTGCTCCACGACCCGGCACATAGTGGTGACCACCAACCAGCCACACAAGTAGAGTACAGAACATGGGGCTGGGGGGTGAAAAGAAGGTGTTGAGACTGCATGTCTTTTTGGAGAAAGGATGGCTATTCGTGCAATGGAAATTTATGTAACAAATTCTGCAAAGTGTCCATTGAAGTGAGATGTATTTCATTTGTGCGGAATAGAAATTCATAAATAAAGTGTTTCAAAAAGACGGTCCTCATTAGCTAAGAGGGAAAGGGTGGAGGGGGAAAGGTAAGCAACAACAGATCAGCTTGGCAACACTAATGCTGCGCTAAGATAGGGGCAGGTTTTAGGTCATAGACTTAAAATCATATACCGGCTGAGGGACACTTTGCCAGACAATGGTAACACCAGCCACCAGCACTTCCATATTTTAGACCTGAAAGGGAGCAATCAGACGTCCACCCCATTCAGCATCCTGTTTCCTCAGCGATCCCCCTGGCCCAAATCCCCTTCCTCCCACTGACCAAGGAGCGGTCAGTGATGCATTTGATACATAAAGCAGATCTAACACTGTTGGGAAATCTTCCTATAGAGGAGAAATTCCTCACAACTGGTTAATATAAGGCCACTAGGGACACCTCCCTCTAGACATATTCACTTTATTTCAGACTATGTAACACAATTTGCGTGGTAACTTCTGATCTTCCAAATGAACTGTTGGAATTTAAACCACTAACTCAGCTACTACTAACTTTACTGTAATGAGTGTCAAAGCTCTACAGAATGTTCAATGAGCTAAAGAGAGTGGACTTCGCTGTGGACCTTGATAGCTCTATTCAATTATTTTAAGCAAATACTGCGACCCGTAAATGATTCACTGCTGTTGCACTGTTATTGGCAAAATGGAGGACAACAATGTCAAGGTTGAGGTCTGGCTCCTAATGCAACAGTGTGTCCACATATAATGAAAGAGCCGAGACATATGTCATTTGGCAGCAACCGGCAAACAAGCCCAAAGATATATTTGGACCACAGAGATCTTTCCTGGCAGGAAAACAGTATGAGGCGGCACCAACACAAGTAGATGAAATCAATTCATGAATATCTAGCAGTTTCTAATCAGATACTATACATTCCCGTTAGGCTTCAGACCCTCCAATCAATTTAGTACACATCCAAATGTCCTTGTTGAGGCACGCAACAAGCTAAGCACTAGATACAAGCTCACCAAATTAGGAATTTAGGGCCATTCCACTAACTCTAGGAAGTATTATCCTCATTGGTAAGAACCAGCCAAAAGTGAAGTGTAGTGTAATTGGGAATGTCAAAGTAGTTCAATTTTTTTTAAGGGATTCAATATATTTTCTGGGGTTAGTAGGATGTCTATTGCTTTTCGAACTGGGCGCATTAGCTTGAACTGTACACACTTAGGGCCCGATTACAACTCTGGCAGTCCAAGAACCGCCAGACTCGTGGTGGCTTGGCGGAGGTGGATCCGATCTCCCGATTACAACTAAGGCAGTCGAACCGCCCTGGGACTGCCGACTCCACCAGGGACCTGCTGTTCCTTGGTGCAGGAGCGGCAGACAGAGGCTGCAATATGCTTGGCGGGACCGCCACGGTCCCGCCAAGCATATTACGAGTTTCCTCTCCGCCGGGCTTTTCATGGCAGTTCCGCAGAGAGGAAACATAGGGGCCCTTCAGGGCCCCCCTATGCCTCTAACATATTTGCATGCACATAGAGGGGCATAGCATGTGCCCCCCTGTGTGCATGCACATAGGTTCCTGCACGGCATGGACTTTCGAGTCCATGCTGTGCAGGAACCTTGTAGTGCTGTTTCATTGTGGTGCTTTTTTTAATGGCACCGCCGCCTGTAAAAGAGGCACCACCATGGGACCGCATTGCCGCCCGCCTGCCAGACTACTAAAAAGTTGTAATCTGGTGGGCGGGAAACCTTTGGCAGAGCATTGGCCACCGCTCGCCAAAAACTCGTAATCAGGGCCTTAATTGGAACTTGAAATGCTTTATAGACTGCCATATAATTATCTGTAACTCCCTCTGACTTTCCAATAAAATTAAAAAGAATAAGGAGGAAATATTAGAGCCACAGTCAGTAAATTTTCTAAGCCCCCAAAAATACGTTTATGCAAAACATTAATGTAATCTAATTTCATATATTTATTTTGAATATAGAACAAATGAAAAAAGCTACTGTACTATTACCTTAATTTTGAATTACTACTCTAATTAATTTAAATATGTTAAATAAAAATTATGTTTCAGAAGGTTACATTAAAAAATAAATCCCTACCTAAAGTAAAAGACATTGTGCATTAATAAATATTAACATATAAATATTAAAAGTGATATGTAGAATTATTATTATGTTATGCTTAATTGTATAAGCGCTCTATCACCTGCTGCTGATTAATTTAATTGTATTTAATTAGTGGACTTGGGTATAGTATGTGTAAAGCTAATTTAATTATATTTTAATAAAAAATTTATTTAACATTAAAGTACCATTACATTCAAAAAAGATTATTAAAATATTTTAGAATTAAATGTTAGCTGCGCATTATTGTAAGATTTTTAATATTAAATTATTTGTATTTTTAACTAATCCAAATAATTTAATATAAACTAACAATATTTCCTATGAGGGGTTGTTTTAAGCCCCTGTCTATAATATTTGCTATGGGAGGGTGTTGGAGTACCAGTAGATGGCCATGTGAGGTGCTGGATGTACTCCAGCTTTGAGCTGGAGCAATTTACTACTGTTTTGGGTCTCTTTTTGGCTGTAGTAACTTTAGAAGAGCAATGGGTGTACTCTTTTGAGGGTGGGTGAATGTCTCTGCCTAAAACTCTCCAAAACCCCTTATTACTACTCCCCTTTCATTTGTGCCAAATTTCAGCCATTCTCCAGGTCCCTCCCACATTTCCTACCCAGGACCCTATTACGATGTCGGTCAGAGTTGCCTCCAACCGACACCGTCTTGGTATGAGAACTGACCGACCGTAGGCCGGTTGTTACGAACACAGATTACAATGTGACTGCACATGGTGCGGTCACAATCTCCCATTTCTCTATAGGAGCTTGTGCGGTGGGCAGAAACCCCCTACAGCACAAGCTCCCATAAAGAAATGGGAGTTTGTGTAAATCCCTGCACCATGTGGCAGGCACCTCACAGTGCCGGGATTTTCAGGGGGGCACCGTAGGTGCCCCTCAGGCCAACAACAGTAGGCGGTGGAGGGATGAGAGCCCTGCTAGGGGTCCCCAAAGTCGCTTTACGACAGCATTTCCATGTTGGATAGCCCGTCATGAAAAGGCTGTCGGAAACAGACATCATCATCCCGACTGCAGAAACGCCGGCCATAAGGGATTATGATGGGTATCCGACTTGAGCCCGTCGGAACACAGTCGGATTGACTGGCCGGTTCAAACTCCAACCTCTGACATTGAAATTCGGTGGTCGGACTTTAAACCTATGGTGTCGGTCGGTAACCCTACGACTAGCGGTCGGAGGCTTACCGACTGAAATAGTATTAGTCCCTAAATAGTAAACTTACATGTGTGTGAGTCTTTCCATAGAAAAGATAGGAGAGGTGAAGATTTATACTCGTAGGTTTGTACATAGTATTTTGTAGTTATTTGGAAATACTATTGTAGTACTAATAAACTTACTATAAAAAACAGTTTGTGAGTAGGCCTCACTGTAAATAAGAACGAGTGTAAAAATTCTGAATAGCTTAGCATGTAATGTACACACTAGGGCAAAGGTTACATAAGTCCCAATCATACTTCCTCACGCATCCCTGATACATTTAATTTAATCCCTAGCTAAGGTATAACTAGTTGTCAAGCAGCATAGTTGTATTAGTTTGTTTGCATATGCCAAGTCATGTAAAGTTTCTCTCAGTGCCTTTTCTTGCCATCAGTCCCAAAGCTGGAATTCTGCTTTCAGAGTCCCTCCTGCAACCTGTCCATGTGTTTAACTTCACCGGCACACCAGTATCTTATCTATATATCTTATATACCTTTCTTATGCACGATGCTCTATTTATTCAGTTATTTTTGTTTTATGTATACATTCTTATAGTGAACTCTTTCTCCAAACATTTCAGTGCACTGCATTCACTACAGTGTGAACGTAGAACTCGAACATAACGTAGAACAAGATATAACAAACAAATACATTGTTGGTGATCATACCTTATAACAAAATGAGAAAGGGAGAGGAATGGATTTAATATGGAAGAGAATGTAGAGAAGAGATGTTTGACGCTGGATCTTCAATTGTAAATAAATGGATAAAAAGAGTAGACAAATTAGTTTGAATAGTAAAGATTTCAAGTTTTTTCCAAAAGATCAGCAATGATTCTGCCGTTCTTACATCAACTGATAATGAGTGCTGTTAAATCCTGTGGTCTCCTAGTTCCTTGCTGCTCAGCCTGTGTGAGTGTGATGTAATAGAATCTTCATGAGTGTATGGTTTGGATGAGTGGTCAATTGGAATGAGTGGGGCTGAGCAGCAGGATGCTGTTCCCAGTGGGTCTGTACCAACTTACCTGTAACTGAATAAACCTACATAATCTACACCACTGGCTACTGGACTGGTTACCTACAAGAGCCTTACTTCGTTTGCAAAAGTGGCGATGATTTTGAAAAGAACCACCCGCGAAGAGCCAAGAAATTAATCAAGAAACTAAAAAGGATTTTGCCAGAGTCTGTAAAGAAGCCTGAAAATAAGCCTGAGCAATGCCCTGGATTCCCCACCGCAGTCTTCTACAACAGACAGCCTACACATTGTACGTTGTGGGCGTTAGACATTGTGTGGCTTAAAACCTGCCACCATGCACACAGCCAACAGAATTGAAGAATTGAGATGGGCATGTTGGTCTGAGGCTAAAGGTGATGCCATTCTGGTGGTATATTGCGGGACGGCTCAGGTGAGAGGTTGCTCACCTAACTATTAGACAGTTATTTCAAGCTGATGTCGCACCTATATTAAGTATTTTTATGAGTCAATGCCAATGCCTGTGTATGTTGTCGTGATGCTTCTGTTACACTTATTGTGCACCATGTTTAAATTGATTGCTGTCTGTGGTATTGTATTTAGTCAGTGTTAGGGAGAGTGTTGCATTTGTGTGTTGTATGCAGTGTGGTGTACATAGTGCAGTGCATGTTGTGTTGCATGTAGAATTTCTAATGTGAGGTAGTGTGTTGAGTTAGGTCTTATTTATAGACTGTGTGTGGTGTGTGTCCAATGCATAATTCTCTTGTGTCATGATGGGTTGAGTTGAATCATACCCTGAGTGACGATTTCCTTTTATTAGGAATGCCTATGGGTGGGGGCGTGGCCAAGCCGTCAATCAAAATGGCTGCACGGCATTGAAGCTCCGGCGCCCGATGCCCTCAATGTAAAGGAAACGACATGATCCGGTAGCTTTTACCATCGGAACTGCCACAGGGACCACATACGACATCGCGGTAGCGGAGACAGGGCTGAAGAAATCCTGCGCGGACACCCCCGCGGACCTCTGATCGGCGCAGCGGCGGCGGGCAGAGACGTGCGGAGACCCCGCCTTGGAGGTGCCATGGTGACAGGGTCCACGGGTGAGCCTGAGGCCGAGTGGCGGTGCTCCGCTGGGTCCCCTGCCTGCCTGGACCGCCGGGCGGGGGGAGGAGCGAAGAGCGAGCATGCTGCGGAGATCGGACTGACAGAGGGAGCAACGCTCAACGCCGGGAGCTGGGTGAGTGTGGGGGGCCGGGTCGCGGCACGCAGGGCCCAATAAACGTGACCGCCACACAGCCTAGGGCCGCTGCCGCTTCTCCCCCCCCTCCACCTAGGCCCAATAATATCTCCGTAGGTCTCCCGCTGCACCGGAAAAAGCTAGTGGAGGCCACGCAAAAGAAACCGCTGCCAAGGCCCAGCGAGAAGACATGCGCGGCCTAGAGACACCGCCATATTCCCCACCACGAGCCTAGCAACACCCTCCCAACCCCCCCCCCGCTATATCGGGGCTGCAGGGGCGCACCTCCCCGTCCTTGACGGCGATACACGAGACCGGCAACAGAGGCACCTGCAGGTGGGGCTACAAACACAACCCTGTAACGCTGAGGGAGGGCCTCTTACAATTGCATAGCACCCCAAAGAGATTCCACTAGGCCGGGGTTGTAACGGGAGGGGCAGTGACACCTTGAACCTGGGAGGCGACCTCCGCCGATCCAGTGGCAAGAGCAATAGGCCCGGGGGACTCTACAAAGCTAGGCGCCTCCACGGGCGACCGGGCATGCAGCCATAATGCCGGGGCCTAGCACATCAGCCAGATCAGGCTAAATCGAGCACTACATCCTTGCGCCTGACCCAGTGCCATCTCCGCTGGATTCCCCCCAGACTGAGCCCACCGAATTGTACAAGCACGCCTACAACTTTCTAAACAGCAGCATACACACAACTATCAGGGGTAGGGCCCTCAGACAATAACTGCCGTGGATGCCTGACGCAGGAGAAACACCACCATTTTCAACACCCCTGCCTACTGCGGGAACTCTAGCATTGTAGCCGTAACGAACCCGACAAAACATTCTTCCACACAAAGCAAGAACGGGTTGTGGGGACCCCAAGCAACGCAAGTTGACTTTTGATAAGCAGGGCACATCAGAACGCACGGACCATAGTCTTGATAGAGGGGATGGATCGGAGATAGATGAACAGCCACATGCCATGGAGGGCGCTGCAGCCATAATGGCGGAGCTCCGATAGGGGCTCCGCGCAATAGACTCCAGATTCGATTCCCTAACTGCCAGGCTAGATAAAATGGGGGTGCGCCTGGAGGGGCACAGCACCAGACTCGATGAAGCAGAGAGACGCATCTCCTCCCACGAGGACCAAGCTAGAGATACAACGCGCCGTTTGGAGCGAGTGGAACGCCTACTCAAGACCGTAGCCATAAAGAACGATGACCTAGAGGCTAGGTCGCGGAGAAATAACATTCGCATCCTTGGCCTGGCGGAATCCACAAACATCGGACGACCAGAGCCATTTGTTGAATCTATGCTAATTGCACTGTTCGGAGCTGATAATTTCTCCAAAACTTTAATTGTGGAAAGAGCACATTGATCCCTCGGCCCGCGCCTCCCCCAGGTGTCCCCCCGTGGCCCATAATTTCCCGCCTACTCAACTACAGGGACCGCAATGCGATCCTCCGCCTGGCCAAGGAAAACGCACCGGTGCAATGCCGTGCTCTCTTTTTATCCAGACCACACAGCTGCAGTCCAAGAAGCCTGTTGTAAATTTGTGGAAGCGAAACGCCAGCTCCGTTCAATGGGCCTGAAATACGCCATGCTGTACCCAGATAGGTTGCGGGTGATGGTGGGTGATAAACCCCGTTTCTTTGATAGCTCTGCGGACGTGCTGGCTTTCTGCAAACAGCATTAAAGTACAACCCGTAGGACCCCGGCCCGGTCCTCTGGACACTCCTCTCCAGACCGACAGCTGGCTGCGAGCGCTGAATTATTTACCAACGAATGATGGCTTCCTACTCCTGAAGACCCCCAACTATCACGATGTTCGATATGTAACTGGGACTGAGAAAAGAACTGCGACTCTTCCATATGCTATACATGTTTCTATATCTATTTTGCTGAATTATTTAGTCTAAAGTAACGGGCATCGGACGTCCGAGGCGTTGCCCGCCTCCTACGGATGACTCCGATTAGTTTGCCTTTGGGTTTTTTCTTTTTCTTCTTTGTGTGGGGATGGAGGGTATTCATCAGACCTTTGAGCCCAGGTGTGGGAGGGGGGTGGGGTTGTTGTTTTTCATCAGGGTTTTATTGATGGTATTTTTGTTCCCTTGGTTTTTGATGTCCTTTATATGTCTTTTCTTCTGTAGCCTTCCCTTTCCACATGTCGCACGGATGCTATGGCTTGCTGGTGGTACACACACATGCTCCCACCCTTACGACCATGATCTCGGACCCCACTGTTGAGGCAAAACTAATCACCTGGAATGTGAGAGGGCTTAACAAACCCAGGAAATGCAAACTAGTACTTGCGTATCTCCGGAGGCACAATGTTAAAATAGCATTTCTACAAGAATCCATCTTCCATTAAAGAAGGCCCCCCCGTTTGCGTCCTCATGGGGCCCAATAGATATTTTGCAAGTTACAGTACCTATTCCCATGGAGTATGCACCCTTATTCATCGGGCCCTCCCCTTCACACACAAGCACACAATATACGATGCGCATGGGAGATATCTGTTGGTGATGGGAACGTTGATGGGCAAAACGGTTATGTTCCTCAATATCTATGCACCCAACATGGACGCGCTCATCTTTTTCACTGAACTTCACACTATGTTTACCCGCTATGAATATGACTCACTCTTCCTTGGAGGGGTTCTGAACCTTTGGTTAGACCCCAGACGCAACTCCTCTAACCCAACGCATGCTACCAAACCCCACGCCCACTGAGCAATGTGGGACCTAATACAATCCCTGACTCTGCACGATGTCTGGCGATCGCACCATCCGGATGCCCCGGGAAAACTTTCCATTCGGCGCCACACTCCACCCAGACATGCATAGACTATTGGCTCACTGATGCACTGGGTTGTCTATGGACTAAGGGTATAGAAATGCTGCCCCACACGCTGTCAGACCATGCACCAGTACTCCTCCACTTGAGCATTCCACACGCCTCCGGATGGGATCGAAGATGGTCCTTTTCAGCTACGGCCCTTCTGGATGCTTTGTTTAAGTCTGAACTGCAAGAGGCGATCATTGAATATTTCACTCTGAACACAGGCTCGGTGGCTAAGTATGCAAAACTATGGGACGCCTTTAAGGAGTATGTCCGCGGTATTCGCATATCTAAGCAGGCTGGGGTTCTGCGTTCAATACGGGGCAGCCTTGCCAGGGTTGAGACAGATCTGTCGCGTTTGAACGCATCACCAATTACACCAAACACCTTAAATCGATGCAACGCCCTTATACTTGAGTTCAACGAGCACGCAGACAGGGAGGCAAACCTGCTGGGCAAGCACCACGTGGCACGTCGATATGGGGAGGGGGAACGCCCTGGTAGGACACTGGCGCAACTGGTGCGACCTTCTCGGGGGGCCGGTCATATAGCAGCAATAAGGCGGACTGAATACTCCGTGGCCACTGACGATGTGGACATACTGTGAGAACTGGCCGCTTATTACCGGTCCTTATATGCAACCAAGCTCCCAAAGGATTCTACACAGCATTTAGCTTACCTAGAGGAGGTTGCAATGGTGTGGCTTACTACTGGACAGGCGCCGTTCCTCGGTGAACCCTTCACTGTGGAGGAGATCACTCAGGCAATAGACACTCTGGATGGAGCAAAGGCACCGGGCCTTGACGGACTGTCAGGGATATTCTACAAGACATTTGAAGAAGCTTTAGCGCCACAGTTACTCGAGGTGTACGCTGAAGCACTTGAGGATGGCGTACTCCGCCCTTCCATGAGAGAGGCAGCTATATCCCTCCTATTAAAACCAGGTAAGGAGCCTACTAACTGCGCCTCCTGTCGCCCCATTTCCATAATAAATTTCGATAGTAAAATCCTGGCCAAAATGCTATCCACCAGACTGTCATTACTCTTGGACCAAATACTCTCACCGGTGCAGTCTGGCTTTATCCCACATAGGTCTACCGCCCTAAACCTCCGGACCGTTTTTTCAGTGATTAACAGGATAGAGCTGAGTGTCCCTGCAGCGATAGCCCTTCTCGATGCGGAGAAGGCCTTCGACTCTTTGGAGTGGCCATTCCTCATTACCACACTTCACAAACTTGGCATCCCAGCCAACTTTATTGCTTTGGTTGCGCTGCTATACTATTCTCCCACGGCCCAGCTCCGGGTGAATGGCTCATTGTCTCTCCCGATTCCGATTTCACGTGACACCCGCCAGGGCTGTCCTTTATCCCCCCTACTTTTTAGAGTGGCCATGGATCCCCTAGTCCGGCACTTGCAAGAAAAACACATGTTCCGTGGCCTCCAGTTTCAATCGGGACCCCTGCTGAGGTCTATGCATGCAAATGACATCCTGCTCTTTATTAGACATCCCAGCATTAACTTACAAACTTTAATCAATGAAATCTGTCATTTTGGTGACATATCCGGGTTGCGAATTAACTGTGGCAAGTCGGAGATGTTCCCGATTACCGACTCGGCCACCTCAGGGGAAGCTGAGCTACCTCTCTGATGGGCGGTGGATACAACCAAAAATCTCAGCATTATTCTACATCGAAATAAGGAACAAGTTATCCGCCTTAACTACAGACCAGCCGTAGAGCAACTTACCTCGCAGATTGAGAGGTGGATCCAATTACCGATATCTATGGCTGCACGCATTGTCCTCATCAAAATGAATGTCCTCCCCAGGTTCTTATATTATTTGTTAATATAGCTATCCCGCTTACAAAAGCGTTTTTCACACAGCTGCGGGGCCTGCTTACCCACTTGGGGGCCGATTCCGATCTCGGCCGGTAGCGCACCGAATCGGATTCGGCTTAACCGGATCCGATTCGGAGCCCTCTTTTCCGACCGATTCGAACGCGCGTCCGGCCGAGCGAGTACGATGCGAGCGCACGCGAAATCGCCGACCGACTCGTTCACGGGTCCGAACCGCACCGACCGACTCGCTCGGACTCGACTCGCACCGCGCGATGGAGACGTTCCCCGGCCGGGCAAGTACGATGCGCGCCTTGAGCAGTCCGACCGACCCGCACCGTCCGGCTCGAAACAGCTGTCGGAGCCAGACTTTGGGGGTCCGTGTTGGACCCCCTGTACGCGTAGCCACGCGAGTCACACACAGGGGGGACCCATGGGTCCCCCCTACCTGTGCGTGTGCGGCGCGAACCGCATCGAAGCGAACCCGCTGTAGGGGGTGCCCCTGTTCGCCTCGCACCCATTGAGTCAATGGGAGCCCGCGTACGCGTTGTACGACCGGCTCCCATTGACTTCAATGGGAGTCCGACCGAATCGAGTCCGATAGCATGCGTGCGCATCGTACTCGTTCGGTCGGACTGCTAGAGTCCGTTTCGGTCGGAAATCTCTCCGGGTCCGGCTCGGTCGGGGAGATTTCCGGCCTAAATCGGAATCGGCCCCTCTGTCTGGGCGGGGCGTAGACCGCGAGTAGTATGGGACACCCTAACACTTCCTTATGAGCGGGGAGGGTTTGCAGTCCCGGATTTCCATCTCTATTACCTGGTTGCACAGGCTAAATTTGCTCGACATTGGTTTTATCCAGACGCCTGTATACCATACACTAAACCCGAACAGGATTTGGCTGCCCCTACACCATTAGGGGCATTATTTACCTTTGGTATACCGCTCGACCCAAATGACATACAGCCCCTGTCTACCACCTGCTGGGCTTAGTGTAGACTTAGTCGGCTATTGGGTACCGGCTCCCTATTTTCACCTGATCTCCCATTGCAACAAAACCTGTTTCTGCCACTCACCTCCGAGATGGTGGTACAGTGCACTCTCAATAAATTGAAGCTATGCACCATCAGTTCTCTATTCCCCCACGGACAGGCAATAACTATGGCAGACATGTCCGCACACTCTGAAATATCCTATATGGATACATTTTTAGCGACCGGAATACTCTGGGCAATCCGCTCGACCACTCCTTCTTTCCTGTCTCCGCCTATTGAGTTCACACCACTTACGCTTCTTATAACCGATAAAGAAGGGGACCACTTAGTCACCAAGTTGTATCGGGCGTGTATGGCGTTCAAAAAAGTCTGGGACATGGGGGTGAGGCATCGTTGGGAGGAAGACCTAGGTCAGCCACTGACTGACAAGGAATGGGCCTGCTGTCATGAACAAATAAAGAGGGGATCCCCCAACCATAGACATAAACTGCTCCATTTCAAGTTTATACACCGGATTTACATCACCCCGTGACAATTGACCAAATATGACCCCTCCAAATCGTCCAACTGCCCCAAATGCCAGGTTTCTGATGCAGACTTTGCACACATGACATGGACAGATAGCCGCATATTGGACAGACGTATTCCAGACGATCTCTGACGTGGTTTCCATGCCGCTCCTCCCCTCTCCAAAACTAGCCTTGCTGGGAATAATCAGCGATATAAAACCTTGCTACCGCAGGTTCATTGCCATAGCACTGCTGCTAGCGAAAAGGGAAATCGCGCTACATTTGGGCACCAAACAAAGTCCCATGAAAGAAGCATGGCTCCGAAGCATGTCATATTGTGATATGCAAACCGAAATATATGCGACACTCCAGCCCCCGACTTCACGACCCAAAGACATATGGCACATTTACTGCTGCTATCTACAGCAGACACAACAGTCCTCTCTAGCTCCCTCTCCTGCGCACCGACTGGCACCAAGAAGATCCACACCCACTACTCCCCTACACCCAACTACTACATCAGCGCCTTAGTGCTATACAGATTCCCAATCATGTCGGATGCGGTACGAGCTACTCATAAATTGACCAGCCCCTCAAAAACTGATACAGAGAACATCTGTTGTACCCCCCTAGCATAGCGGACATATTGAAACACACAGAGCATACGTGTGGAACCCCCCCCTCTTTTTTCCCTTCCTAGCCCTTTTCCCCTCTAGTGATTATTCTTTTGTTGAAGTTTCTATTGTATTAGACACACATGCATGAACAATGATAGCTCCTGTAAGAAAACAATATTGACAATGGTAATATGATTGTGTTTAGGTTTATGATTTCATTCAATAACATCAACAGAAAAAAAAAAAAAAGGAATGCCTATGGCTGTATTATACCATAGTGTGCTGTTGGGGGAACATGTGCATTCCTTTGGCCAGCGAGATGTGTGCTGTAGTGGGAACATGTGCGTTCCTTTGTCCAGCAAGGTGTGCTGTAGTGGGAACATGTTCGTTCCTTTGTCCAGCTAGTTGTATGCTGTAGTGGGAACATGTGCATTCCTTTGTCCAGCGAGGTGTGCTGTAGTGGGAACATCTGAGTTCCTTTGTCCAGTGAGATGTGTGCTGTAGTGGGAACATGTGAGTTCCTTTGTCCAGCGAGGTTTTCTGTAGTGGGAACATGTGAGTTCTTTTGTCCAGCGTGGTGTGCTATAGTGGGAACAAGTGTGTTCTTTTGTCCAGCGAGGTGTGCAGTAGTAGGAGAGCATTGCTCCTTTGTCCTTCAGTGTGGGTAGTAGTAGGGGCCTGAGTGCCTCTGTCCTATGAGGTGTGAAGTGATGTATATACTAGCTGTATCCTGCTATATATACATATATCTGGTGTCCTCTTGCGGGAGCAGAAGACATATAGTAAGTGATCTTGATGTAATGTAATCTTATGTCATCATTTTCTTTATAATTCAAGGAATGTAATGATTCAAGCAATGTGACATAATCTTATGTCATCTTACTAGGAATTCAAAGATTCATGTAATGTGATCTTGTGTGACGTGATTTTATTTTACTACCTATGGAATGGAATAATTAATGTAATGTGATCTTTCCTTGTGATTTAGAATTGGTTACTTACATTTACAGGAGGTGTGGAATGTGTATTTTCTTTCACTTTGCTTCCTTTCGTTTCTTTTGTTTCCTGAAGGAAGGAGATATGTTATATCCCGTGGTCTCTTAGTTCCTTGCTGCTCAGCCTGTGTGAGTGTGATGTAATAGAATGTTCATGAGTGCATGGTTTGGATAGGTGGTCATTTGGAATGAGTGGGGCTGAGCAGCAGGATGCTGTTCATGGTGGGGCTGTACAATCTTACCTGTAACTGAATAAACCTACATAATCCACACTACTGGCTACTGGACTGATTACCTACAAAGGCCTTGCTTAGTTTACAAAAAGTGCCACACTGTGGTTGCTGCACCAGAGAATGCCTGTGGGGCTACTTTCTAAGTATTACATCTTTTGACTTTATAGGGGAGATTTTGCAACCTCCTTAGAATCTTAGTACCACAGGGTTGTTGAAGTGTAGTACCTTGTATGTGATTCATTCCAAATTGTATTCTATAGCAGCCTCAAGCAGAAGCCAATGAAGGTATTTAGGGACAGAGAAGATATGATAATTTGTTTTGACCCCTAGAAAATTCTGACCACTGAGGTGAACAGTGCTGTGATGGAAGCAAGATGGGAGGAAGGCACACACGCTGATACAGAGTTCCCATAGTACATTTGAGAGCACTAGAGATTGTACCACTGATCTGAAAACAAGAGGCTAAAAAGGAATGAGTTGAAGATGGGATGTACAACCGGCAATGATTTGTTAGCAGTTTGTGCTGCATGGCGTCAAGGCCAGGGTCAGGCCACCATCATCATCAAGGGCACCCTATGCCCATGATTATTCAAAGGAAAGGTGGAGGTACATGTATTCGGTGCTCGTGGGCATCAGGTAAAAACATTTATTGGCCCAGAGAAGGAGCACACGTGCACATGCAGGATCCCCTCTTACATTACTAACTCCTGCAAGACTTCCCAACTCTCATGATAGTCGGTAGCCATTTTGGGCGTGATACGACTATTCAACCTCGCTCTATCCAGGAACCTTGGAGGAGTCAGAGCTCTTCACTTGAGGCACACATCCATGTGGCTTCACCTTCCTGTTTTCTTACTCCTGGACACCATGCCAGCCTCCAAAAGTGACATTACCTAGACTGTTGAGACCTATGAAAAGTAAAAGCAGAATGCAAGAAAAGAACTGAACATTCAATTACTTAAGGTAAGACGCAGATGCCTAGTAGGAGGCTTACCAGAGTTCTTCATCTGCCCGATTGGCACAGGTCATTCTTAGGGAAGGAAAAGAACATGTGATCAGAGTGTGATGAACATTTAAGTTCAAAAGCAATGGCATTGCAACTAATTATAAAAACTGTTCAGGAAAATATTGTAACTTGTTTTTCAAGGGATGATACAAGGTAGAACACAGTAATAATTTGCATGCCATTTTTTGAGGAACAATTAGTGAATGTAAAAAGAAGTCTTACGCAAAAAATGCATTCATATCCGGAGCGTGCCAACAACATTCATTGCAAATTTGGTACCAAAAGAGTGCAATATCCAAAGAACAAACCCTCTGAACTGAGTGATTGTAACACAACTAAATTGTTAAACACAAACAAGAGAGAGGAACAGGTAACCCAGAGTAACATCTAAGAACAATAATTAGAGGCATAAGGATTTAGTTAATCTCAAGGCTACCTCTATAGCTTCCTTGTTGAACAGTGTTGGACTTGATGTTCTCTGCAGGGTCATACCCAAACTTTATGCCTTCACCCTCCTGTTTTTGGAACACGTTTTTGTTGGCTCTTAGGACTCTGCGCACTTTACCACTGCTAACCAGTGCTAAAGTGCTTGTACTCTCTCCTTTAAACATGGTGATGGAGCAGGGTTTTCGCGAAAATACAACCTGCTCGGATTGAACCCTCAGTAATATATACTAACTGTGTACAGTGAAAATTAGGTGGGAAAAGCCTAACGTGGAAAAAATGCTAATGCACAAACGCATATTAAGGTAAATAATAGTAGGCCGCAAATGCTTTTGACTAACGAAAATAAAAAGGACTAATGCTTACTGATGCTGCTTTTGTGCACGTTATTAAAGTCTACTAAGAAAAGGTAATAATAACTAATATGGATTGCGCAGGGATTAATCCAGCATTGGGTTGGTGCGTAGAGAAAAAGCATTATAAGTTAATAATAATGTTTGTGTTTGCTCTGTTTAGAAGAAACGGTTCGCAAATTCTGCATGTCAAATAATGGGTTAAGAAGCCACTGGAAAATAGAAGCGTTTAAATGAAATCCAAGAGTGAATAAGGAGATGGGATGCTATTCTGTCCTTCAAGTTCTGAGTGCCTGCCAAAAACCAGTATGAAAGAACAATGCGACAAATAGAGGGAAGCTTCCTCTGCAGAGAGGCGCTCGGTGAGAAAGATATACAAAGTCTGCAATAATTTGCCAGAGAAGAGGAAGAAAATAACAGTGGCTCAGATTAGTGTTTCCTGGGGTGGAAGTTTATTTCATTGATTAAATAAAAACAATGGGACATTTAGTGTGGCGGACATGCTGAGAATGGTGTGACCATAAACCCCCTTCCTTAAACCAATCAAATGTGAAGAAAACTTTTAGTTTGATACTTGTGTGGGTTGGACATTTGGGTTTTAGGGTATAATTTAGGTGCCTGGTGGGAGGGGTTTTGGAGACTGTCTTGTGAGACTGTTGGGAGATCGTCGCTGTTGTCGGTTTGCTGTTTCTGTTTCCTGTCCACTGATTACTGATTTAGTCTTTGCCTCTTCAAATCTTCTTGAGGGGCCATTCTGCTCTCATGGCCAGAGAGTAGATTTCCTATTCTTATTGGGTTAGTATAGACTGAAGTCTGATTTTGCATACAAATTGCAAATGTATATTATCTTTGAATCTTTTGTCTCTTCGCCTATCCACTCCTTTATGCATTGTCATTGATATGAATTTGTCATTTTCTCTTCTGATTTTGTTTGCTTTGTGACGATCAGTGGTTTGTGCTGTATGTTTGTATCAAAGAGCATTATTTCACATTATTTAGATAAACATTATAAATTTACAAATGAGTTTGTCTTTATTAGGAGTGATTTATTTCTAAAGTTGATTTGCCAAATGTAATCAACTATATAAAGATTGCATCGCCAAATTTTGGTATGAGAGCATATAGGTGCGATTGGTAAGTTTTGGATTAAATTGGAATTACACTAACCCAGCGTGAAGGGACTTGTTGGGTAATGGAAAATGGGCCTTGTCTTAAGAAATTTCTAGTCCTAAAACGCTGGATCAATGGTAACATTGGACTACACCCAATTGGCACATTAAATTTAATTGTAAGTCTCTAGTAAAGTGGTACTACATGTACCAGTAAATTAAATGCTACTAGTGGGCCTGCAGCATTGATTGTGCCACCCACTTAAGTAGCGCTTTAAACATATCACCCACTTAAGTAGCTCTTTAAACATGAGGCAGTGTGTAGTTTAAAGTGCCATTTCGATGTGGCAAAATAAACCTTTTTTCCATGCTTAACCTTCCTTTTTATTACATATAAGTCAACCCTAGGGTATGCCCTAAACAGCCAATGGGGCAGTGTGCAGTGTATTTGAAAAGTAGAATATGTACTTATAAGTTTTATGTGTCCTGGTAGTGTTATATTCCATATAGGTACCCTATATAGGCACAGGTAACATTGCAATCTTTCACCTATATTCTTCCCTACATTACATACATAACGGTTCTTAGGCACTGACCTTTTACCTAGATATGACACTGCATTCAGAACGCAGGTTTTTCCCTGGTTCGATTCTCATACATTATGCATGAGGCTTCTTGGAAGCACAGCAGGACTAATAGTAGGATTACCATCTCCTGTATAATATCTCTGTATAAAGTTCAGGCCCAACGTCATCCTTTAGGCCGACACAGTAACATAGCAAGGTACGACCCCTAGGGAGACCTATGGGTATATATAAAGCAGATCTTGCTTAGGAAGAGAGAGGAGACTGTGACTTCCCGGCTGAGACACTGACCAGAGACGCTGAGGTTCCTGCATGCAGACGCTCCAGCTCGTAGTGGTCTAACATCCCTCGCGGGGTGTCCAACTCTAGACCAGGACGGGGTCCCACATTCTCTAAACTCTCAGGTAATGGGGTGGACTAGATCCTAGAGGGATTCTTGGCATAACACCTACATAGATGCTAGGTACATTTAGGTACATCTAGTTAGGGAGGCATCGTAGGAGTACGCACTTTTTATCATGTGTTTTATGTACATGTATATATTCATGATTTCTGCAAGATGGTAGAACTATACCATCCCTTTACTTTCGTAGTACTGCTAATCATATATCTCTGCTACTGTCTAATGGTTGTTGCAGCTCATCTATTATACACTAGAATAACAACTGTTCAATAAATACTTATTGAAACGCCCAGCCTGTTTATTCTGTGTAACTCTCTGAGACAAACTAAGTGAGCACGAGTGACTGAGCGAAAGGTAGTATATTGTTTCCACGATCCTGGGGGATCAGGGTTGTCATGTTCTGAGGTTGCCAAGAACTATTCTCTCCCTGATACGAGGAGACTCTAGTGGCACTGTGAGCTAGCTAATACAGACAGGCTAACGTATCCGGTGGGGGTGCACGGAATCAGTCCGCCACCAAACCCACAGTTTATGTTATCCAAACGCGCAGATCCTATATAGGTTATATACGAACTACACGACAGTAGGGAAAACTCTCTAATTAGTTTTTCATTGCCTCTCCCATAGGATAACATTATAACATTGGGTGTCTCCTGTGCTCTTGAGGTTCGGGAGCCGTTTTGAACCAGGCGGTGAGCAGCCCGCTGAGGCAAGCGGCCGTAAGAGAGAGTGATGAGTGTCAGCGGGGCCTCCTGCTGAGGGCCAGGGGCGGTGGGACTGTGGACCCCGTCGGCCAAAGAGGGCCTCTCTGCCTCCCCACCTCTTACCTTGGAGCCTGTGAGCGGCCCGGACTCCAGTTGCATCACCCGAAAAAGAGAAGGGGCCATGATGGCAGCCCGTTAACTGCAACTCCCACCAAACGCCCCTGCAGACCTTCGGGACTGGTAGGCAGCAAGGGGTGGGGAGTCCAAACATGGGGGGTGCACCAAAAGCCTGACGGCATTGGTGGCTCAGGCGTTACGCCCATGACATAGACGAGAAACTTGTCATTCACAGGCTGTGAAATGGACTGCGGCAGCCCGCGTGATGCCCTGATCCCTTTGGGGGACCGGCTGCTCATGCTGCCCCAGCCTGTGGTGAGGGGGCAAGCAGGTAGGTAGACCGCGATCCAGTGAGCCCCCTAGGGGGAAAACTGCTGGCTCATATAGGGGAGCAGGAGGAGGTGAGTCCGAGCCCGAGTGGTCTCAGGAAGGCCAAGAACAACAGAGTACCTAATCTTTGTTACCCTTCACCCCTACTGGGGCCCTGGATGATGGTATCCTTGCCTGGAAAGGGACTTGAAGGCTGCCAACTCCCTCCCTCCCTCCTTTCCTCTCCCCCTCAAGCCTCGACTCAGGACTCTTGGTGCTCTAGAGGGCCCCTACTGATGGAAGACACTGCTGCTGGGATGATGGGTGCCATGTCACGAGAAGCCTTCCCCCCTCTGAGGTCCCCAGGTACTCATGGTGATCACCCGGTGGGGGCCCGCCGGTAACACCCCTGTATGCTTCCTCCAGATGGCAACCCTCGGGGATGAACGGGCATAGGTAAACACAAAAACACACGGGACCCAGGGACCCTGCCCAAATGAAGAGGGACAAGTTCGCGGTCCAGACCCTTCTGGGTGTGGATCTCCAGCAAGAGCTTCCCTCGACCTCGGCACTCTCCTCCGCAGCTCCCACAGTTTTGGCTACCATCCTCCAAGCCATACAGATCTCTCAGGAAGCAGTAGAGACCAAAATTGGAGAAGTCGGGGAAGATGTGGCTTTGCTGCTCCAAGACCTGCAGAACGCAGCTAGCAGTGACCCTGAGGCCGAAGGCAGGGTCTCCACCCTAAAAGATGATGTGGCCAAATGTAAGCACTCTGTCAGCAAATTGACAACTACAACTGCCACCCTGGAAGCCGAGTTGAAGACTCGGAAAACCGGTTGTGCAGAAACAACCTGGTATTCGTGAGCTCTCCTGAGGGTGCGGAGGGTCCGGCACCTGAGAAATTCTTGGAGGCCTGACTCCGGTCATGGGTGCCCGAGGGCAAATTGTCATCATGGTTTATGATCGAAAGGGTGCTTGATCCAGAGGCCCCCCTGGGAGACCCACCTTTCATAGCATGGGTCCTCAATTATAGAGACAGGCACTCAATTCTGCAGCCTGCTTGGCGGGTACCCTGGCCCATGACTTCTGACGCATCATGGTTTTCACTGACTACACCCGGGTGGTTCAGCAAGGGATGAAATCCTACAAGGAAGTGAAACCGAAACTCAGAGCCATGGACATTCAGTACATGCTCATCTTCCCCACAAAGCTTAAAGTCATCCACGATTCCAAGACCTACTTTTTTGAATCCCCGGAGGAGTCATGGGAGTGGGCGGCCATGTGCCCGAGTCTTCATGGCTGGCCCCCCCACCCACCAGCACCAAGCGAATCCGACGGTCTCCCACCGGCGATCCGCTGTGCATCAGAGGATGCAGTCGTATAGGGAGTGGCCAGTGGCCCAGGGCCCTTCCGGGGCCTCTGGGGGAGGCAGCAATTGCTCTTGAGGCAGGGAGTGGCACCCTGAGACGAATAATGCAAGCTGAGATCAATGTCCCATTGCTTCTCCCCTTCAGTTCGCCTGCACACCAATGGTCTCACCCCCATATAGTTGCCAGACCCAAATCTTGGTGGTGGCGCTGCCCCTGGCGCACTTTAGTACACACATCTTTTAGGCTAGACACTACTAAACCCGTCCTGCTTCATCCTGTTACGGAGGAGGTCCCACGCTAATGTTACGTTCATGTTACAGTTGGAGGGTTGGTTTTCAGACAGTTTATTGGTGACAGATGCTTCAAGGGAAGAAGTATGGGGTGTGGGGATGTTGGGGATGTTGAGAGTGGGGTTATTTTAAAATGTATTGATTATTTTCTTAGTTTACTCAGTTGAAGATCGTCTCTGCTTGCACGCACCACACTAGACACCACAGTGGGGGGAGGCCACACTATATATTCCTACCTTCTGAAACGAGTGTGTCCTTGGGGGAGGAGATTTTCACTCTATACTATGCTCCACCGTGGGCCCAATGTCACACTGTAAAGTCGTGTCGTGGAACGTGAATGGCCTCCTAGACCATATTAAGCACACTGCTGTTCTCCAGCACGCTCGGTGCTCCAAAACAGATGTCCTGCTACTGCAGGAGACCCACCTCCTCGGTTCCCACTGCCCTTTCCTGAGGTGCTTCGGTTACGGCAGGGTTTACCGAGCTGTCTTCACCAGAGGCTACCGGGGGTTGGCTATACTCCTTCATAAATCCTTCCTGTTAGTGGTGATCTCCAAGGTCACTGACATCAGGGCTGCTAGGTCCGAGTGGAGGGCTTTCTCGAGGGAAGGCCGTTTACCGTTTAGTGTGTATATCCCACCCCGGGTCCCAACAAAGGCCCTCTCCAGTCTCCAGGAGCTATTCTTCGCTGTTCCATCTGGTTTTATGATTTGGGAGGCGATTTTAATGCCCCGCCAGACCCAGTTCAAGAATGTTCCAACCCGCCCAATACACATAGAATCTCCCAGGCCTGCCAGCGGTCCTCATGGATGGACTCTCTAGGGCTGTGTGACATGTGGCACATATGGCACCCCAGTGATTGGAAATACACTCACACCTTGGCGGCCCACAGAACCTTTTCACGTATTGACCTGTTGCTCCTGCCAGCCACGGATACCCTCCAGGTCACCGAAGCTGCACTCCTTCCTAGGGATATCTCAGATAAATCTCCTATCGTCTTTCAATTCGGACACCTGAACCACCCACAGCACCCGGTGTGGCGCCTCAATGCGTTGTCCCTGGTAGGCTAACAATGTGCGGAATATTTGCGGTCTGTGGTGCAGTATTACTTTGACCGCAACAAAGGCACAGTCGACTCCCTGGGGACCCAGCTCAGGGTTTCCGTTGGGCCCAATCTCTGGAGAAACTGGCCTGGATAACTGCCCTAGAGTTGCGCCTACTGGATGTGAAGAGGACCCTTCAGCAGAACATCTCCAAGAGGCTGAAGTGGTAGCTGCAGCTTACTCAAGCCTCCCTGGAGGAAGCGCAGTAATGTTGGAGGGCCTCGGTCCAAAAGGTGTATGAATGGGGTGACAAAAGCGGCTAACTGCTTTATTGGTTGGCCACCTGAGACCTGACCGATAGATTCGCGGGTCTCTGCAGGCGTATTGCTGCTAAGATAGCGGCTACATTCACGGCATACTATTGTCATCTCTACGCCCAGCAGCCTCTACCGCCGGCTGAAAGAGACCATCTGATCTTCAGGGACATCCCCCTGCTGCAACTCTCTCCCATCCTTCCCTCCAACTTGAAGGAACCACTGTCGATGGATGAACTCACAACTGCCATAGATGCTAAGAAACCAGGAAAACCCCCGGCCCAACGGATTCCCCTTTGAGTACTATCAAAAATATGGCAAAGTACTTAATCCTTTGTTGCTAGAGATGTACTATGAGGCACTCCCCAGGGGGCACTTCCCTTCGGGGGTGGATACAGCCACAATAGTGGTTATTCCTAAAGCAGAGCAGCATTTGGGGCAAGGCTCGTCGGGCCCGATTCACAAAAGTAATCTGAGACAAAATCCTAACTTTACAACTTTCGGAATTCACAAAAGGCATTTAGGAGTAGTAAAGTTAGGATTTTGTCTTAAGTTTTGGTCTTAAGACAAAATCCTAACTTAAGTTAAACTTAAGTTAAATTTAAGTTAGGATTTTGTCTTAAGTTTGTCTTAAGTTTTGGTCTTAAGACAAAATCCTAACTTAAGTTAAACTTAAGTTAGGATTTTGTCTTAAGTTTTGGTCTTAAGACAAAATCCTAACTTAAGTTAAACTTAAGTTAAACTTAAACTTAAGTTAAACTTAAGTTAAGCTTAAGTTAAACTTAAGTTAAACTTAAGACAAAATCCTAACTTAAGTTTAACTTAAGTTAAACTTAAGACAAAATCCTAACTTAAGTTTAACTAAGACAAAATCCTAACTTAAGTTTAACTTAAGTTAGGATTTTGTCTTAAGACCAAAACTTAAGACAAACTTAAGACAAAATCCTAACTTTACTACTCCTAAATGCCTTTTGTGAATAACGAAAGTCGTAAAGTTAGGATTTTTTCTCAGATTACTTTTGTGAATCGGACCCTTCATATCGGCCAATTTATGTTATCAAAACAGAACCTAAGATTTATGCCAAGATGCTGGCATCATAGCTATTGAAAGTCCTGCCCACCCTGATACACCCGGACCAATGTTGCTTTATGCCAAACCAAAGCACTAGGCATTGTATACAGCATGTTTAGATGTAACTGGCCTGTGCCGCTGCGCAGGGCAACCCACGGGCTTTTCTCCTGATTGACTTTGAGAAGGCCTTTGATTCCGTCAGCTGGTCATTTCTCCATGATCTCCTTGAGAAAATGTGGTTTGGCCCCAATATTCGGTCCTATGTGAGGTTGCTGTACACCTCACCCTCAGCGCGGGTACGAGTCGATGGAGTCCTTTCGGAAGAGTTCCCGATCAGTAGGGGTACCCGGCAGGGCTGCCCCCTCTCTCCACATCTCTTTGCTCTTGCCATCGAACCACTGGTTTGCCTCCCCCGCATTGATGCATGGATTAGGGGGTGGTGGTGGTCGGAACAGCTCGACAACAGAATCACTGTATACCCGGATGATATCCTCCTTTTTCTTGAACACTCTGTCGGGCCCCGTGCATCCACCTCTACAAGATGGAAATCCTCCACCTCTACGAGATGGCCTCTGGTCTGCAAGTCAATTGCAGTAAATCCCTCCTTGCCCCACTTCAGGGGGATCGACTCACAATAGATTGGCAGGAATCCATACTAATCCGAAGGTTGAGTTAGTCGGTACCTTGGCTTTCACGTCTCCACAAACCCCAACCTGTCCTTGCACCTAAACCACATGCCTCTCGTTTGCGACATGAAACCCGTCTTCCAAAGGTGCGACTGCCTGCCGCTCAATGTGTTGGGGAGAGTAGCCTTGTTTAAGATCATGGTCCTGCCCCGGTTACTTTACACACTGCAACAATTTCCATTTGCCAACCCAAAGAGTTGGTTCCAGACCTTCAACTCCTCCATTCACAATTTTATGTGGGCCAACCACCGTTCTCGTGTTGCATTGGGTCAAGCTTGTCAGGTGACATACGATAGTGGTCTGGGGTCCACCAATGTCCGGCTGTACTACTGGTCTTTGCATCTGGTGGTGCTCAATGATTGGCTGACCGGGTGGTGGGATGACCCTACATATCAACTAGAACTTGCCCTCTTGGGACTGGACACCTTTATGGGACTACTCTCAGGTAACCTAATACCACAAACCCTTCCCAGCCTGACCGCAGTGGTATTCAATATATGCCAGGCAGCCATGCGCTTTAGAAATTGGGTCAAGGCGCTCACACTACTGATTCCCCTTTGGGAAGGACATTGGCTATACCACTCTGCGCACCTGGAGGGCTTTAAGGGGTGGAACAGAATCAGTATATCCACTTCTGGAGACATTTGGCAGGGCGGGTACTATGGATCCTTTTGAGTTCTGTAAACACATTTCTCCTTAGAGCGCTCCAAATTTCACAAATACTAACAACTGTGCCATGCCCTGGCCTGCTACCTGCGAGACTCCACCATCCTCCCTGGCCTCAACCCACTAATTTTTTTTGTTAAAGTTTTAGATAGTTTAAACTCGACCCGAAGGTATTGGAGCACTTTACATGAGCACCAGTTACGCTACCATTAACCCTGGGCATAGTAGGCGTAGCAGGGCTATGCAGAGGTCCACGGAGTTGCGAACAAACTCCGTGGAACTCCGCTATGCCACCCGCCTCCACCCCCCCTATTAACAAGTAATTCGACATTAATTAAAAGTAAATTAAAAATCACTTACCTGTACTGCGGCGTCCCCGGGCTGCCCTCCTCCTCTTCCTCGCCGTCTGGGTAATCCTTGAGAAAACTGCGCATGCGCGCGCACCCACGCATGCACATTTCTTGCGAGATAGGGGGGGTGGAGGCGGGGGCTGGCCAACTCCGCTCCGCTGCGGAGTGGGCAGAGATTTGCCTTCTCCGCATTCTCCGCGGGACACGGAGTAGGCAAATCTCCGCACACTCAGCGGGTGGAGCGGAGGTCTCCGCCCGGGCTTAGCTACCATTCATTTTTGGTAGGCACGGAGAGATTGAGTGATTTGCCCAGAATCACAGGATGCTGAGCCAACACTGAGACTCGAACCTAGTTCCTCAGCTCCAAGGTTGACAGCTCTGACCGTTACGCGTCATCTTCTCCCCTTGAGGCCAAGATATTCATGGGATGCCTAGGGAAAGGGGCGATTTCCCAAATTTACCATACACTGGTTATTCACGCACCGGACAACTTTCCTTCCCTTAAGCAGAAGTGGGAGGGATGGTTGGGACCCCTGGAAGAGGTGGACTGGCGAGACGCGCGTGCTGCACCCCATGAGATCACCGTTCTATGTGGCTACGCCTCATTCAACTGTACTACTTACACATCTCATATCTCACACCCTGGCGGCTGTGGCGAGCAGGGTCACTCCCACAGCCCAACTGCTTTTGCTGCCCTGCCACCCACTCTGACTTTTTTTCATGTGGTTTGGTTGTGCCCCCGTAAATAGGGATTTTGGCGGGGTTGGAGGCTACTCTTTCCCTGGCCTGGAATAGGATGTGGAACTAACTCCACAGACTGGCCTTTTGGGCAACCTGGAGGACGTGGGTAGGCCCGGGGTGGAGCGTACCCTAGTGGGAGTTGCTACCCTGGCTGCTAAGAGAGAGATCACTTGGAGGTGGAAGGTGCCTCAGCCCCCAACTCTTGTGAAATGGCAAAAAGTAGTAGACTGGTGCGCCATGATGAAACTGCCAGTGTACCAGACAAGAGGGTGCCCACACAAGCACAGCAAGATTTGGGGGAAGTGGTGGACATGCTTTGGTGGCTGTGCGGATTGATCGGCCCCCCTTCCATGTATGGCCCTACTGGTACTGGTACTGTTTGCAAAATGCTAATGTTTACGAGCTACATTGAGAACGGTCTATGCTGCTTCGTTTCTGATTTGTCCAGCCGTCGCGAGACCTGTGCGACTCACTGGCCACCTTCTTCCACCGCAAAATCGCCGACATCCACAACAGCTTCAACACCACGACCGCCCCGGCAACCACCGAGACCACTGCCCCCACAACCACCAACCGCCTGCTCTCCTGGACCAACATCAACGACGAGGACACCAGCGAGATCATGAACACCATCCACTCCGGTTCACCGCTAGACCCGTGCCCTCACCACATCTTCAACAAAGCCAGTACAGCCATCGCGCCCCATCTCCGGAAAATAATCAACATCTCCTTCGAGACAGCAACCTTCCCGGAAAGCTGGAAGCACGCCGAGATCACCGCCTTACTCAAGAAACCCAAGGCAGACCCCAAGGACCTCAAGAACTTCCGACCCATCTCTCTGCTCCCGTTCCCCGCGAAGGTCACCGAGAAAATCGTCAACAAACAACTGACCCGCTACCTCGAGGAGAACAACATCCTGGACCCTTCCCAGTCCGGCTTCCGCAGCAACCACAGCACCGAAACCGCCCTCATCGCCGCCACCGATGACATCAGGACCCTGCTAGACAACGGAGAAACAGCAGCCCTCATCCTCCTGGACCTATCAGCCGCCTTCGACACGGTCTGCCACCACACACTACGAACACGCCTTCACGACGCCGGGATCCAAGAGAAGGCCCTGGACTGGACCACATCCTTCCTTTCCGACAGAACACAAAGCGTCCGCCTCGCCCCTTCCGATCCAAGGCCACCAAGATCATCTGCGGCGTACCCCAAGGCTCCTCCCTCAGCCCAACGCTGTTCAACATCTACATGGCACCCCTCGCCCACGTCGCCCGACAGCACAACCTCAACATCATCTCCTACGCCGACGACACCCAGCTGATCCTCTCCCTCACCAAAGACCCTCACACCGCCAAAGCCCACCTCCACGAAGGAATGAAGGCCGTCGCCGAATGGATGAGGACCAGCCGCCTGAAGCTGAACTCGGACAAGACGGAGGTCCTCATCCTTGGTTCCAACCCTTCAGCCTGGGACGACTCCTGGTGGCCAACATCACTGGGAACAGCCCCGCCACTCACCGACCACGTACGCAACCTAGGGGTCATCCTCGACCCCACCCTCTCCATGACTAAGCAGGTCAACGCCGTTTCCTCATCCTGCTTCAACATCCTCCGAATGCTCCGCAGGATCTTCAAGTGGATCCCCACCGAAACAAGAAAAACAGTCACCCAGGCCCTCGTCACCAGCAGGCTGGACTACGGAAAAGCCCTCTACGCAGGAACGACGGCTAAGCTCCTGAGACGGCTGCAACGCATCCAGAACGCCTCTGCACGTCTTATCCTCGACATCCCCCGACGCAGCCACATCACACCCCACCTGAGAGACCTGCACTGGCTCCCTGTCAACAAGAGGATAACCTTCAAGCTCCTCACCCACGCACACAAAGCACTCCACAACTCCGGACCAGCCTACCTCAACAGACGACTCAGCTTCTACACCCCCACCCGCCAGCTCCGCTCGACCAGCCTCGCCCTCGCCACAGTCCCCCGCATCCGGAAAACGACCGCCGGCGGCAGATCCTTCTCCCACCTCGCCGCCAAGACCTGGAACACCCTCCCCACCAACCTCCGACAGACCCAAGACCTACTGGCCTTCAGAAGACTCCTCAAGACCTGGCTCTTCGATCAGTAGCAGCACCACCCCCCTCTTCCCCCAGCGCCTTGAGACCCTCGCGGGTATGTAGTGCGCTTTATAAGTGACATGATTGATTGATTGATTGATTGATTGATTGATTTGTTTGTACAAACATTAATAGAATTGTGTTATAAAAAAAAACATGTCTCAGGCCTACCATTGCAGCCTGTGTGAACAGTTCAAACTGCTATTTCGATCTGGCAAAATAAACCTTTTGCTAGGCCAAACCTTCCTTTTTTAAACATATGTCACCCCTAAAGTAGGCCCTAAACAGCCCAGTACTGGACCGTTGGAAGTGGGCCTGAAGGTGCTCTCGCAACCCATCTGTGGTCCCAGCAGAAAACCGACACTTCTCCTCACAAGACTCTGCATAAGAAACCGCTGCGTGATGCATCCCAGACTCAGTACTTTCCATCACATCCCGCAGCCCCTGGGAACCGCCGCTGTGTGACGCATTTCCATACAGGACATCGCATCACCACCGCAGCTCCTCCGACCCGCTGATGCACAATGCATCTTCCTGCATGGACCTTGCATTGCCACCACAGCTCCTTAGAACCGCTGCTGTGTAACGCATCTCCATGCAAGGACTTCGCATCACCACCACAGCTCCCCCTGCTGCGTAATGCATCCTCAACGTGGGACTTTGCATCACTCAGCACCAGGATTTAAGGTACTTTGTTCAGCGGGCCTAACTTGGTCCCTGTAGCCACGCCCGGTTCCATCATGGTTGGCCTGAACTTGTGACTTGTACTGGTCCGGCGCGACCAAATAACCAGTTGACGCTTTTGTGGTGCTATTTTCACTTAAATCTTTAAAATTACATATCTCCGTTCTACTGATTGGATTTTTGTCATTTTGATCTCAAATAATTTATTAAGTTTACTCTATTTCTCTAAGTTGCTGTGGGATTTTTCTTGTGATGTGTTTTCACTTTATTACTGCTTGAAGTGCTGCATAAAAACTTTTAACATTGCTTCTAAGTTAAGCCTGATTGCTTGTGCCAAGCTACCAGAAGGTTAAGCACACGTTAATTTGGGGCTTGTTTGTAACTTCTCCCTGACCAGGATTGTGGTTGCTGCTTGAGTAGAGCCCCCCACCCCTCTATCAGTAGCCCAATTTCTTACAAACAGCCAATCAAGAGTCACGAAAATCCCAGGGCAAGTGCTCCAGGACAGAGGTTTGTTAGATATGTTGAGATATATGAAGATTCAAACCCAGTGGTGTTGCACAAAATGATGGAGCCCCCGCCCCCTTCAGAATGTGATGAGGGACCCCTAAGATTCCCATATCTCACAAATATTCAGTGACTTTGGACTGAGTTGGGCCCCCTGAAGGGATTGGGGGTCAGCTGAAGGGTTGGTGGCCCCGCTTCACCGCAAGGCACGCAGGGGCCTATGTTAAGCCCCTGATCAAACCGTGACTGCTTAAGGAAACTCATGTTACACCCAGGGGCAAGAAGCAACTAAAGCTGCACTTTATACTCATAGCACCATCTGACCACCTGTTAGCTGAGCAGGGATCATCATCAGCCGACCAAAGACACCACTCTACTTGATGAACGAGACCACTCTGTGACATACCCAGAGACGCATGTTTCTTCTCTCTGTCTCTCACTCTCTCTCTTTCTCTCTCTCTCCCAGCCCCCTCCCTTGTTCTTCTATTTAAGTTTCTACAGGAGGTCAGACTAGGGGAATAGTGGAGTGAGTGATCAGCTATTCGGTGGATGCTTGTCACTGCCTCAGAAGGAAGACCACCAGGTTAGTGCACTGAGTTCTGACACACAGTAAGTAAAGGAAAGTTTAGAGTCAAGCCAAATTCCCAACTATCTAACCTCCTCATTTTTTTAAGGTGATTATGTGGACTTTTGATAACGTGGTACTCAGTTTTCTCAGTGTTAAGCTTCAGAAGATTAGCAGGCATCCAGTTTTTGAATTTTTTGTAGGAAAGGTTTTATGGAAGTCACATCTCGAACTGTTGTGATTTTAATGTTTTTTAAAGTTTTAATTTTTTAGATATTCCGGTATCTTTAGGCTCTCTGGAGCAATGAGGGGTCAGCTCGCACTCAGTTTGTGTTTTGCTTCATAGGACACTGAACAATGAATACTCTTGTTCAAAATATAGCAAACACAGAACCCTACTCCAATCATGGCTCAACTCTTTCCATCAAGACTGAGCTTCCAAGGTCATCTCTCCTCGTGGCCACAATTCAGCAGCTGTGCCTCATATAAAAACATCAAAGAATGAAACTTTTCTTGTATATGGCCTGTTAAAATGAGTCTCAGAAAACATGGCATCAAAGCACCAATTTATAGTGACATCATTTTGTGGAAAGGTCAAAGATGAATATAATGTATAGCTAGTCAGTTGGGATGTGATTCATGGGCTAGCTGAGCTAGCTGACCCATCTCTTAGGTGCATCCGAATAGCGTGATGCCTAGCTAGGCAGATGGGAACTTGAATAGGACCATGTACCTTTTCTGCTAATCCCACAAGCATTTCCCATAACAAAACTGCATTGGAGCTGATCACAAGTCATAGCAGTCTGAATCAAACATATTCTCTATCCAGGGATCAATCACAACGGAACAAACTGTAATTTGTGTGTAGGATCTAAGACATTATATTAATATCTTAGAATTAGAAACATCTGCATCTACTTTAGCCCAAGCACTGTATGCTGTTTAATGTTAGCTGGAATCTTATAAATAAAAAAAATAGAAAAGAAAGGAATTGTTACATTGCTTCCAAAATAAGTTACAAAGTGTATAAAAATGTTTCCCATTGATAAAGTGATGTTCTAGTTTAGTTTGCTTGTGACAGGGCTTCCTTGGAACATCATGCTGGTAGACATGATATTAAGCATTACTTGACCCTACTCACGTGTAGACATTACTTGGCAAAATATCTGTTCTATTACCCTTTGTATTTTGAATACCCCATAGTACCAGAGAGACTCTCTAAAACATAGCAATTTTCCTTAGATTTTTGGAAGACCCACCTTTAAACTTTCTAAATGCACTCACGATGTATTTATTTAATGCATTTCACAGGACTACACTAATTAAGATGTTGTTTAAAATACAGTGGCAAGATGCAAACAGTAGAGGCATACGGTGCAGTAATATTCAGCATCTAAGCATGTGTCATTGAAACAGGTTGCTGCCTGAGATCGCAAATAATTATACTGCATACAAGACAAGAATCTTCTGAGCCTCATCCCTAGCTGGATAAAGTTCACCTTGCATGCTATTATCCCGATTTCAGTGGAAACAATATTGCTTAGACATTTACATCTATGCTTACATACAGTTTTAAAATATGTCAGCTGTGCAGTGTATCTAGTGACTAAGGGCCATATGTATGAAAATCGGAATTTGCGATTCTCAAAATGCGATATTTTGCGAATCGCATTGTGAGAATCGCAAAATACGATGTATCAAGAAAATCGCAATTATTTAGCGATTCACCTAAATTCGCAGAATAATTCTGAGAATCCCAATTTGCGATTCTTTATTTGCGAAATTCGCTAATAAGGAATCGCAAAATGGGGAATCTGCCATTCAGGTGCAGCTTGATGACATCACAACCAGGAAGTGTGACTGCACAGCTGCACCTGATTGCCAGAAGCACAGTCAGAGGCTGAGGGGAGAGTGGAAGAGCACTGCACTGACATCCAGGGAGGCAAAATGAATCCCCAGGAGCAGGAGAAGGAGAAGGAGAAGGAGAAGGAGGAGGCAGGAAGGAAGAGAAAACCTAAATTCAGTGACAGGGAGCAGGAAGTCCTGATAGAGGAGATGGTAGGCAGCCATGAGCTCCTCTTTGGGAAAAAGCCCTGAACGTGCCAGAGGCAAGGAAGAGGAAAATCTGGGATGCCATACAGGACAAGGTGAATGCCATAGGTGTAACCCACCGCACTGTGGAGGACCCGCGCAAGCGCTGGTACGATATGCGGCTGAGATCAAAAGAAAAGCTGGCAACCAGGTTGGCTGAGGCGAAGAAGACCGGGGGCGGCACATCCAGTGCTACAGAGTCCACGCCCCAGGAGGAGTTGGTGGAGTCCACATTGCTATCGGAGAGTGTCAGTGGAGTGGCTGACCTGGACAGCTCCGACCCACCCACCACCAGTCAAGGTAAGATGCATGCCATCTGTCCCCTTCCACTCCACCATAGCACCCACACAGTTATGAGCCCCCAGCAACCAAACAGTTATTCAACTCCAGTACATGGTGTTGTGTACACCCTGAAATGCATCATGGGAGATGTAGTCACATGCACCAAACAGTGTAGTATTGAGACACAGCAAGGTAGTAACAGTGACAGTGAGTCAGGGAATGCAAAATACAGGCAGACAGGATGTAGGTAATGCAAAAATAAGTAGATTTAACCTCTTACAAAATGAGAATGAGTACACTACAAAAATTGTCTGTGCTTCTGTCTTCACAGCACCACTGGCAAGGCAGGAGGGCAGTGCAGGGCATGAGGAGGCAGATGTCACCGATGATCAGGCAGGGGAGGAGGAGCAGGAGGCACAGACCCCTGAAATCCCTGTTGCATGCAGAAAACGCAACATCGTGCCACCACTACCACAGATGGAGGCAGACCTACAGGGAAGCGGAGACGAATCCCAGGCAGGCCAGGCCCAGCTTACAGTCCCACACAGGCAACAGTCCCCTGACCACCAGAGGGAAGGAGGAGGAAACAGACGCAGGGCAAGGCAGTCCACCAGTGCTGGTGATGAGGAGCAGCAGTCCGTGTTCTCCGGCCTCGAGGGCACTATGGTGAAGGTGCAGCGGCTGCAAGTAAAATCAATGAGGTCAATGCAGCGTCAGTTCCAAACCCTAAACCATCACATGAGCAACATGAGGGGTGAGATGAGGGAAATGACTGGTGCCATACGTGAACTGTGTGCCGTGCAGAGGAGATCCAACGCCCGCATGGACACATACAGCAAGGCGGTCAACCGCCTGTGCACTGTTACGTCCCTGCTGTCACGTAGGTGTGTCAGTATGCAGGTAGAAATGGCACATAACAGCCAGGATATGGCCAAGGTCTTGGTGCAGGTGACACATGCTGTGGAACTGATGCAGGCGGCTGGCTCAGGTGGGACAGGACCCCTGCCCACAGGGGACAGTGAAGACCAATCAAGCGGCAGCAGCATTACACCACCAGTACCTGAGGTCAGATGGCGGAGCGTGAGGCAGGGGAGAACCCAGGATGACCCGGGGGAGAGCAGTGGGCACCCAGAGCGAGGTGCAAGCAGCCGTGCACGCAGAAGATAAGGTGGCATCAGGGAAGCATGGCCATGGGTGACTTAACACATTGCTGGGGACTGAAGTGTCTAGGACATCTTTGCATTGTGAATTTAACAGTTGCAAATATCATTCACACACATTAGGTGTGCGTCAGGCTGTGTGCCAGAAATGTACTAGCACCAAATGGAATAAAAACACAGTTGTGCACCAATACATAGCATACTGTCATTATTACTCACCTAGAAATAGTTGTGCGTGATCTCCTGGCGCCTCTGCCGTCCGGCAGCTGCCCCAACACCACCTGCTAGTCCTGCACGAGGAGCCGGTCCCTCCTCATCGGATGACTCTGATTCGCTGAGCTCCACTGGGGTGCCCTTCCTGGTTGCTATGTTGTGCAGCATGGCACATGCGACCACTATCTTGCAGCAGGTCTCCGGGCTGTATTGCAGGGCACCTCCGCTCTTGTGTAGGCACCTAAATCGGCTCTTTAGGATGCCAAAAGTCCTTTCAATCACACTACGGGTCGACCTGTGGGCGTTGTTGTAGCGGCGCTCCGCAGCAGTGGCTGGATTCAAGTAGGGTGTCATGATGAAATCCCTCACTGCATACGCGCTGTCCCCTGCAGGGTGCAAATGAAATGGGTTACACACTGTCATCCCACTCAAGGCCTCAACTGTATGTGTGAATGTTAGCCATTTTTTACCTAGCAAGTAGCCCTCACCAAACTCCCCAGCCAAGAGGCGACGGTGTAGCCCACTGTGGCGGAAAATGAATGAATCATGGGTGCTTCCAGGATATTTCGCAACTATGTCCGTGATGACATGGGTGGCATTACAAACTACCTGGATATTCAGAGAATGATAACACTTTCTGTTCCTGTACACATATTCTGTCTGGGAGGGGGGGGACAGGGCGACATGGGTCCCATCAATGCAGCCAATTACATGGGGGAATTGGGCTATCTGATAGAACCCCTGCTTGGTTTGGTCAAGTGCCTGCTGCGTGTTAGGGAAATGGATGTGGTGTTGCAACCTCTGCATCATGGCATTCAGGAACCTGTGAAAGAGGCGTGACAGGCTACTCTGTGTCACCCCTCCTGCTGCTGCTATCACCCCTGAAAGCTCCCAGACGCCAGCAGGTGCAGTGAGCACAGGACCTGCACATGGGTGGGGATGGTGCGTGTCCTGCGTGTGGGGTGCTCAAGCATGGGCTTTAGCTCCTCAATGAGATCCATGATGCTGTCTGGGTGCAGCCTGTACTTTTCATGGATCTGCTCCTCTGTTTGCTGGAACAAGGTGATGCGTGCACTGAAGATCCTCTCTTTGCGTCTCCTTCTCTGGCCAGCAGCTCTGATCCTCAGCCTCCTAGCGATGCTGTACAGCGCAGCCATTGTAGAAAGCCCCTGTTGCATTTTGGGCCAGCTTATATGGGTTGCACCTGGTTACCACCTGCTCTGAGTTGGTGGTAATTGCGAGGTGCTAAATTGCGAATTTTGCTAATTCGCAAATAGCGAATTTTGGTATATCTCATTGCGATTTCGCTATCTGCGATTACGTTATTTGCGAAAATTGCAAATCGCGTACAGCAATATGCGAATTCGCAAAAAATATTCGCATAATCGGGCTCGCACATTTGTGCGAATCGCTATTTTTGCGATTAGCAATTCTGCGATGCGATTCCGTTTCATACATCGCAAAAGTCATTTTTGCAATCGCAAACACTGAAATTTAGCGATTTGCAGTGTTTGCGATTGCGAAAATGCTTGATACATATGGCCCTAAGGGTCCGTGTATGATGTCGGGCGGAAAGCCCGCCATTGTAGGTTTCATTCCGACCTCCGTATTAGGATGACGGTGGTCGGAATGAAACCAGCGGAGGCATTATGACGCGGTTCCGACAGGCTCAAGGAGCCTGTTGGAGCGTCAGAAGCCAGCATAGTCCCCTAATGATGGTGGAGCCAGGCTCGGCTCTGCCGTCAGGATTATGATGGCACTTTTCGACAGCCATTTCATGTCGGCCTTTCCGACATGAAAAGGTTTCCCTTCCCCCTGGCCCTCTGCAAGGGGGCTGGGGGGCACTTATTGTGCCCCCCTAAACATCCCTGCACCGTGCTGCAGGCACCGCATGGTGCCTGTCCCACAATGCAGGGATGTTTACAAACATCCATTAGTCAATGTAAGCTTGTGCTGCGGGCCTTTTCCGCCCGCTGCACAAGCTTCCATTGACAAATGGATGTTTGCGACTGCCCTATGGCAGGTCACAATGTAATCCTGCGGTCGGAACCGCCAACCTAAGGTTGGGCGGTTCCTTTCCGCAACAGTGTCGGTCGGACCTAAGTCCTCCCGACAACGTATTTAGGCCCTATATTCTTTGCGATGGAATGTTACATTTCTGACGTTCAGACTATCTTGCTAGCATTTTTTTAGGCTAGAGGATAATCAATTCACCTAGCAGACACAATGCTTGGTCAGTGTTAGTGAGGGGAACATTGTTTTTTTTTTATTTTGAAAAAAGGAATCCCACTTTAGTGTTTTGTTTTTGAAAATAAAACAAAAATTGTAACTTTGCATACAGCTCCATTATGCTTTGCGGAGCGGTATGAGAAAGTTATAATATATTGGCACTGATGGCTGTTCCTTTTAATAGTCGTAATGTCCACTGGCCTCTCAAAATTTGGCAGTCGGTACTTCTGACAGAGCGATGGAGTCATTTATTTAATTGCCCTGGTGGAAGATGGTTCAACTGCCAAATATTAAATCTGGTCCTCAATCACCAATCTTTTTATAAGCTTGCACCCAAAATAATCATAGGGTATTCATGTGTAAAATGTGTGAGACCCTCAATTAAGTGGATCCATAATGTCTGTGAGTCAAGAACAAATCGGGTTCCTGTCACTGGGAGTAGCTCAAGAAGGTAATCTGTGAGCTTTATTTGGTTGCTATTTGTAGACGTATTGTTAAAAAGTATACCAAAGAAAGGTGATCTGCGAGTCATAAATTTATATTTAGGCAGCCTTGGTCATTGGAGCTGCTTGTGAGTAGGTATGTAGATTTTGTGTTCTGTGTGCTGTAAGGATCCTTCTGCAGTTGACGTCTTCACCCAGCAGTAAAATATCTTTTAAGGTAAAGCCGAAACCAAGCAATCTCTATGACATATTACTGTCTTTGTCAGTCTGACTTAGTGAGACTGATAACAACAGTGAGCAGTACCATAATATAGATTTGTAAACAATATTGATAGCAACTACCTTGAATAGCAGATTTTAAGAAAATGGACAGTATCATATAAATTGATTGCCTTGAGAAGCTTCAGTACCTATGCAATCTTGAGTGAAACTGTTGGTGGAATCCCTAGGATTCGTGAAGAAAAATTAAAGGAGTGGAAATGTCACTACTCTGTACATAGTTTCTCATTTACCTTTATTTGGGTGAGAGATGAAATTGGACACAGTAGTTTGTATAGGATCTTCTGGTGGCCGTGTGTATTTTTATAATTGTTTGTTCCATGGTATAGTTGAGATTGCAGTCAAAAAATTGAATTACTTCAGTTTCTCCGTTCTTGCTGCCTTTGGCAAAGACTTTACTTGCTAGGTTATCCAACATTGAATCTTGCGAAATCTTACAGGGGTTTTGCCTGCTTCATTGAGAGTACCCGTGAATATTTCTGGCTGCATTTGATACTTTCTAGCCACAATCATTATGGTTTTTCAGTGATACAAGAGCTATTCGTATGTCTAGAGATCTATATCTCTAGAGATTGTAGTTTGTAAGCAAATTTAGGTATATTTCCTTTTAGATGCTGAGTTTAAGTTGCCATATTGTTGATGCTTTTGGGTTAGTTATTGTTTTATTATTATTTGAGGCATTTTGTAGTCCATGCTTTAGCAAGACCTCTGACCTCTGGTCTGAGATCTGCTCTCTCCCCAGCAAGCTCTGCTGTGCCTTGCCTCGCCGCTGACTCCGTTTCGCCCCCACCTGCCTGGTGTTCGAGGCCGCTGGGGTCTGCTCCTTGCTGTGCCCGTTCCAGCCTGCCAGCTCGTTCCAGCCTGGTCAGTGCCCCTCGCTGTGTCCTGCGCTTTTGTTTTGCCTCTTTTTGCATTACTGTAAGTGTACTGCTCGTGTTGTTATTGTTCAAATTCTGTTCAATTCTGTGCCCTGTGCCTAGTTTTTGTTCTGACCCTGCGTGCCTGGCTCTCTCCCCGCCGCTCCTGCGGCCCCCCCCCCCTGCCGACACCCGTTCCCACCTCCCAGCTGCTCTTCCCTCCCCCTCCCCTACTTGATGGCGGATGCTGCGCAATCGCGCCGCTGGCAGGCAAGCCCGTCTGAACCCGTCCGCAACCCGACCGTGGCAGCGCCAGGAACCCTGGATCTCTGACCATCCACCGCTACGACTCAACGGCCCTCCTTGCACTCAACCCCGGAAGGAACAACCTCTGCCAGCGGGCCATGCCGGACACAACCCACGGCCAGTTCTCCTGCCGCCACTGCCACCAAACCTTCACCACCGCCCCTGCCACCAACACCGCTGATGCTCTGAGGTGCATCCTCCTCAACGTGCGCTCCCTGCACAGACACGCCGAAGAGATCTGGAACCTCCTAGAGACCCTCTCACCAGACATCGCCTTCTTTACAGAAACCTGGACCAACGCCTCCTCCCCCCCGACATCGCCATACTGGACAGATACAAGATCCAGAGGAAAGATCGCCCCAACCTCCCGAGAGGAGGACTCGCCATCACACACAAAAACTCCCTCCGCCTCTCCACCAAGAGCGACGCCTTCTCTGCCGCTGAACACCTGCATTTCCAGGTCCAGACCAGCCCCAACTCCACACTCCGAGGCACACTTGCCTACAGAACCCCCGGCCCCAGGGCCCTCTTCGCCGACACCATCACCGACCTCATAGCACCCCACGCCATCGCCTCCATAGACTACATACTCATCGGAGACCTGAACTTCCACCTCGACAACTCCAGCGACCCCAACTCCACCACCCTCCTGGATAACCTCACCAACTTCGGACTGAAACAACTCGTCACCACACCCACCCACAAGGCAGGACACACCTCGACCCCATCTTTGCAGGAGGAAACAGCATCCACTTCAGCCACACCACACAACCCCCATGGACTGACCACCACTGCGTACACTTCCTCGTCAACAAAGCCAAGCTGCCCAAACCAGCTCCACGCCCTCCGCGAAGGAACTGGAGCAGAGTCACTGAGGAGCAGCTCAACTCCACCCTCAACCACAACACACCCACCGCCACAACTGACGCCAACCTCGCAGCCAGGGAACTCCACACATGGATCTCCAACTGCGCAGACAAGCTCGCCCGCTACGCAACTCCGAAAGACAGCGCCCCAGGAAAGCCACCTGGTTCACCGCTGAACTCCAAGAAGCCAGACGCACCTACGGACGCCTCAAGAAGAACTGGAGAAACTGCAAGACGCCTGAAAACTACAGCACCCACAAGAACACCATGACGGAATGCCATCAACGCATCAGAACCACCAAAAGAACCTTCATCCACAACAAAATCCTCGCCAACTCCAGCAACTCTCAGGGTTAAACTTTCACGGATGGGTGGTCGTTCATTTGCTTGTCTCGGCCCAACCTTGTGGAACTCTCTCCCCATATCGCTCCGTAATGAAACAATATATGTGAATTTCCGCAAATTTTAAAAAACTTGGCTGTTCAACCAATAAATTCTGATTCTTTTGTTCCTTCAGGCTGGCGCTGGGAAACCCTTGTTGGGTAGCTGTGCGCCTTATAAAATCAATTTAACATAACATAACATAACTCCAAGGAACACTTCAGCATCATACAGGAATTCATCAAACCCCCCAGCGAAACCATGGACATCACCCCCTCCCAGGACCTCTGCGACAAGCTCGGAACTTACCTCCATATAAAAATCAAGAACCTCTACGACAACTCCGCCACCACCTCGCCCTCCGGCAACGCCAGTCAGCCCACCATCTCCTCCTGGACACCGGTCACTACCGAAGAGACCGCAGTAACTATGAAAGGCATCCACTCGGGGCCCCCACAGACCCCTGTCCCCCCCACATCTACCACAGAGTCACCACCACCATCGCACCAGAACTACGACACACAATCAACGCCACCTTCAAGACCGGCACCTTCCCCGACGACTGGAGACGCGCAGAAGTCAGGTCCCTACTTAAGAAGCCCTCAGCAGATCCCACGGACCTCAAGAACTGCTGGCCCATCTCTCTCCTCCCCTTCACGACGAAAGTCACTGAGAAGACCGTCAACACACAGCTAACAAGATTCATCGAAGACAACTCCATCCTCGACCCCTCCCAATCTGGATTCTGCAGCAACCACAGCACAGAGACCCCCCTACTCGCCACCACAGATGACATCCGCAACCTCGTCGACCAAGGCCACACCGCAGCCCTGATCCTACTCGACCTGTCAGCAGCATTCAACACCGTCTCCCACCGCACACTCGCCACCAGACTACACAACGCTGGCATACAAGGAACCGCCCTCAACTGGATCCGCTCGTTCCTCACCGGCAGAAGCCAAAGAATCAGACTGCCACCATTCCTCTCCGAACGCACGGAAATCAACTGCGGAGTACCCCAGGGATCATCATTCAGCCCAACCCTCTTCAACATCTACATGACCCCCCTCGCCGCCATCGTCAGACAGCACGGCCTCAGCATAGTATCATACGCTGACGACACCCAGCTCATCGTCTCCCTCACCAAGGACCCCACCACTACCAGACTTAACTTCCAGGAAGGAATGCAGGATGTCGCATTCTGGATGAGCAACAGCTGCCTGAAACTCAACTTGGAGAAAACAGAAGTGCTCGTCCTCGGAACCACCCCGACAGCATGGAACAACACCTGGTGGCCCACCACCCTCGGCAGCCCTCCAACCCCCACAGACCACGCAGAAACCTCGGCATCGTACTCGACTCCTCCCTCTCCATGAACCGACAGGTCAACGCCGTCGCCTCCAGCTGCTTCAACACCCTACGCATTCTCCTTAAGACCTTCAAATGGATCCCCCCCGAGTCAAGGAAGTCAGTCACACACGCACTAATAACCAGCAGACTGGACTACGGAAACGCCCTCTACGCCGGCGTCAACAAGTCTCTACTCTGCAAGCTCCAGACGATACAAAACACCGCAGCCAGACTCGTCCTTGGCCTCCCTCGCTACGAGCATATCAGCCAACACCTACGGAACCTCTACTGGCTCACCGTCGAAAAGAGAGTCACTTTCAAGATCCTCACCCACACCTACAAAAGCCTCCACAACACCGGACCCCAATACCTCAACGAGAGAATCACCTTCCACGTACCCAAAAGAAACCTCCGATCCACCAACCTCGCCCTCGCCGAAACCCCTCGCATCCGCAGAGCCAGGACAGGGGGAAGAGCCATCTCCTACATCGCGGCCAAGACCTGGAACAAGCTCCCGATCGACATCAGATGCCCCCCCCCTCGCTGAACACCTTCAGAAAGGCTCAAGACCTGGCTCTTCGACTGAACGGAACTGCAGACCCCCCCCCCACCCTCCTCCAGGGCCTTGAAACCCTCACGGGTGAGTAGTGCGCTTACAATTCCCTGATTGAACTTCTCACTTGTTGCTACGGCATTAGATCATTCACTTCAGTGTTGAAGTCCATTTCCTTCATTAACCATGTACTTTCTAGGGATGCTAAGTGCTTCTAATTTAGGAAGGCCTAGATTACTAGCTCCTTGTGCATATTGAGATCAGGTAGGGTTTGTCAAAGACATGTCAGCATGTCCAGACTTTGACAAATAAATAAATTGGTAGAACATGTCACAAGATTGATCAATGTATCATAGGATGGATGTTTCCTTTCTAAGTGTGGTTGATTTGTTCAGTGGCCATTTGTCCTGCAGTTTATTTTGTTTTGTTTGGAGTCTTTCTAAGTGTTTGTCTGGATGACGAGAGAATACACGATAAAATCATTTGATTGATGTGGTGGTGGTTACTCAACATAATTTGGCTAAATTTCACATCAGTCCCAGAGTGGCTAACTACCATTGCCTACAATATTCATGTGTTGATGGTGATACCTTTCTGCCTGTGAAATGCAAACTCCTATTAGGGCCGATAAGCAATATAATGTCCAATTTACAACTGGACTGGGTATTCTTTGAACTTGGACTAACCTTCTCCTTACCAAAGTGTAACAATTGGCACAGTTCATGTGTAAAACAGTGTCTCTTTTATACACACTTGCAATCTAAAGATTCAATTGAACAGCTATATTAAGGAAATGCATAATGTAAAGAAATGAAGGAAGGGGATCTAAACTGCCATCCTGTGCAATATTTCCATACAGACATGACAACATAACTAGTTTTGAAGCACAGTGAACAAGATGATTTCATGCATTCCTCCTTTTACTTGTAATTCTTCTAACTACTCCTGGCTGTGTTGTGGCATGCAGACTGATGCCGTGGTCTGACCCAAATATCATGGATGTATAATTCTCAGTTTATGTGGCCAGTCCTCACGCGCCAATCAGTCACACAGCCTTAAGCGAGAATCTTTTTCCTCACAATAAACCAATGTTCATCCTATACTACGTGTTTAATCCATGTTTTTATTTGTTCATTACTATTTCAAACAACATCCATTTTTTGTCCATTCACTTCCAAGACAGCGTTATTCCACATTTTTTCAAATGCCATATGCATGCCCATCCAATGTGGAATAACGCTGTCGTTAAAGTGAATGGACAAAAAATGGAGGAAGTTTGGAAAAGTAATGAACAAATAAAAACATGGATTAAACACGGAGTATAGGATGAACATTGGTTTATTGTGAGTAAACAAAATTCTCGCTTAAGGCTGTGCGACTTACTGGTGCATGAGGACGGGTTACATAAACTGAGAAGGAGTTGGCTTAACGGCTAGGGCGTCGACCTCGAATCTGGGGAACTGGGTTCGAGTCTCGGCAAGGACGCTGAACATCCTGTGATTCTGGGCAAATCACTTAATCTCCCTGTGCCTAACAAAAATGAATGTGTCCTCATGTAATGCAACTGGTGCTATGTAAAGCGCTCTGATACCCAATTCGGGTCAAGTTCGCGCTATATAAAACTCTGTTAAAAAAAAAAACTAGTTTACCTTCAAACAGCTGTCTTGTATTTTCACATTGGGGGCCTGTCTTGCTTTGGAATACAGTTCAACAACACAAAAACTCATTGCAGATGGGTTGAGAACTTTGTCTTCCTCTGGTTTTGGATTACAGCGTTACCCTATATGGTGCCTTAGCCCTTCTTACAGAGTCACAACCACTGGACAGCATGCATGGTTCAGTACTCTCCATAAGGCAAAGAACATGTATCTCAGCTGGAGTCTGGAACTGATCCACACAGTATTGATGCCCATCCTTCTCTTTTCTCTTCTGTCCAGTGTGGACCTAACTTTAGCTGTGATGTACAACTCAGTCCAAGAATTTAGGAAATGAATTCCTTCCTGTTCCTTCTCCACTGCCAAGAATCTATTAAAATGTCAATGCTGCAAGGATATGCCAATCATTTCCTACACACCAATCCCCAGTGTTCTTGCAGACCTTCTACACAGAATAATTTACGCTGGTAAATGAAAGACCAGGAATTAATTATTGTGTGCCTCGGTTACATGGAGTCATCAAGTTACCTTTATTGGAATGCTCCTCCAAGGTAGAGCTGCTGCGTACGGTGCTGGAGAGGTGCAGTAAGCTACCAGAAGCTTCATACATTTGCTGTAGATGATAGAATAGAGACTATAGAGGGCCAGCCTATCGAGAGCTCTAACCTTTCTCAGGTCATGCACAAGCAGCCTGTACAGCCCAGTATTATGGTTTGCAGTCTAGTACTTGTAGTTTTTACTGCACATTCAGGACTATGCTGTCCAGAGTACAAACAAAAAACCTAGGCTGGATTAACTCTCTCTTTTGGACCAGGCCAGCTGGAAACCTAGATACAGGGTGTTGCAATAGTCCTGGATGAAGATGTCTAAGGCACCAAGCACTAGTGAGTGAAGGAGCAGCAAGCTTGTTTGAGTCCATATGTAGGTAAACATTAGGAGTCCACACTGAGCAATGTCCTGAGAGCTGTGACTATCATTGAAGCAAATATTTAACATTGGCTTGTCTGTGGAAGTTTGATTTACCCAAACTAATTTTGACCATCCACCATAGTGACTCAACATCGCTGTCTCTCTGCACACAGACACAAACTAGAAAAAGCACATTCTACGTATGCGCAGCCCTCAGCATGTCAATAATCATGCATGAAACATTCATCCAGCGGAACCTTTTTAAGCAATAGCATGTTCGGAGCGCAAATTTATCTCTCCTTTACCTTCCTGATTCGCGCCAACGGCTTGGACTGGGAGCAGTGTTATCCCTCTCCCTTTTGTAAATCTTACACATTACAATAAAGCTTCAGTGTTCTCCAGAAGATTGACAAACACGGGTTAAAGTTTAAAAGTTTAAAGAATTTAAAGCAGAAATACATATGCTGGACTATCAACCGGCTGGTATAATAGTACATAGAATTTGGTAAAGTTCTTTAGAATATCCAGCGTAGATTTGCCTTCTAAGGTGTGGAAAAAAAAGTCTAACAGTGAAAAGGCAGGTCCTTTTATGGGACTTACACAAAGGATTTCATACATTCACTACACAAGAACATGGTTCTCAGGATGTGCACCAGTGGGGAACATGCAAGAAGAAAGGAAGATTTTACTACCTAATACATTCGAAGAATCTCTCATAATCAGATTCAGATATTCTCAGAGTCTATTCAGGTAACATGAGTTGATACATAGGATGGCATACAGTCTGGGACAGTCAGGTTGTTCTTGGTTAGGTACATCATGATCAGTGTGACTGAAAAAGCTTCAGTCTTTCAGTGTCAAGGCTCATAATCATTATTACAGCAAGGAAAACAACGACAGCGGTGATCACGTGGTGTATTACGATGTCACATTCAGAATAGAAGAAAGTATCCATGAAACTGGCTTATGTTAGCATAGGCTTAATTCCTAATACATTAAACACCACAATTAAAAAAAACTAATTCCATGCATGTTGTTTGCTAGGATATATAGTTTCACTTTTCACTGATATCTACGGGTCAACAACATACCCCAACATGCAAAACTCTTTGGACTAAAAACACAGGACTAGCGAAAATGGCAGACACAATTGAGACAATGGGTATGTAAACTGCCAGTGTTCTTGAATTGTGTGTCAGTCTCTGAAAGCCCAACAACACGGCATCTAAATCTGAGCTTCTTTCAGACACAGTAATTACTAATCAACATGTAATACAAATTACTCAGTTGTGTATTGGACAAAAGCCCTGGTGTGTTAAAAAAAAAAGCAGTTATTTTGACCCTTTCCCCACCTGGTACTCCTCCACTGGCTGTGTTCTGTCACTGTGCCAGCCCAGCCTGCCTTCACAACAGCTCTGTAGAGAAACAGACGCCACAAACAAAATATAAATGGCACTTTATTTTGTAATTATGAGAGGATAAAAAAACTCTTTGGCCACAAAGGGAATGTTTTTCTTTCTGGCCTACAAGGGACATCTGTGGGAATATTTTATGCTTTCTTTCTGTCTGTCAGGTGCTAGATTAGGCCTAAACTCCCCTCGAAGGCCGCAGTCAGAGAGCTCCCTATAATCAGGCCCTGGAGCAGAAACTACTTTCGCCCAGGCGGTTAGTGAAGGCCCGTATTTCAAAATGTAATTGGCCACGATACCATTTTTGTTGGGATTTTAAAGAATCGTGCCCACAGGGAAAATAAGCCTCACGTTCTGATGTTTTTTTGGTTCGCACTAGATTTGTACCAGCTCAAGATCGTCCTTCCAAGCAGATTTAGGAACTAATCGTGTTTTATGTAAGGATTACAGCAGGCCTCCAAAGGCCTCTGTCCCAAATGTATTTCAGTGGCTTACTCGAGGTTCACCAGTGTAGACCAAACAAATTAGTGTAGAGTGACGTGGACTGGTGCTTTCATAATTGGTGTACCTCTGTTTGGAAGTGCTGAACAGTTGAACTCTAATATGGAGGCACTTGCTTAACTTTTGAGTGGCATACTTGTCACCTGTGATAAGAGAAAAAGCCCAGTATTATTTTATAGCAAATGGCATTCTGGGACTTCTAGTTTGACTTTCCCTTTACAAGCATAGTCATAATACAATCTTCCTTCATATGTGATACATATTGATTTAAATAGGCCATAATGGTTTACATAACAATTGATTTGGTTTTAAGTATGAAACATAATGAATGTGCCTTTGTGCATACTGCATGCTTTATCTTGGTTTGTGGAACAATATTGGTTTGTGGTATGACTAATGCCTACATAAACTATTAATATGCTTATGAAGCATATTTGTGTGAGAAAGCACAGCTTTTAAAGTGTGCATTTTAAGGTTGTAAACACATCATATCAGTTTATGTTCCGCATATATATTATATTAGGTCAACTACACACTACTTAACTGTTTACTGCCCTGGTGCACCACCTAAACTAAACACTGCTGTGTATGCATAAAAAAAGGATTGTGTGCACAATGCATTGGTTTGTAAGCATACTAATTTGGTTTATCCTCATAATGTGCTATTTCGTGTGCAACACATTGTGGTTTGCATGCAAGTCCTCCTGTTGAGGATGCATAACACACTGACTCACACCTGTAACAATATTATTTAAAACATATAATATATTGGTTTGACCCCATAATGAACTGGTTATATGAAAAGCACATCGGTTTGCATGTAGTCAATATTACTTTACATAAGTACCACAGATAGGGCCAGATGTACGACCATTGATGTTTGCGTCTCGTAAATTGCGAGTCGCAATTTGCAAGTCGCAAACATCAATGTACAACAGTGTCAGAGACACTGTTTGCGATTTCCAATGGGGTCGCAAATTGCATGCCTCATGCATATTAATGAGGCTGTCGCAATTTGCGACCCCATTGTGAATGGCTGGCACTCCCAGGGATGGTGGCCTGCTGGGATCAGCAGACCACCATGTCTGGACTGCTTTGTCAATAAAGCAGTTTTTTAAAATGCCGCTCGTTTTCCTTAAAGGAAAACGGGATGCATTTAAAAAAGAAAAATGAAACGTTTTTGTTTCATTTATTAAGGGCAGGTAGTGGTCCCTGGGACCACTGCCTGCTCTTAAAAAATGTTTGCCACCCATTCACAAAGGGGACCCCTTCCCGTTTGCGAATGGTTTATCACCCTCTTGAAGCAAATGCGGTCGCAAAACATTCTAACATAGGGTTCAGATTTGCTATTAGGAAGGGACGCCCTTGGAACGCCCCTTCCTGATAGCGAGTCTCTAACCCTATTTTGCGAGTCGCTATTACATTAGCGACTCGCAAAATAGGGTTGGTACATTGTGCTACCGTTTTTTGCAGTCGCAAAAGGTCAAAATGCCCCTCTGCGACCACAACAAACAGTCGTACATCTGGCCCATAGTGTTTAATGTTCTCGTTCATATAGATATTGTATTGGTTCACCATCGTAACATACTGGTTCCTACATGTAATATATTGATTTAGAAGTATGACCTCTTTGTTGGAAAATTTTACATGCTGACTTGCATGCATGATGTATTGGTTCTATGCTGCTTTGCGTGCATACCATACTGATTGCATGCATAATGTTCTGGTATACATATATAATCATATGGTTCATAAAGACAAATTGGTTACTTGTAATATTCTGGATCATACATTTGATATATTGGTTTAAAAGCACAATTCATTGGTTTGTAGCATTACATGCTGGTTTGTTTGCATGATGTACGGGTCTCAATGCCTAACTTGCTGGTTTGCAAGTATACCATACCGATTTGCTTTCATGATGTACTGATAGAGATGCATAATTGTATGGTTCCCAGGCATAACAAAGTGGTTTGCAAGCCCAATATTCTTATTTGTCTGTCTTTTTTTTTTCTTTAAGCTTTATTCATGTAATAAAATTTGCCATAAAAGCACAATAAATACAACAAGTAATTACGAATCAATAAGCATCCCAAGTAGTTAAAAATACATCGCAGGACAAGATATATAAAAGTATCGGTCGATTATCATACAAAAAATACACCAACAAATACAAATCAATGTGCATTCCATCAAGTTAAAAATACTTCACGGCACAACATAATTAAAAATATCAACAATTTACCATACATTGCAAAATAATAATCATTAATTCAAAACATCATACTTTTCCAATGGCATACAGATGCTTTTTAGAAGCTACCTACAACATGGCAAACTGTTTCATTTGGAAGTGACTGCAGAAAATAAAAAGCTGGTATACATTGATTAAAACCTTGTTGTATCAAATTTGATCTTAAGTATTGCTTAGTGAAGTGCTTATAGTGCTCACAGAAAAACAATAAAGTGCATCATAGTCATTAATTGTACTCTTTATTTTTGGGAGATCACAGCTATGTAGTATGAGATAATTCATGCAACCTATTAATATGTAGCAAAAATAGAATTGGTGCAAGCACACAACCCTGCCTTACGCCACTGTCCAGACCAAAGAAATCAGTACACTCACCCCCAATTCCTTAGCAGACAGAGGCATTTAGGTTTTGATGGAGGGCTCTAAGGAACTCAATCAATTTGAATTTCAAGCCGAAGTCTGTTAAGGTAGACCATAACAATGATCGATTAAACCAGTCAAAAGCCAAGGTGAGGTCCATAAATGCCAGATACAGAACTTCATCCTTAGCCACAGTGTATTTTGAATTAATAACTTGACATTTAGGCTTTGCTCAATAGTGCCCAGGTCTTCTCTAAACCCATAGCGGGCTGGTATAATAGTATCATTGGCCTCACACCAACTCATAATTCGCTTCAGGACTATGCGACGTATAATTTTAACAGTTGAGTCCAATAAGGATATATGTCTATAGCACCTCAGATTTTCCCTGCAGCCTTTCTTAAATACAGGTACAATAATAGCAGACTGCCAGGAATTAGGTAGCCTAGAGCAGACTGCCCAATTAAGTGCATTAGTAATAATAGGAGCCCAGAATTCTGTTCTCACTTTATAAAGGTCCATCTGAACCCCATCTGGGCCTGTAGCCTTATTAGCAGGACTCGAGGAAATAGCTAGATGGACTTCTTCTAGAGTGAATGAAATGGTTAACAAGTTACTGTTAAAACAGGCTTATTTAGACAGGGTTTCAGCTGAAGTAAGCCCATAGATGGTTTAAAATGGGACACCCACCTTTCAGAAGAGATAACTGTACCTAAATATCCACCCATATTGACAATCTTCCCAAAACTCCAGTATATTTTTAAAATCAAGCAGTAATGAGTCTATCTCAGATGTCCCTTATAATTTCCTGTTTCCTTTGCTTCAGCGCTATTTAATACTATTTAATTGGGAAATGGCAACACTATCCCTGGGGGTTTTATTGAAAGCAGCCCATAGGTGCTTATTTACAGATCGACAAATGTTGCTGAGCTAGCTAGATTCAGGTTTAGGACCTGTAACAATAGGTATTAACAGTTTGTTTTTATAATTCTCCCCCAAATTTATAAATGTATTCACAAAGCCCTAGGCTGCCACAGGTTCAATCAGTAAATCGTTCATCAACAAGGGAAAATTGGCACTGATCAGTCCTATCAACAAAATCGTAAAATTAACAGCTCACCATTTTAGACGAAGTCCTATATCTGCTGTCCTAATCCCTGTAGGGCCTATTAGTTTTGGTGCAAAATTAGGTACCTTATATATAAAAACGTTTGGATTGTGATCACAAGCACAATTTCCATCATACCCACTCCCACAATAATAGGAATCATGGCAGAGGAGATAAAGATGAAGTCAATCGCAGTACTATTACCCCTTCCACAGAACGTAGGAATTTGGGTATCGGAGCAGCCTAAAGCTTCAGTATAGTTGACAACCCCATGATTAAGAAGCATCCTATAAAGAATCTCACCCCTAGCATCCATAGACCACTGACACTTATACTTATCCATCTAAATAAATGTGTTAGGCCAATTTGAGCATGCACAAATTGTTTTTTAATTAAAATCACCACTCAAAAGAAGTCAAAAGCAATTATGTACAATAAAGCATCTTTGACTAAGAATGTCTTTAACTTTAAACAGAATGGCAACACTACAATCCTTCTCTATTTGAATAACAGCATTATAAAAATTGATTATAAAATAGTTAAAAGTGTTGTGATGAACAACCCAAACAACCTGTATACCGGCATGTATGAACTTAATCAGGAACACCTTGGCGAATAAGGTGTAACGTAAAAGAGAGCCAGTCTTCCAGATTGGGATTAAACCGCTGGCAAAGAAAAACTGAGGTAGCCCTCCCAGACTATCTCCTTCAGAGCCCGAGTTTCCTGTAACATGATAACGTCAAAATTATCAATGTAATCTATCCATTTCCTATTACAATCTTTATTGTTATACCCAGCTATATTCCAATATGCAATATTTATGGTATATATAAAATCTAACTCAGGGCCCATTTCCTCCGCAGGTTCTTGTTGGGCTATAACAATTTTTAGGGGCTCCTCATGTGAAATAGCCGGTGGGAAGGGATAGGGGGATTATGAGTCCATTTCAGATGGATATGATAATGGTGCAAAGCGATTACTAACACTTACAGGTTCCAACGGCAGTCCCACTCTCACTATATTGGAAGCCTCCAATCGCTGACTGTGGTTGAGAAACGGAGGTCGGTAAAAAAACCTAGGGGTAAAATCCCAATATTCAACCCCTGATTCGGTCTCAACCTGCCTTTACATAGAATGCTGTGTGCCAAGTTTGATGCCTGCAGTTGATAATCACACAGTCCCCATGTAAACTCTTCTTGGTAGAACCAATCCAGCCCACTCTCCTTAGCAACAAGATGTCACTCTAATCCCTTATATCAAAATGAACATGCTTAGCAAGCCAGTGGCACACTTTATTTTTTAACTGGGTAGATCACTCAAACGTGTCGGGACTCAGAGGTGGAATATTGCTGAGTATAACTACATAGGGGATGGCACCGGATGGCAAGTCAATAGTGGCACCTGGGTTCCCAATTGTTGGAGGAGCCTCAGGCACAGTTGCTTTCAGACTACCCTGGGTACATGCACTTGCTGGCTGCTGTATTGCTCTCCCTCTTGCTTCGAGGAATCAGATAGTGCTACATTTTCCCTGCAAGTATGTGTCATATGAACAACAGGCTTGACAGTGTCCCTAGTACCTTGCAGAATTGGATGGTTAAGGTAGGTGAGGCTACTCTCTACACACCTAAAGACTTCTACAGTAGTAGTTAATTTGGCCACCTCCTTTTTTCAATACATTAATACATTTGAATAGTGAGCTGGCACATTGCTGAATTACTGATCTCATATTAGTAAATACCATATTCCAGTTCAAGTCGCTAATAAGTCTGCCCGTGGCTCCAGAAGTGCTAGATACAGTACACAGCTATATCTGATTTGGCTGCATACCGTTCGCGGGCTGGCAATAAGAGCACTGTGAACGGGATTGGGATTCCTCATGTCTCACTTTCCTCTTCCTCTTGGCCGGTTGCCTGCTATCTGGCCTAATGTTTGTAATCGCAGTACTGCCTCCCTAGGAAATCGAATTGCATGCCGCTGATGGAGTGTTGTTAGGGCAAGAATTTACCACAGATAAATCAGGCTGGTTCCCTGTTTGATCGGGGACATCCCTTAACCAAGTGGAGAGAGGCCATCTTATGGGTGGATCTACTAGATCCAGAGACAAACGTCTCTCAGCCAAGTCAATCTCTTTAGTAATTACTCATGCGGCAACCACAATCAAAGAGTCAAACTTGCTACTATGGGAGTCTAGAGATTTATTAATGCAAGTAACTCTCTTTTTACCCATGTTCTGGCTGAGAATGGCACCAAATACTCTTGTTGAAGATTGGGTGCTTTCCTGGTCGTAATCAAAGTCTATAGGTCCTGAGATTGGAAGCCAAATAGTGCTCACCCCAACTCAGGTTCAATGCAGCAAGTAAGTTAGAAAGATATCGCCCCAAGCACAGCCATGCACCACCCCTTGCAGTTTATCTGGCTGTTGGTAAAATAGCCACACAAATTATTGCACAGGTTAAAAACCAAGAACCTGGACAGGTGGCCCAGCATCGTCTGGGCATGGAAGGGTGCAAACGGGCTCACTCTTGGCTCCGTCTTTGTCTAAATAAATAAAAAAAATTACTTCCATTGAAGTGCGACCTGTGTGGTCTGCTCAAGCGCTGAGAAATCTACTCAGGAATGATGCATGCGCTTAATAAAGTAAGTAAATTGGTGCATGCCCGGACGTGTCCCGCACTGCGGGAACCATGGGCACCTTTTGAATGCGTTGGTCTCCCCATCTCTTGACAGCAGAGACTCCTGGGAGATGGAGTTTTCAGGCCCCGCAAGACCTCGATGAGGCAGTGTCTGTTTGTGTCCCTATTGTAGGAGCAATGTAGTATTTTGTATGCTTCACCTACTGGTTTGTGTTCTGACCATATAGACACATATGTTCTACATGTCCATTGTACACCATTTGATTTGTTTGCCATTTACACTGGTGAAATAAACACCATCCAAACATATTTGATTAGATGGTGTTTTCAGTAACGTCTGTGCCTGAATAATTGGTTTGTATGCATCACATAGCACACACACAACCTGGGGTCACACTGTATCAGGAAGCAGGAGGCTTATATTATTTTCATAACCTGGTAGAATTACTTCCTCTAAATCTACGACACCTTACTGTTAGCTTCTAGAGATAACTTCATTGGGTCTTTTACCTATATTATTTGTTGACAAGTTAATGATTGGGGGCCTGATTCACAAAGGCAATTTGAGACAAAAGTCTAACTTTACGACTTTTGGTATTCACAGAGGTCATTTACGAGTCCTATCTTTACGTCCGCAGTCAGGCCGGAACCTCTAGCTCAAAACGTACTCTCCAGCTTGGGCTGGAATCTCCGCACCCGGGGCGGAATCTCCAGCTCGGGCTGGATGAAGTGTAATCAATGGGGCGTAACGTAATTTCTACAAAAAGGAAAATTATGAAGTGGATAAATGGCAGAGAAGGTCATGAAGATCAGTTTGGGCAGGGAAAATGGTGTGGCCAGACACTATATTACACCCCAGAAAGGTTTGCTCCTTTGCAGCATGGTACATGCAGTCCCCAATTTGCACTCCCCTCAGTGTTTACGGTAGTGTAGGACTCGTAAATGACCTCTGTGGATACCAAAAGTCGTAAAGTTAGACTTTTGTCTAAGATTGCCTTTGTGAATTGGGCCCTATATTTTACATTGGTAATTGTTTTCCAATACCCATCTGAAATGCATTTTAGTAGATTACAAATTAGTTTGCATTTAATCATTATTTTATAGAATACACTGCACGTTCTCACTGTTTTCACAAGTACTGAGTCTAGGGAATGGGAATTGCTTAGAAAACAGCTTTATATCAATCACACATTCCAAATTTATAGAAAACAATTGGCATAGATTTTAACTGTTCCTTTTCAGTTTTTCCAAAACTTTTATTTTTTACAGATCCTATGATATTTTTCCATCACGTCAGGCCATACTAGGGTAGCCTTAAAAGGGCCATTTAGTTTACAGCAAAAGAGAACAGTTCTCTGCCTGGTCCTGCACCCTTAACAATCTCCAGCAATAGGCTATCTACGATGTTAACTTGTTTGATGATGTCAACTGGGGATTTGAGCATCTTTGCGAACCATTCACAGGATGATCCCTTTAAAGGCATTAGTCTTTTGTTTTTATGGGACGCAACATTTTTTGGTATATTAAGGACACTTAGGGTCATATTTGGAGTTTGGCTGATGCAGGACACCTAGCAAAAGGTGCTAGATATCCGGTCTGCCTTTTTAAACTGTACAGCACCTCTATGCACTCAAAATAGGGCTGTCAGGACATCTGCCTCTTTTTGGCTGATGTTCTGCTTCCTTTAAACTCGAAATAAGGCCCTTAAGCTTACAAGTTCAGTGAGAAATGAGCCTGCATGACTCACATTATTTAAAATAAATGTGTGATCTTTTATGTGTTAAAAAATAAGAACATGTTAATGTGTTTTCCAAAATGTGACTATTCCGAACAGTTCTTCTGTAAACATTTAGAATTACACTACCTCCCTTTTTTTTTAAATGTATTGTTTTGATACTGGTGCTACAAAAATAAAAAATGCTTCTGTATTGTTTTTAAATTTCAAAGAATTTTAATCCAAAGAAATGAAAACAGACATAATTCAAAGAAAGGAAAACAAACATAATCCAAAGAAAGAAAAGGAACGCTGCTGAATTCTAACCACAATAATCACTTTAAAAATCAGCTTTCTTTTAAATTACTGCTTTAAAATCTCATAGTTTGCTAATTCTTTTCATGGTTTCGTGTAAACTTAAACTTTCTTGGAAAATGCTGGTTGAACAAGATGGTGGCACACATAAAGATTCCAAATGCTTTCTACTTAAGGGGACTGATTTAGTTGGTAACTCTACATCCACAAATTGTGAAGGAAATGATAAGTTCTCCATTGGAGTTGTTTCAACAAGTGTAAAATGCACTACTGGAATTACTTGACTTATTGTTCTTACAGTGTCAGTAATTCTGCATGCAAATTCTCCACTAGTGTAAAAGTTTCCAACGTAAAATATACTGTTGTCTCCACAAATCTATAGATTCACTGTTACTGCCAAACACTAAGTCCGGCTGTCAGACTTTTTTGGCTTCTCCATTTGAAGTTATGATCTGACCAGATCTTCTCTGCACAGCCTGAACAGCATATCTGAAAAGACACCCACAGTGCCAATTTGGGCTATTTATCGTGTAAACCACTCTTGTGCTATTGTCTATGCAGCGTCCCTGGATAAGAGGTTCCTCTGTAACTTCCTCTACCTTGAAATATTCCTCCTCCTTGATAAAATGGGCCTCTTCCATATGGTCAGCCGAATGTCTGACCCCGCCTTTAGGCCCTACCATATAAACCATTGCTACCAAACACTCTCCTCATCGATGCATGAGCTTTATCCAATGCTGTGAAAGTCTGGACGTGTTTGCCCAGAGACTTAACTAATCATTCTCCGAATAACAAACCTTTTGATTCTTCACTTGACTCTTTCTTTGCGAAATCGCCCAATTTTGGACTAATTCTGAACAATACCGCTTTCCTTCTTTCAGCAATTAAGCTTGCATTGGCATTGCCAATGAAACAAATAGCCCTTTGGCTCCATCCTCTTAAAAGATTAATATCCAATTCTGTATCATTAATATATGACTCTTCAACCATATCAAAGATTCGAGAGACTGGTCCTAAAATGTCCAACAACTTGTCTTCGCACTGTTTAAGTGATCTTTCAAGACCTTTTCTTGGATCACGCCCTAATTTAAATAAATATGTGATCAAGTCTGGATCTAAATTTGGTGTCATTGTCTCCTTAACATCAATAATTGGGCGTGAACATTCAGTTCTCATCAAATTTTGTTCACCCCTTTCAAGTGGGCGTCTAATCCAGTATTTAATATAATCAGCTACATGGCTCAAAGGCCACCATTCCGAACTTCTCGGATGTTTTATTTGTGCTGGATTAAATAATGTTTATCCCATTGGCTCAGTAAGTTCTTTTAAATTACTCTTACTTGTGCTACCCATATCCGAAAATTCATCTGGATCCTCATTATAATCCAGGTCCAAAATATATTCATCAAACTCATTATTCTCATCTAGATGTGACGAGTCAGGCTTTTCGCCCTTCTCATTCGCAGGGTGAACCTGCCTTTTATTTGTGCCGCTTTGGACACCCATCATTGACCTTCCACTAGTCGAAGGACCATCTTTCTTATTTAAAGTATTATTTTTATTCTCATCATGTTTTCTTTTTTTTATAACATTTCCCACCTGGTCATTTATTTAAATTTTCTTCCTCATCCGAAATACTCCAATACTCTTCCTCTTCTCTTTCTATCTCACCAATATTTCTCTTACCTTCCTTAACCAATCTTTTCAAGGTTTCTTCTACTTTACATCCTAATTCCCCTTCAATTAATTTTTTTATATACTCTTCCTGCACTTCTTTAGTGTCAGATCCTTCAATTTCACTCATTTGTTTTTTAAACCTAACTTCACTTATCTATTAACTCTCCTAAATCTGTCTAAAAACTTTTTGTATAACTTCTCATCCAATCTCCAATTTAGCGAACTATTTCTTCCTCTACTCTAAAATCTAACTAAAATGTCACTTTTAATAGACCATTTGCTCTTTACGAGCTGCGTTTACAATTTCTCCACAACCGAAGCGGTCAACTGACTCAGCTCGAGACGCGTTGCCTAGTAACCAAACTACTCGTCAACGCGTCTCTCGCCGTAACCGCTTTGTGCTCAACTTCCTTTCAAAATAAACACAGCCTGCTCACGCTGCCTAGCAACCAAACATAGACGCCAACGCGTCTCTTGCCGTATACGCAAAAAGCTCTATTTCCTCTCGAAAACAAGCTCAGCCTGAACGAACTCGTTCGTGCGTCACACTGGAAACGAAGCGCAATTACTTCGATCCCTTCACAGAGGCTGATGCGTCATGAGACTGACTCTCGTGCATTCATGCGCCCCGTTCACTCCGATTTCAAAAAGAAATATTACGGTTGGTTTTTCCTATCTTAACATATCATCTACCCATTAACATTCATATTTACTCAACAAAATAAACAATCTTCAACCTAGCTAATGAAACTAAACTAAAACACTAACATTTACCCAAAAATTGGGTTAAATTAAACAATATTACAGAAATATATACTTACTTTTATTTATTATAAACATCAACAATTGAAAATAAAACTTACAAAAACCTTAAATACTTCCCAATAGAACACTTAACTATACCTTAAAACATATTGTAATTAATTCATTTATCTAAACAAAAATACCCATTTCATTATAAGCATCAAAAATATATACTTATCTGCTCAGAAGCAGCAAACAAAAGAGGATGAGTTTGGAATGTTGAGAGACTCTGATATGTTTATTGTTCTAGAGTTGTATGACTTCATACTGTTCTACATGAAGCTTTTAAGTGCTGCATCAGAAGTGGTGAATAAAAGGTTATGCATAATGCTAGTCTCCAGTCTTGTCATAAAATTCCATGCTAAAGATGTTGCGGATATATCCTGACACAAGAGTTCAGGGAAATCACTGATGCTTGCACCAGGTACTCCCAAGCTATACCACTCCTAGGACTCTTGCATCAGATCAGTGTCTTATCTGGAAACCAGAAGGTACTGTAGATAAAAAAATATACTATCATGCAACTGTAGGATGGGGAGCCATCAGCTTGCTCCTGATTTCCATAGAAGAGGCACCTTTGAAAAAGGGGGTCTCTCCCCCTTACCAATGGTGTATTTTCTGTATAGATTTCTGCTCATAGAATTAAGCAGGACCACATTTCCTCAAACAGGAAACCACCCACTGGACATCATAATATTAAATGAAGGGAGCACCCTCTCCCCTTGGGACTGGGCTAGCTTCATGCTACTGGAAAAAACCCTCAGACTTGCTCCACCCCTAGCAGGCTAAACTGAGGACAGCCCCATCTGACTGACACCAACCAGTTTTGGGGAACATCTCGGGGTACTTCTGCTCTGCAAGTGAAGTCAGTCATCACTTTGGGGAGCCACTTCCTCCTTTTCATTTTGCACTGGAGTCCTGTTGGCTTTTCCTAACCATGGGAGTCTATAGGGGATGCCTCTGCTATCAGTCCCCCATGCATGAGAAAAGACTGGGGTAATTTGTGCCCTTGGGCATTCAGCCGTTATGTCGGGGGACTCTCTTCTCCCATTGCATATCTCTCATGTGCGAAGTAGTGGGTGATTTCTATCCCTTGGACACAGTATAGGGGGTGCCTAAGTGTAGAGAAATCCCACTGGAAGCATTAAAATGTTGTGGTGATTTCCCCCCTGACAAAGGGCCAGCTCCACTCCTAGTTAAAGTTACTCTCAGAATTTCTCTACCACCTGTGCACCCTAACTGCAATGGTTATTCCACAATCGGCCCCAGAGTGGAAAGCTCCATGGGCACCAAGAAAGTTTAAATGTGAGAACAGCTCCCATGGCATAGTGGCAGACTCCCCCAAGGGCAAAACTAATCCTAAGATGTTCCCTCCCCTTTTGTACCAGTCCGTAGGTTACTTCCCTATCTGGCCCACCAAGAGCATGAAAAGCCCCCTGGTCACCAGTGAAAAATGAAATGAGAGGACTTGATCCCTCGCACATAGCCTGCCCTACCCCCAATGCAATAATGCTTTTTCACAGGAGGGAATGATTGACATAAACTCTATTCTGAACCACACCAGACACTTTGGAAGTTCCTAGTGAGAAGGATCTCTGCTAGTGCTTTGTAGTCCTGTTGGAATCCTCAAACATGTTTTCCACTGGAAACAGTGGCCTTCACTTGAAGAAGCAGCCCCTTTGCCCAACATCTAACTCACTCAACTAAACAATGTTTCCACCACAGAGGGGAGGCATGTGAGGTCCTTTCTCACCATTCTACCCTTATCAAGGTAATGGAGAGACCACTAAGCAGGGATTCGTGTCAAATATTGTAGTGAATAAATGAAGGTCCAATCCATGTAGGTTCTTCAAGTAGATGTATTCAGGATAAGATGTTAAGCTGAGCCCCACCAGGAGCAGCCTTCCTGCTGCTCAGCCCATCCACCAACTGACTCCCCAACATTCCACTCATCAACATTCTGTCACCACAGTCACACTGCTGAGCAGCAGGTATAACACATCTCCTTTCTTTATATTAATTACAAATGAACTCTAAATGGAATGACAATGAAGTCTGATGCAAGCAAAAGATGACATAGGAACAATAGCATGCAACAGAATGATATCAGAACCATTGCCACACATAAGCAACATAGCAACGATCTGAAACATCAGCATGAAGATAATAGATGGAAAATATCATGCACACGAAATATAAAGAGAGAGAGAAAAAAGAACACAAGTGCTATAATAAGAATACACTCATGCACCATCTCCCTTTCTACCACAGCAAAACTCATACACTACTACACCGCAAACCACAAACAAACCCAGATACCTAAAACATGCTAGCTGGCCAGGCAAACATGAGAAAAGTAAATAGAGTGCCAAACACAAGGTGTAGAAGAAAACCATCCAATCACAACAACTAAAAAAAACAATAAGAAAGTGTGGAAGACCGCCCCACATGGAACAAATGACATCAAAGCTGCCCTTCACCCAAGCCCGAAGCAAAGTGTGGAATAACAGTCCACTCAAACTCAGAAAGGAACAACATGGTTCCACATCCATCCTCGTAGTAAAAATAAGAACATCAACGACTGGTGATAAACAAACAACATCAAAATTGCCCTTCACCCAAGCCCGAAGCATGGGTGGAAAGTGTGGAATAACAGTCCACACAAACCCAGAAAGGAACAACAAAGTTCCACATCCAACTTTGTAGTAAAATGAACAATGATCACTGGAAAACAAGCGACATAAAAGCTGCCCTTCACCCAAGCCCGAAGCATGGGTGGAAAGTGTGGAATAAAAATCCACACGAACCCAGAAAAGAACACCAATCACTAGCACAACGCTACATCCAAAAAAGTAGTGATGGAAAACAGCACACACTAGCAAAAATGCACACTCTTTGCAAATCTGGCTTTAACACAGCCCTTCACCCAAACCCGAAGTTGGGGTGGTATGTGTGGAAAAACGCTCCACACGAAACATGTAATATTGCACAACGCTACACCCAATAAAGTAGTAAGAAAAAAAAAAACAATCAATATGAAAAAAACACTCACTCCACAACAATCTTCTCAACGATGGGTGGCAATTCAGCACAAACCCACAACCACATGAACGTGGGAGACACCAACACCATCACAAAAATGGGTGGTAATACTGCACCATCCCAAAAAAATCATCTCACTGTTAAATGAAATAAAGGTACAAGTACTCATGAAGAAAACACCTCAAAGCCCATGACTGCATAAAGAGAGCACACAACAGAATCTGCGCGCGCAAAGCACACTCAAAACCTCTGCGAAACTTAAAGCAAACCAACAGTAAAGCATAGAACCTTAGACAAACATGCATCAAATAAAATGAACACAACCAGTGCAGGGCAAAACAAGGCATTTGAACACAAGAATTATGCAACACTGAGCAATGACAAGTGGGAACCTCCGGTGAGCGACCTCTCACCCGAAGTACAGTACAGTCCCATACGCAGCAGCTAAGGAGAAGTAGTGATGGGACCACAGATTACTTTAAATAGGGATATTCAAGTTCCAATGAACAAATAAATAACAAGTTCATCATGTATCAAAGTTTAAATTGTGTCACACGCCAAGTGTGCCCAGCACACATACACGTTGCTGACATGAGTACACTACTCGCAGGTAGACTTGAAGAAGAGAGGGATGCACCACCATTGTAATGTCTCCATGGCAACGCGTGTTGGTTGAAGAACATGTGACAACAAGCAGGAAAGAAATAAAACAGTACCTTCAGAACTTGCTAATGTCCTGCGCGTCATCAGGAAGTGGGGTAAATGACGAGCGGCTCAATGAAATGGTATAAAATCGCCTATTCCTCATTCAAAGAAAGCTGTTTCCACACAAAGCAAGGATCGGAACATCCGACAGACTGGCGCTTCAAATGCGCAATACAAACTCGATAATAGCGGCTTCTTCCTACCGCAAAATGGCAGCACGCAGCATGCGCTGCGCCGGGAGGCTCCAGGCACGTCGATGCAGCGCATGGTGGAAGCAGCGGGACAATGCGCGAGCTGAAAGACACTGCGCGAGCTGAAGAGAGGCTCTCGCTAGACCACGGACTGCGGTTGAAGACGGGTGAGTGAATAGGTTTGAAATTTAATTTAAAACAAAGCATGGGCAAGAAACGACAGTCTCGTAGGGGTAAAGGAAAACTTGAGTATTACAAACTGCACCAATTGGCATCGCGCACATAGGCAGGAGAAAAGACAAAAAAAAAACGGCTCATCCTCGCAGTACATCACTAGTAGCTCTTCCAACACGAACGGTGAAAAGTAATCTTCCAAGAGTGCACCTCCAAAGTTGCTCTTACCACGGAGTGAGGAAACTCCTGCAGCTTGATACCGTTCACGACACAGACACTAAGTCCTACCACCTGATGTTCCCCTTTAGATGACACCGGTGATTTTGGAAACTCTACCCATAGTTGTTCTTCATGACTTGGACATGAATGAATGAATGAATCAGCATTTCTAGAGCGCGTGGTTACCCGGAGGCATCCCAGCGCTGAAAGCAGTCCAATCACGACATCAGGGACACCACCCAGTAGTCACTCCTCATGACAAGCAAGGACTCTGGAGGCTCCTACCACTGGTTGTCACTGGCAGCACAGGTTGTGGGCAGGGAGCACAGAGGACACAGCACATTGGCCCAAATCCATACACAGTGGTGGAGAGACGATCCAAATTGTGATGTAGAGACAGAACCTGGCACGCTTGGGTTGGGGCTGACCGATCTTAAGGTCACTGGTGGGGCTCAGGGGTGCCAGATTGCTGTTAAAACACTGTTCTTAATTTCAATACAAGTTTCTTTACCAAGAAGTTGCTTTAGGCTTCAAATTTCAGTAGGATATGTTTCCATATGTCTTTGGTTCCACCATCCAGTTCTCATAGGCAGGTTCTTTTCAAAATCGTCGCCAAAATGTAGTGAATAAAAGAAGGTCCAATCCATGTAGGTTCTTCAAGTAGATTTATTCAGGATAAGATGTTAAGCTGAGCCCCACCAGGAGCAGCCTTCCTGCTGCTCAGCCCATCCACCAATTGACTCACACACTCCCCAACATTCCACTCACCAACATTCTGTCACCACAGTCACACTGGCTGAGCAGCAGGTATAACAAATATCTGTGACAAACAAAGTGGCCATACCAGGCACAGAGGGGAAGCTATTGCTGGAAAGTGGAGACTCTCCCATTTTCAAATGTTTGGGAGTAAGAGCTGTGCCAATCCATGGCTACTTTTTCTCATCTCAAATGGTAAACAATGTTTTCAACACGTTTTCAGCAGTTTTTCATTGATCACAATTGTGGAATGGGCAACCTGATGGTCTCATTATGACAGAGTAATATGTGGGATACGTCAACAGGTTGTAACAAAGAGTCCTACACTAAACCACAAGACACAGTTAATATAAATTCTCCAATTACCGAAAATGAATGATCTTTTGTAGTTTGTGAGTCTGAGCTCTGATAGGGTCTGGGATAGAATATGAGTCCTACTGAGATGCTCCCCACAGGAGCTGAAATGCTAATGTGGTAAGGGGTCATTAAGCCAATACTTGTGGAAGGATACCGGACTCCATATGCCCTCTCCATTTTACTTTTTCCTTGAGAGTGGCAGATCAAAAGATATGTCCTCCAACCCCCCCTCTGGTGATCTGAAATACAGATGAGGAGTAAAGGACAGAGAGAGGCCTATGTGGAAAGAGGCCACACACTCCACTTCATAATTCTCAGAGGGCTTTCACCACCCTAGGCCCCCCCCAGCCCCTGCCTTCCCTACATGTGGCAGGAAGAGTTCACTAGACACAAGCGTATCATGAACTGGAGAGTGGCACAGCTATCCTTTGGGGGAGATTCCCCCAATGTAAGGCTTTGCCTGCTTCTGAACAGGTGATGGGGTGGGCAAACTACCCCAGTCCAATTCATCCCTCAGTGACAGGAAAAGTCCACTGGACTGGACATCAGCAATATATTAAATGTGGAAGCATCTACTATAGGCATAGGGTGAACAAAATGTCCCATTTTCTTTCCACCCTGCCACCTTAGGGATGTGAAAAGCCCATTAGAGTCAATGGAAAAATGGGATAAAGGGTGGTTCCCCCACTGGCCCCCAGGAGCTGGGAAAGGCCATTGGATTCTAGGGAATAATAAAATTAAGAGAGTGATTTCTGGGTATGGTGCCATGTACCCTATAGTGCAAAACATACCTCCAGACTTTCCCTGCAACTGGAAGACAATTAGGCTACTGCTGATGACTCTCTCCACCATGAGGCATGGAGTCTGGGATATATTTTGGCCATTGATGGAAGTTGTCTCCTAAGCCAAGGGAGCCCCTAATTTACGATCTCTGGTCTCCAGTGGATGAATTTCTGCTCAGGGATCATTGTCCTGCTTCAATCCATAAGCAGGAACCCATTCAAGAGGGGTGCCATTTCAGAGCAGAGAGCATCTCCTTTGGAAATGAGGCTTGAAGGGCAGAGTTATGGACCCAAGGCCTGCCACTGCCTGACAGTGTTTTCATTATTAGCTGTGGTATTTCCCGATTTCTGCATACCTTACCAATTTGATGCAGGAGTCCTTGGGCCTCAGCAGAAGTGCTTCCTTTGCCACCCTCGGCTACAATGTACATAATGGAATCTCTAGGTGCAGGAACAAGAGGATTGCCTATCCCATAATGCCAGAATGTGAACTCAATATCCTTAGTACTGGGATAATGCCCCTTGAGCACTAGAATAATTATTCTGACAAATAATTCAAATTGGAACAGTGGTTCTGTTTTCAGATGGGCGCTTAAGGCTCAGCAGAGAAGGTCTGGCCAGCTAAGAACTACTCAGGGAGAATTCAAAACTTTTGAAGAGTTGACTTTGAGTTAGTTGGCAATAGTAAATCGACATACTTGTGGAGGAAATAATATGCCTTGCATTGAAAGTCTTTCCGTTGATGGAGAAACGTGTAGATTTACTGTCACTGAATGGATAGTACCACATATCTAATTCCACCAGCATATTTTCCACAGGAGGAGAAAATTCCATTAGAAGACTCACCACTTCCTCCACACATTGTCATTGTACAGTTACCATCAACTCTAAATCAGTCACTTAACGTGGAAAAAATGCAGTAGCTTATAAGCATGCTCCCATCTTGTTCAATTAACATTTTTCATGACAGTTCAGGGCTTCATCAGACCATGAGAAAGATAAGCAAATATGAGCTTTGAAACAGAAACAGGAAGGAATTTTTTTTTTCAATATATGTTTTACAAATGTTTAAAGTGGTCTCATACAATGTTCATGTTTATTTTCATAATATTAATAGCAGAACATTAAAATGTTGAAATAAGGGTAAGCAACCTAAATTAATTCCAAAGGCATTCATAAGAATTATTTAGGATAAGCAAAAAATGGAAAAAACATTAATATTTTTGCTCTTAGATTTCCAGATGGTGATTGTTCCACAGGGGATTATAGGCATCCTATAATGTTTTTCATTTTATGAAAAAATATTACTTTATTTATAAATAATGTGTATTTTACTGGCCATTTTCTGGCCGTTCACTGGACATCCAAAATCAAGTGTCCTACATACAGCAAAAATATGAGGCCTGATGTCCCTTTAAATTAAGAAACTTGTGATTTTAATAAAATCCTAACATGTACAGAACTGAATGAAACATGTGACACCCTCAGTAGAATTAGGAGAATTGGCAAAACTGAGAAGGAATAGTTGTAAGCCGTGCACAGTTTCCACTATATAAACATTTAGAATTTGTGAGCTATCTGAAGATGCTATTTAAGCAATTGCCTTCTGTAGGAAGGTGGGATCTGACTGCATGGTTACCCCCACTTTTTGCCTGGTGTTTTGCTGGTTTTTGACGAGTCTGACTGGGATCTTGCTAATCGGGACCCCAGTCTATCTGCTTTCTCCCTTAAATTGTTAACCATGTACTTTGGTACACTCCAGATTGGATACTGGGGTATTTTTATAAGTCCCTAGTATATGGTACCCATGTACCCAGGGCATAGGTACCCCAGAGACCTCCCATGGGCTGAAGCATGTATTATGCCACCCATGAGAGGCCATGCAAAATGGAACTCCAGGTCTGCTACAGCAGCCTGTATAAGATGGTGCTTGCACCACTTACTTTGGATATAGGTTCACTATATCTATAGGTCACTACACTTAAAACTTATAAGTCACCCCTATAGCAGGCCTTATCAATCCTGAAGGCAGGGTGCTGGGTTTTTAGTGAGAGGGTGCCCCTGCATGAGCAGAGCCTCTCTGTAGCCTTCGGAGACCATTCTCCCGGGTTGTCTGTGACTCAGTCGGACATATAGGTAGAGGTGCATTATAACCTCGCGGTAAATGCTATCTCGAAAACGGCTGGATAGAAACATATCGTGTTTGGTATCAAACACCTTGGAATCATACCACCACCCTTCTGAAGCAAGCTTCGTGGGGTCACTGGTCTATCCGGTGCCAGCCTTCTCGACCCGGGCAGCACAAAATGGATGCTTGCCGACCAGAGACACATTTCTGCCCTTCTGCTGCTGAGCCCAGCTCGAGCAGAGGATGGCAGCATATAGGCATCCTGTCACAGGGAGGTGTGACCACCTCCCAGACAGGATTTAGTGTATTAGGGCTGGGTGGGTGCACTCTGAGAGTGCCTGAAATTCTGCACTGGGGGCATATTTGGTGTCCCTGTGCATAGTCCAGCTCAAACAAGTTCTGGGAGCCATTGGCTCCTGCTCCGGCGCGAAACTGGACAAAGGACATGGGTGTAACCACCCCTCTGTCCTGATCCTCCCCTAGGAGGGTCCCCCAAATCTGTCCAACCCTCTCCCGTGGGTACATAAGGGCTTACCTGGCTGTAAGACTTTATATTTTACGTGGACAAGATTCTACAAGAAGAAACCACTGATCTTCAACCGTCTGGACACTCTGGACTTCGCTGGACTTCGACTGGGCCCGACTTAATCTCCCTCTCCGTCCAAAGCTTTGTCTGTGCCCTTGCTCCATACAGGCTCCGTGTAGGACCTGTGGTGCACTAAGGACAACTGAAGAATCTCCCTTGGAGTGAAGGAGTCACTCCCCTGCCCTAGCAGGCACCGTAACGCAACTGACCGGTCTGCTGCTCCTGAGCTCCTGCGGACTCCAAAGATTTCAGCAACACAAGAGGTGGGTTTTCGAGGGTCTCTGAGGTCGATCTGCCCTCTCAACAAGTTTGAGGCCAGTATCCCTCATGGGGACTGCATAACTTGAACCCTTGTGCACCACTTCCATTTGCAATTGCATATGCTTGTTGGCAATTCCCGAGCTTGTGCATTGGACTCCGTATAGTCCTGACCCTGAGCAGTATTTGCACCAAAGAACTCCGGCCTCCTTGCACCGAGTGCTCCGTGGGCTGGTACTTTGCAATCTTGCCCGAGGTCCCCTCGTGACTCCTGGTCCTTCAGCCTGTGGGTCTCTCTGAGGGTTATCTTGATTTCTGTTGGGCTTTCCTGGTTGCTCCAGACGTGCCCTGACTCCCCATTGCTTGGTGAGTCCCCTGGACCTTGCTGGTCCACACCGTAACCTGTTTGACCTTCCTTCATGGGTTGCTTTTGCCAAGGCTTGTTGGTGCTCCAGCCGGACACCGACCCCTCAGCACTCGACATCCTTTGTGGGACAGCTCACCTCTGGCTTCTGGTCATCCTTGACGTCTCTTGGTCCTCGTGGCTGCAGAGTCAAGCATCCCTTCTTCGCACCTGAAGCAACCGACAACGGTGGGCATTCGTCTACCGAGCCCCTGGTCACTCTGAAGTGACCCAGACTCTGTCCCCTCTGCTTTCAGGTTCCTTCCTTCCTGAATCCAGGCTTGGATTCCACCAGACCCTTTTCACCTTCACTGCAGCAGTACTTCTTCACAGCCCTCCATTGAGAACGACGGCAGTTTCCGACGCCACTCCAGACCTATGCGCCTGGCTCCTCTGGGATAGGTAACTCGGGTACTACGGTATCCACGGGTGGGGTGGCTCTTCAAAATCTTAAGTTAAAAAGGGTTCGCTCGAAGTCCTCCTAGAAGGGTCCTTAAACTTTAAAAGTGTAACCACGACTTCCCCATAGAATTGTACGGAACCAGCGGTCGTGTTCACACACTGCACCCGTCCTCCGTGGGGTCCCTATCTACTCACCTTGGGTGGTTCCTTGGGGTCCCAGCGATTCTACGTACTCCAGACATTGTCTTGATCTCAGTCGTGACTGTTATACCACTATTTTAGTATATGGTTTGGTCTCCCCCTGGAGCCCACTGTGTATTGTGCTACTTACAACTGTTCTATTGATCTTGTATTGTGTGCTTTGTGTTCTATCCTCGTGTAGAGGATAGTAGAGAGTGTTATATTAATAAATACATATTTTTATATAGCTACTGTGTGGTTCTTCTTTCATTTAGTCAATATAGGAGGTGATATTCTGGTAAAACAAGCTGCTTTACATTTCTTCAAGATTAAGCCTGAAGGCTGCTCTCCACAGCTACCACTAGGATAGCTTTCTAAAGGTTATCTTTGACCTCATACATCATAAGGGTCGTTTGGACTGGTGCAAGGTGCCCACTTTAATTAGTGGACAGCATATACCAGGCCAACTTATCACACCATCCCCATGATTCATTACTGGTGAAAACAGTGGGAACGCAGAGCACAATCTTCAAAATATTGTTTAAATGCTAATGATTTTGCAATCTGCTAAAGCAAGCTTCAAATGGATAAACCTAAACAATTTAAAATGCGAAACATAATCTTTAATTTGTCAACAAATAACAGAAGTAAAACATCCAAATAATTTACTTCTCAAGGGTTACAGCAAGAGCTTCCCAGCTTCACATGAAGTGCCTTCAATAATGGACATGAGAGAAGTGATCTATCAGATTTCAGAGACCTTGCGCCCCATGTCATTGTCTCAACCATCACTAAATCTGTGGAGTCAAACCATAGAGTAGTTCAAGTGAACCAGTGTAACATGCACAGGCTACCAATTTGTTTGCTGTTCAATCATGCATGTGTAACAGTATATTCTCCAAGTACATCAGTATGGTGTACTTGTAAACCAGCAGATTGTGCATGGGAACCGGTTTATCATGCATGTATCTCAGCACATAGGGCCTGATTTATATGTTTGCGGTATGTATACTCTGTTTCGGCGGAGCATACATATCGCCAACATAATGGTCTGCCAGTCCGATTTTAGTGCAGGTGGACCATAGGTTTGGCTGTGGTGGTCACTACTCCACATTGCTTAATTTGAGCCAGTTGTTTCCGGTGCTCGACCCCAGCACTTAATTGTCAGCACCAGCGCTGTCTGACTAATTTAGAGATGACCACAACAGCTAATTATTAATGCAATATACTTTGAAAAGGACTATTACCTGCCACCCAAGCCATTTTTATAGCTTTGGGGGCCTGAAATAGTCCGAATTGTCACACATTGTAGGACTGTGAAGGTTAGCAGTTTTGTTGTTACTATGATTGGCAACATGGCAGGGGCAATGTGTGGTGCAAGCTGCAGTGGCTTACTGACGAGAGCCCTGGCACTTATTTTTTGCCAAATTAAGCACTGCTACTCCGTCACCGCCATAGCCAAACCTCTCCGACAGAGTAAGGGCTGTCAGAGAAATGGCTACATGTTTGCCCACCCAATCTGGATGGTGAGGGACAGTAAAAAGCAAATAATACTCCCCCTGCCATGGGAGATGACTTCCCATGGCAGGGGGAGCATAACTTTTTTATTTTCAAAAAGAAAATCCTGTTTCTGGATTTTCTTTTTGAGAAAAAAAGAAATCTGTTTGGTGCAGGGTTGCGTCACACCGACACAGCCCTACACCAAACAGCGATATGCATTGACAGGAACTGCCGTGACAGCAGTTGCTGCCAATGCATCATAATGACCACCTGCTTGGTGGCCATTTATAAATTTGATGGGCGGTCCCTCCACCATGAGGATGGAGTAATTTACTCCGTCCTCATCGCAGAACAGTGGGCTGTCTGTCAATAATTAAATGAGGCCCTTAATGCTTTCAAATAAGTAGGTTGTACTTTTAAGACAATATATTACATATACACACTAGCACATTAGAAGAGGAAACAGATGCACTATCTATATAAACCATACAGTTCATACAAACCAGCGGGTAATGCGTGGGAAGCAATATAGCATGCATGCAATATTTCAAACAAATCGGTTGTACTTTTAAATCTATATATTATGTATACAAACCAGTATTTTGTAAGAGTGAAGCAACATCTTATACATATGTATGAGAACATTTGGCATTTGTACCCATTTATTACTCATGCAAAGCAACATAATAAAAATGTACACCTGTGTGCTTTTCATACAACCAGTACATTATGAGCGCAAGCCAATACATTATGCATCTAAACTGGTGTGTTACAGGTGTGGATCAGTGAAGTATATTACACATAGAAGGCTACGCATGCAGACTACAATGTTATGCGTATGAACCTGCACATTAATGGGACACTCAAATAGAGTAAACCAAATACAGTAAACAAATAGAATATGGCTAAACCATACCCTTGAGGTATGCAGATGCAATATTAGTTAGTTTGCATACATTAGTGCACTAAATGGATAAAGAACTGTGCTGTTGATATAACTGGTATATTAGAACACAAACAAATATGATGTTGTTAAAAATGCACACCTTTAACCATATGCACTATCACACAATCCAATTGGTTGATATGTGTACCAATAGCTTACCTAGGTATTTATAGATTGATATCACAAACCAATGTTATTGAATACAAACCAGCATAACAGATGAAAACTAGTGCGGAATGCATTAACAAATACACTTGGCATTTGAAAGACTATGTTTAATGTAAATCAGTATGTCATATATGAGGCAATTAAATTTTGGCCTGTGTGGACATTCATACAACAGCTTTTATCTCCCTGTGCCCCAGTTAACTTATCTTCTCAGTCAGTCAGTCACACAGCTTTATTCGATCTTTTTAAAACTGATCATAAAAGCACAAATTATCTAAAATTCCAACACAATATATACACATATATACACATTTAAAATAAGAATTAAACAGTTGCAGTGAACCATATAAATTCATATAAAAACATTTAGGAAAAAAAGCAGTTCTGAATTTAAAACTAGTCAATTAATTGTTACAACTAAAATCTCGTCCCGCCTTTTTCCTCTTCCTAAAACAAACCCACAAAAATGAGGCAACAGAACAGCATACAAATGGGTCCCGTAGAGTTTTTAAAAAGTACATAGCCACCCGGCACTGCCTAAAATTGTGGTACCTCAGGATAGGGAGTATAAATGTTTTCCTTTCCTCTGTGTAGGTCTTACAAAATAATACAATGTGTAGATCTGACTGTACTGCGTGATTGTTACAAGGACAGGGTGAGAGATCTGCTAATTTATATTTATTTTGGGGGTATCCCAGGAGTAGCGGGATCATGTTCATGCGTCATATATGAGGCAATTACATTTTGGCCTGTGTGGACATTCATACAACTGCTTTTATCTCCCTGTGCCCCAGTTAACTTATCTTCTCAAATCAGGAGTGCATACAAAGAGACCACAACTAAGAGGAAACAAGAAAAGACATCTGGACCAATATAGTTGCTATAAATGAATGCACACTATTTCTATAAAGTGCTTTATTTATATAGGACCAACTTGATGGTCATCAATATCGTTGTAGACACTGTTTTTGAACGTATTAAAGATTCAATAGATAAGAACTTTACTTGCCTATGGAAGCGATTAGATCATCTGGACACCCTTATGAACAAATTAAGCCAACAACAAAAAACCATTAAGTCTGCTGCTATCACGAGGGGGGATCTGAATCCATCAATTGATGTTGTATTGAATCCTAATTCACAGACTATTTCATCAACATTAATCGCACCCATTGGTTCCTTAACTGAACGTTCTTGTGGAACATGTAGTAAAGTTAAGGAGTGCTTTCTATCGAAGCTTACTGCTGTGCCTGAAAATCCCTCTAACTTTAGTGGCGTTTGAAATTTGTCTGGTACTGTTCTGCACATGCCCCCTACTCCCCATTGTGAACTTGTGAACAACCCAGTTAATGTAAATCTAAGGCCAGGCAGTTTGAGCGAGGGTGTCCCAGACTCTTTGAGAATGAGAACCCTCGAGCCCAGCAGGGAAGTCTTGAGTCTACCACCAGCAGCGTGTCCCTATGTTCTGGTATTGGCAGGGGTACCTACCCTTCAGAAAAATCAAGAAGAAACGTGGGATCAACGGCGCAATAAATGCGCGGACTGGCTATCCAAACACAGAAGGTTTAAGGTGTCAAACATGAACGACATCATCATGGTATGAAGAGTAGGGTGGGTGGGGGCGTCATTAGAGAACATAGAGGGGGATTGCGTAGTGATTAATTTTCGAAGCCCGTCAATAGTTAGATCACTATTGAAGGTACAGGAGGTCAATACCATCAATTCAACTCATATCTGGTCATTGCCACTGGGTTACTTCTACAAACCGACCCCCGGGTCTATAACTAATGACGCTCCCTTCCCAATCATACATAATAGGTTTTCAGCATTGTCTGGTTTGGATAGCCAGGACTGACTGTTACCCTTACCGGTACCCACTGAGATCACCCTCACACCGAATACATACCCACCAGAGCCACGTGAGCATGATATCCTAACTAAGCCCGCTGTTGATCCAAATTTAAATATACTAAGCTGGAACGTTGCTGGTTTGGCATCTAAAATAATCTTACCAGATTGGCTAGAAATAGTTCAAAAACAGGACATCCTTATGTTTGAGGAGACCTGGGCTACGCAAGATCTATATCTTGAAGGGTTCGAATGTTTTAATATTGTTGTTCCAACCCCCAAGTTAGGCCGCCCATCTGGCGGCCTTTTAATCTGGGTCAATGTCTCTGCGGGAGGTAGTGTAAAGGCTCTAGACACAAAAAACGACAAATTCCAGGCATTAATTTATAAAAGGGGTGTATCTATTTGTTTACTTAATTTTTATAATAACGATTTTCATACCTCACCGAACATGAATTTTACCAACTTGTTTGATTTTATCTCCACACTACAATACCAAAAAGGCTTTGATAATTTAGCTGGCATCTGTTTGGGGGGAGATTTTAATGCCAAGATTCCCAGGGAAACTATCCCAGTTATAGAATCTATCACTAAGGCGCCCCCTTGTAATAGGGGGGTAGAACTATTGGATCATCTGTGTAACCATAACCTAATTAACGTAATGGAAATTGTAGCAACAACCAACAATAACAACCCCCCTGAGCCAACATTCAGAGGTAGGGGCAGTGCTTCCACTATTGACTATGTTTTTATCTCCCCCACCCTTGAATATTGCTTGCTGAAAGCTGAGGTCGTCCCAACCATTCATGGTGACCACAATCCTATTCAAATAATACTAAGAATTGCCCCTAAGCCGATATATATTAAAGAGTGTGGTGCCAGGGACTTGACCCCCACTACTGACAATCTAAGACTAGTCTGGCGAGGAGTTAACAATACTGATCTGTTTTATAGGATGGTAAGGGACTACCCGAGACCCATCGACACATGCCTGTCGTTACAAGACTTTAATCCTGAGGTAATCAGCGTTGTTTCCAAACTTTGTGAGGGTATCAAATCTATGTTATCCAAACCTATTGTGGAAGCACAACATGGACCAAGATGGTTCAATAGTGACTGTTCCTTAGCTAACAGCAGTTTCGAAAGGCACTTTCAACGAACCCCAGAGATCCTGCTCTTATTAAATTATTAAGGCAAAAGTACAAGGTAGCTACCTCACTTAGGAAGGATGAAATTGTAAAAGAGCGCTGGGACGCCCTTGCATGTGCTGCCACATTAAAGAACGGGAATGGCTTTTGGGCAGCGGTTAAAGACATGAGGTCCATGGGACAATCATTGACCCCGATAAGTTGCAATATAACCAGTGAGGCATGGGAAGCTCTTTTTTCTATGATTTATTCAGCCCCAACACAAAACGAGGACCCTTTTGAACATCAGGTACCCACCGGGATTCCAATATCCCTACCTGAAGTTGAGGTTGCTATCCAACAGAGCTTGGGCAACAAAGCTCCCGGACCTGACGGGCTGCCTATCGATCTTATTAAATACAAACCTGAGTTCTGGGCCCCTCTTTTATTAAACGTTTTAAGCAACTTAACTAATGCCCCGATTCCAAGCACATGATCAACTAGCATTATTGTACCAATTTTTAAAAAGGGCGATCGATCCAACCCAAGCTGTTATAGACCGATCTCCCTGATAGATAATACGTTGAAAATCTTAGGGAGGATCCTGTATAATAAGATCAAGATATGGGCTGAGGAAGATCGCATCTTACAATCATGCCAGTTAGGTTTTAGAAGTAAAATAGGCACAATCGTACAGTGTCTAAACGTTAACTTAATTATTGGAAAATATACTATAGCTCAAAAATCCTCTATTTATTTGGCTTTTATGGACCTTACCTCAGCTTTTGATTTTGTTAACAGGTCACGTTTATGGTCCATTCTTTTGAAATATGGCTTGGATGAGGTTTTAGTTCACTTCTTAGCTTATTTGCACAAGGACTTGAAAGCCCGGGTGAGGATCAATAAGGGCGGGGAGGTTTCAAACGATATTGGAGTTGGTAGAGGGGTCAGACAGGGTTGTGTCCTGGCCCCTCTCCTTTTTATCTTATATATCAACGACCTACATAAATCATTGACAATACTCTCCAACGACGTCCCTAAAATCAATGGCAATACACTTCCCGCCCTATTGTATGCCGATGACGCAGTCTTAATGGGCTGCATACCCAACGCTTTACGCGTTTTAGTGCGGGGTTTTGTAGATTTTATGGCTAGCTTAGATTTATGTACTAATTTTAAAAAATCGTTTATAATGGCTTGCGGGCCGAAAAAGTATCTTTTAAATTCTATTATTATAGACAACCAAAGTTTACAACGCACTTGCACTTTTCCTTATCTGGGGCTGGTATTTGCAGCTAACGGTTCCTGGGTTGATCATGTGGTGCACAGCAGGAACAAGTTTTCTGAAGCTATTAATTCAATCCTTGGTCTCCGGCAGCCCAAAAAGACAGAGGTAGTTTTAGCTATTACGAAAAATTTTAAATCACAATGCATCCCAACTGCAACATATGGTGTAGAGGTCTGGGGTTTCACAAAGAGTAACAGCATTCAGGGCGAGGAAAATAGATTTTGTCGAAAACTCCTGGGAGCTCCGATCTCTGCATCGCAGTACATCTGCCATAGCGAATTGAAATTGTTTTACGTTGAAGATTATATAAAGGCTAGCAATTTGGAAAAACCCGGCAGCGGCCCTCACTAGAGAAATAATAACAGATTGTCTAAAGTGCGAGAAGGGTAGGGAAATACCATGGCTAGCCGCAGTGAGGGAGAGCTTGAGTAGCGTGAACCTCACGCATGTCTTTTTAAATCCTACTGATCTAGGTGACACGAATAAAAAAGTCCTCGGAAGGCCCTATATGCACATTACAGCAAAGCAAGACATGAAAAGGAGGTTCAGAAAACCACTGTTGTCAGGTACATGTCTATTGACGATGTCTCCCATACGCCATCTACCTACCTTTTAAAACCGATAGGCTGCTGGGAGAGAGGACTCCTCTTTCGTCTAAGGGCTGGCACAGTGAAATTTCTACTTTGTTTTCCCCAGGGGTATAATGCCAATCTAGATCAATTGCCATGCCCTTGTGATGGCAGGAGTAGGCAAACAACGCTCCACTTTTTATTTTTTTGTAATTTTTACTTAAAATATGCAAAATGGTTTCTGACACCATTTTTTTTTTATTTTAAACCTCCCCTGTCCACTATGAAGCAGCTTACATGAAAATCCTCAAATTGGAAGAGGAAGAATTAATTCTTCGTGTAGGCTCCTTTTTGAAAGTTGCAGTACATGCTTGTAACACAATGTGCACTTTATGAAGGTTGTTTTTAAAGATTTTACATTTATATTGTATTCACGATCATTGTCAAAAACATATGGATACTTTTTATAGATCAGTCTTTTTAATCCTTTTATGATATAGGACAGGCATAAACTAAGTGGGCCCAATTGGAAACTGTTTTCTTATGATGTTTGATTATGAATTGATTTTATTTTATTGTTGATTTGTGTACTATCATGCTGCTATGTGACCTGTGCTTTTATGGATATATCTGTATCCGAATAAAGATTTTGAATTGAATTGAATAGTGCCAAAATAGGAATAAAATGACACAAAAATGACAAAAATTCACTAAGCGAACTGGAGAAATGAATTTTTAAAGTGTTAAGGTTTTATATACCAATAGTGCCATTAAGCCCAAAGTGTCAATGATAGTTAATGGCTGCAGTGGAATGGGACCTAGGTTTAATTTGAGGCTGGTCGCATTGGATGTGGTTCGAATACACCAATCACGTTCGTACTAGTCAAGGATTTTTCCCTCTGACTTAGGGGCTAATCATGAGTTTGGCGGTCCTATGGTCCACAAAACCTGCGGTGGCGGTTCGGCTACTGCTGCACTCGTGGTCCGACTGCCATATTACAACTTTGGCGGTCGGACCACCATGAGACTGCTGCTACTGCCGGGTATCCCTGATCCCTCGGCGGTCTTGCAGCGGTCTGAGGCTGCAATATGCTGGCGGTGCCCTGTGGCACCGCTAAGCATATTACGAGTTTCCTCATGTGACAGTTTTCATGGTGGTGAGCATGCCATGAAAAGTGTGGTGGTGAGGAAGGACCCCTGGTGCCTCTGTGCAGGGAAGTGCATGCAGGGGGGCACATGGTGTGCCCCCCGTCTGTATGCACCCCCAGTTCCAGCACGGCATGGACTGCACAGTCCATGCCATGTTGAAATGCGCAATGGCAGTCCCAAGGCGCTGCCTTTCTGAGGCTCACATACGAGCCTTTAAAAGGCACTGCTGCCACAGGACTGCCTGCCAGGATTCTACTCGGAATACGGCAGGCAGTCTGCATACGGGTTTGGCGGTCTTGGAGCGGTGCGCTGGTGTGGCCGCCCGCTCCAAGACATACAATCTCGTAATCAGGTCCTTAGTTCTTTAGGTCCCACTTAGTCCTTTAAGTCCCCCTCTACCACAGAACTACACTTCTAAAGCACCTCAGAACCGCAGGGGAGGGTGTTAGGATGAGGCCAACACCTGGGTCCAGTCCAGATCCAGTTGCACTTGGTCAGCTGAAGGAAAAGCATGTAGCTTGTTGTATCCCTGTGGCTTCAGCCTTATGATCCTTGCAGTCCATTTTCTTGTCCTGGGTACAAGAGGGAGCAGGTATAGTTATTCAGGTTCCTCTCGTGTCACAGACAGCAGGTCCAGTCCTCTTTTTCTCCTCTTCAGCACCAGAAAGTGTTATGAAGTGGGTGCCTGGAGGTGCCACATTTATATATGGCACTTGCTAGTGGGTGCGACTGACTCCTGGACACGCCCTAACCAATGAGGTAAATGTTTTTTGGGAAACCCTACAGACTTTGGGCCCTTGCAGTTGGCCACCCTGAACTTGGACTCAGAGTGTTGGAGGTGTTTGAGGGGAGTGTACTATTGTAATCCTAGTGTCCTTCCATATCTAACACTAACATCTAGTTTGAAGTAACCACTGTACCCCTAATACACCAAGAGACAGAAATCTGGTAGGACACGCAGGGTTCATCAGCAACTAGACAGTGGAAACACAAGAATTGACTTACCATCCTGTTCACATCATTTCACACCCGCTCCCATTGTTATATATAAACTGAGCAAACCTGTCTAGCAACATTTGACACTCCAGCAGGATTTGACACTATAATGTCAAACAGTATGCTCATTGTACCTACCCTGCATATTCTGTGAGGTTCAGAGTAGTCATCTCTGACCATTCAGGCCAGCCAATTGGGTGCTACTGGGAGGCATTGGATACATTTTTATATGCTAATCCCTGGCTGGGAGAAGTTGGAGAGCAAATGCAAATTAGCCTCCATTAACTTCAGTCAGGGAAAAGGTAACTTTCTAAAAGTTACTTTTCATTAATATTTATCAAAAATCCGAAATCACATTTGAACTGAAATTTTTATAACTATTTGAAATAGTTTTTCAATTATTTTTCTAGCTTGTCTCATTCCTGAGATACAGTATTAGGATTTTAATTTTTACTCTGGTTTTCTACATAGGACAGCTAGTCCCACAACAGTGAAAAATAGCTTTTGGTGCTAGTCCCTGTAAGGACACATTAACATTAAATTTGTCCTACTTTTAAATACCATGCACACCACTTTGTGGGCCACAAGGCCTATATAAGGGTGACTTACTAATATTTAAAAGGGAGGTTTTAACCTGTCAAAAGGGTTTATTTTGAAAGGTCAAATTGAAATTTTTATACCGTATAGTTAAATTACATATGCCAATTAGGATGACGTACTGGACAGAGGTGTTTGGCACTTTATCTCAAATGCTCTCTCTGACACTGGACCCTTCATCCTACATGGCATTATTAGTGAACGTCACACCTATTTCTGTAACACACCGCCGTTTTGTTGCCATCGCTCTCCTTTTAGCAAAATGAGAGATCGCACTTTGTTGGGGCAACGCAGTGCTCCCCAAGGTCGAGGCCTGGGTATGAAGCATATTCAATTGCGACCTAACTCGCAAAATTCATGCCTCATTGCTACCTCCCACGGCCCGGCCAAAGGATATTTGGCAAACTCTTCATTCATACCTCCTTACCCTGGCCTCGGACTCCCCGGAATCTACTCCACGGGCATCAGCACCTGCCCTATCCACAGGTCATGCCACCCAGGATGCAGATGTATGATTTTTCATCTATTGTTATCCCTTCTACCTTTCTTGATACATCCCTGCCTCTTTTTTTTCTGTCTTTTCTTCTCCTAATTAATCCCCGTTATCGCTTTTTTGGCCCCCAATTATTGCTAAACTGCACTCATGATTTTTCTACTTGTCGTTTGGTATGGATACGCAAATGCTTCAATGTCTCGAATCCCGTCTGCACCCTCTCTTTTATTCTGTGTTTCAATTCAGAATAATGGGTAAATAAAGGATTTAAAAAAATACATGCCAATTAGGAGTATACCAATTTTATTGTGTTGGAAGGAGGAGCACATGTACTTTACTTCTGGCTAGCTGGGATAAATTGCACAGAGTTCTAATGCCAGCAAAAATGTAGGACCCCGCAAAAGGCGAAAGATCAGTGGTGACCATGCAGAAAAGACAGATTTTCTACAGTGCTCTTATTGAGTCCTTGTATTCCATCAATGCATATGTACCTCACTGACAGAGTGAGTCTAGGGTTGGTACCTTTTACATCCACATTAATAAGTTTCGCTGTTCCCAGGAATGATGTAAAAGTAAAATTTAACTTAGTTGGATGTTACTGGGGATTTACTTAAATAAGAGGACTTACACTCCTAGGGCTCGATGATTCATAGTAGCATGAGAATGCACAGAATTTCATTTTGGGGTCAGATTAATTGCACTGTTGAATGAGTGATGCGTTGTCTTTTATCTATAGAACTGGATGATTCTGCAATAGAAGTTGTGGAGTGCCGAATCTGAAAGATGGAAATTTCAGTTTGAATCTTTGGCAAGGATCACGCTGGAAAGGGGGGTGCTGAACTTTCTCGCATATTCTTCTGATGGTTTCAGACGGTCAGAAATTAGTTCTTCGAGAGACTTATGTTCAGAATTTATTTTAAAGTTGGCTGTTTAGGTTGATTCTCAAGACTTGGATGCAGAGCCTTCAAGAACTGAACTCCCATAACATGGAGTGTGTGTCTTTCAGTTAAATTTGGTAGGAATGAGCAGATTTGCATTATGAATCATATTGAAATTTAGAGTTTATCTAAAAAAACGTGTCTGAAAATATTTTGTAGACACAGAGAATTTAGAATGTTATTGTTTCTGCCAACCAAATGTAAAAATAAAAACAACAGTTTTTACATTAAACATGCTATATTGAAAATGGTGTATGTCAGCATTAGCTGTGCTTTGCTAAAATTAATTCCAGCTGCATAGTGCTTACATTTCAAATGTAAGCTGTGCACACACTTGCATTTATAACGGCAAGACAAGTTTAAATGCTGTGATACAGAGAGCAGCTGCACCCTGTCAAAACTATTCACTTTTCCAAGACCTACTTCGCTGTACCTCTAGTTAGGACATTGTTAGGAAAACCATTTTATCAGCATATTACAAAGGAAAATAAAAATGTTAGCCAGCATTGGCAGTTATTAAATGTTGTGCCATCCTTTGTCATAACCAGTCTTTAGTGGAGGCCTACATCCATTTCCTACTGGAGAGACGCTTGGGGAGCACAGGTTGTTTGTAACTATTCATCCATGCTCTCTTTGTGGGAGAGGAAATCTTGCAAGTTAGAAATGATGGAACCCTTTTGGCTTCCAAGGGACTCCGTAGAGCTGTGACATACGTGTTAGAGCGAAATGCATTTAAGGCTGGCTTAGAATGTTGAGATCGCAGTTAAATGCAGACGAAAAAAAAACATGTAAAACTAAGCTCCATTTGTGGTGTAGTCATTGGCGAGTACCCTGGCTGGGGAAGATGCTACAACTGGCAACAAGGATAGGATAAGTAACCCAAAGAGTGACAGTGCTCTCCCACAGAGTTTGCCGTGGTCCAAGCAAACTGCTTGTGCATGCCACGTGTGTTGCAGTCAAAGTACGGAATCAACACTTAAGGCATGTGGAGTCAAAACACAACTCCTGTCACTTTAAAGAAGTTGAAAACAATGAAAGCATTGCAAATAAATCTACAGATCGGTGACTGAGAACCTGCTGGTCAGAACGTATAACAAGGTACCGCCCTGCTGCGAAAAATACAGTCATACATAATCCGGAGCGTTAATGCTAAAGGCAGTTATAACCAGGTTTTCAAAGAGCGGCTATTAATAATCACAAGTTGCAAGATAAAGTTGCAATTTGATAGTGTTGAAGATAAGGTGCATGCAAAGAGACGTCAAAGAATAAAACTGTTATTTACTCACCAGAACCTGAGTAAAGTGAGCCAGCATCAAGTGCCGCAACCCAGGGAAAGGCCAGGGGCTGTGTTTACGACACCAGTGGGTCCTGTCAAGCCGACTGAAGAGCAGTGAAGGTGGTCGGAACAGGAACATAGCAGTGGGCGACAATCAGAACAGTTGCAGATATCTTTGGAATTCTGAAACCCTGTTTTTTCAATGGAGGCAAAGACCAAGGCCATCATTTCAAAAGTCATCATGGAAGATCCAAAGGCCAGCACATCTCAAGACCTTAGAAATGGCTCACACAAACCGATTCAAGATGAACCGCCGAGGAGTTAGAGAGAGCTCCACCTTCAATTTCAACCACTCCTAGAAGAGGTTACAACGCTGCCGCTTTCCTGAAACCATCACCACTGTTCGATACCGCCAAAAGGCTAATTATTGATGATAGATGGACTGCTTGGATAGAGACATTTGATGATTTCATTGATGCACTTGAAGAGACTGATAACAAAAAGATTATCAAGTATCTCAAAAATCTTGCTGGTGATGGTGTAAAAGAAGTCATAGAGATAATGCTGCAAACTGATGAAGACATCACATATCATCAGATTAAAGGAGTGTTGAATCTCAAGTTTAATCCAATACCAAATGTTGATTACGAATAATATATCTTCAACCAAGAATGCCAGAAAGTTGGTGAAACCATTGATGAATTTGTGTAGAGACTCGACCCACTCATCGGACATTGTAAGTTCAATGAATTTAATGATGAAGAAGCAATGCGTCTGAGAGTTATTGATGGATGTTTGTCAGATTCGTTCAGACAACAAATGCTGAGATAAACTCTTAGTCTGGAGCGAGTGTTAATGGCTGCCAAAGCTGAAGAGCGTGTGGATAAACAAGCTGCTGACATGGAGGCCGGAGGTGAGTAGGATGAATCTGTCATGAGTGTGAAAACTAAGCCAAACCAAAAGACTGAAGGATACGAAGTGATGTCTACCTGTAAAAAGAGCTTGTATTCAGATGTGGATTTTTGTTTCCACACAAAGTCAATTGTGACAGTTTGTAAATCAATGGAAAAAGCAAGTGCGTCACGGTGTGTAGACAAAATGGCTGCCAGAACGTTCCAGAATCAGCATTCAACGCACACCCACAAGGCCAAGTGGCGACATCAGTTAAGACAAATCAACACTGAACGAAGTCGATCGTTGTCAAAATCATTGTCAAACAGTTCTTCTGCATCACTTTCAAGTGGAAGTGATGAAAATGTTTGTGCCATGTCTATGTTTACCTCAGAAAAGCATGAAAAATGTTGGGTTGGCCGCTTGTGAAGAAAAATGTCAGCCAAGAAAAGATCGGCATGCCAGAGCACCAAAGTCATTCAAACATTGTCCGAAGATTACACTAAAATAAAATTGTTGTTCGATACCTTTCTTCATTGACAGTGGTGCATCGATAAACATCCCTGAATCGAAAACCTAAGTATATACTTGTGCTACCTAAACGTCCTTAAAAAGTCAAGATTGATTTGTAGCAACAGTCAAACACAGGAAAACAAAGGTACAAGCACCCATCCATGTGCTCAAGGCACCGCTTCAAGTGCCTGTCTACTCATTCTCAGCACAGCTGCTGATATGGGACTGATTTCCATGTATTACAACATGAATGCTCACCATTTCATGGTTTGGGAAAACTTAAGACTATGGAAGTAAAGTTGCATATTAATGAGTATGTCCGTCCTGTTGCTCAGAGACATAGACAAATTGCTTTTCATTTGCAAGATGCTGTTGAAAAAGAACTTGAAGCGCTACTTAAGCATGACATTATTGAGTGTTCAACTGGTCCAACGCCATGGGTTTATCCTATAGTGGTGGTGCATAAAAAAGGACAGTGAAAGAGCTGTACACATATGCGTTGACATGCGTCAGGCAAAAAAGGCAATTGAACAAGAAGGACATCCAGGTCCACATATTGCTGACATAATAACACAAAAAATGGGGCAAAGGTCTTTTCTTGCCTTGATTTAAATAAAGGTTATCATCAGTTAGAACTTGAAGAAAATGGCAGGTACATTACAAATTTTATTACACATGTTGATCTGTTATACAAAAGATCAAGTTTTGCTGTGTCATTCACTGCCGAATTGTTTCAAGACATAATTTGACTTATCATGCAGCCTGTCATGCATGCGTTCATTTACAGCTAAGACAAATTGGTTTTCGGAGCTACACAAAAAGAACATGATAAAGCTCTTACACACGTATGTCATGTACTTGCTGAAGTAGGTTTGACTTTGAATGCAGTCAAGTGTGAGTTCCATAAGACAAAGCTAAAATTCTTTGGCCATATCTTTTCTGATGGGGGTATGACACCAGATCCTGCAAAAGTACAAGCGCCTTCAAATGTTGATTCCCACAAGATATTTCTATGGTGTGTTCATTTCTTGGCATGGCCAGTTACTGCTCCAGATACATATAAGACTTTGCCACTGTAAGTTCTCCGTTGAGAGACTTGAGGAAAAGCAATGCTTCATTTCATTGGTCACATGAATGTGAGAAAAGCTTTAATAGAATTAAACAAGCCATTGAGAATGCTACGGAAATGGCATACTTCAATCCTAAGCTTCATACAGAGGTTGTTGTTGATGCTAGCTCTGTCAGGTTAGGCGCTATCCTTGCACAGCACAGCGGACGCTCGAATGCTTGAAGGCATATTGTGTCATCTGCAAATCGAGTCTCAAACAGAACGTGCTTACTCACAACCTGAAAAGAAAGCTTAGCTGTGGAATGGCCTTGTGAACAATTCTATGTTTTCCTGTATGGAAAGCCTTTTACGCTAGCAATGGATCATCAAATTTTACTGACCATATTTGGCAATCCAAAGGCCAAGATGCCTCCTCGCATTGAATAATAGGGACTACGGTTACAAGAGTATAATTACACTACTGTGCATCATCCAGGGAAAGTACAGAACCCTGCTCACTACTTTTGCAGAGTACCTATACAAGGTCACGGTACTCCCTTCAAGACGGCTGAGGCCTATATCAATTTCATTGTAAAATCAAACACACCAGCTGCCATTTCATTAGCCCAGATTATCACTGCCACAATAGTGACATGTTAAAGCTGAATCAGTCGTGGAACCAACACCCTTGACTGCTTGCTAGTGGTGGTGAATATCAAAAATACATAAATCTCAATGATGAAATGTCTATAACTCAGGAAGGAGTTATCCTATAAGAGTAGAGAATTCTGATTCCGGAAAGTCTGCGACAGAGAATAATTGGAGTGCCCCATGAAGTACATTGTGTAATCGTTGCCACAAAACGAGCTCTCAGAAGACCGTGTCTGGTTTCCTTATCTTGATGACAGGGTTGAAAAGGAACTGAAGGCCTGTCATCTATGCAACTACCTTTCTACAAAACCTACTCACCACACCTTGAGCATGTCAGAAATACCAAAGCATGCATGGGAGAAAATAGCCACCTGCTGGTGATTATGGACGAGTATTCATGATTTCCATTAATTGAAGATCTTTCATGTACTACACAAGAACTAGTCATTGAAAGACTAGATGGCATCTTTGCGACACGGGGTGTTCAAGCAATAGTGAAATCTGACAATGGCCTGCCTTTCAATAGTCGAGAGTTTAAAGATTTCTTGGAGCATTTGAATATAAAGCATCAGAAGAGCACACATTTGTGGCCGCAGGCCAACTGACTTGTTGAGCATTTTCTGAGTACATTAAAGAAAGTAGAGCAGAGTGCTACTCTTGAGAAGCTCGATTTGAAAACTGTGTTGAATTCTACCATGAGAGAATATCGTTCGACACCTCATTCGTCCACAGATGAAAGTCCTGCAACATTGACGTTCGGGAGAGCAATGAACATCAAGTTGCCTCAATGGACCAATCAGAGAAAGAGATGAGGAAAAAAGATGAAAACATATGCTGACCAAAGATGACGTGTGAAGAACAGTGGGGCATATTATCAAGGGCTTTATCGCCGCTTTAGCGGCACTCTTTGCCGCTAAAGCGGCGATATTTTTAACGCCCTATTAGCAAGCTGTCGCTAACAGGCGTTAGCGACAGCTTTCAGGCGTTAGCGGCCGGGTTTTACATCGCCTTGCATGTCAGCGATAATTATCGCTAATGACATGCAAGGTAGGCGTTCCCCACTAAAAGCGACTGTAAACAGTCGCTAACACAACTAACCCCTATTAACAAGGCAGGCGAAGCGATAAAATAAATCGCGCTAAGCGCGTTTATCGCTAGATTTTAACACCTGCTACTGAGGATGACTTACCTGTTTAAAGTATAGGAAGTGGATTGTCAGGCTGAATCCATCCTTGCGTTAATGCAAGAATATCGCTGCTTTTCCAGCGATATTCTCACATTTTGCCGCTATCGCTGGAAATTTTATCGCTATGGAGATAAACCTTTTAATAGGGTGTTATCTCAGCGATATTTTCCAGCGATAGGCGGCGTTAAAATAATTCGCGCTAAGCGCGGTTAGCGATAAATATCGCTATTCCTTGATAATATGCCCCATTATCTTTAGGAAAGGAGATCGAGTACTCACACAACAGATGTGGATAAGAAAATCTGATACTCCATTCGATGCAGAACCTTTTCATGTGGTGTCTACCAAGTGACACCTGGTGACTGCCCAGTTCTCTGGGAAGACTATCATCAGAGACTCTTCCCACTTTAGGCCTTTAACTAATCTTTCATCAGATTTAACTGTTGAAGGAGAGACTGGGTCTGAACTATCAGTGACTGCTGTTGCCTCTACACTGTTGACGCAGATCCTAGACATTGGTAATGACAGTTCTCACTTTCCGAGAACAAGATCAATTCCAACAATTAAAGCGCCAAAAAGATAGATTGAAGACATTTAATTGTATATGTTTATCTATCCATATATTTTGTAAAACATTTGTCATTTTTATTTAACAGAGGGGGAGATGTAATATCATGCAAGTTAGAAATTATGAAACCCTTTTGGCTCCTGAGGGACTCCGTAGAACTGTAATGTAAGTGATAGAGCAGAATGCATTAAAAGCTGGTTTAGAATGTTGAGTTCACAGTTACAGGCAGACAAATAAAGGCATGTAAAACTAAGCTCTGTGTGTGGTGTAGCCATTGGCGGGTATCCTGGCTGGGGAAGACGTTACAACATTGATAAAACCTTTCCCATGACAACATCCTTACTGCTTTCCATTCTCCTCTGTTCTGACAGTTGCAAGTCAATAGTGGCCCAAGAGGCTTGCCTTCTTTGAAGTGAAGGAATCTGAGAGGCTAAGAAGAGCCGCCCTGTCTAGATATGGATAGAAGAAGTGGGATTCTGCTTTGATCAGGCAGACTCTGGAGACAGTTGGCTTTGAGAGAAGTTAGGATAGAGACCGGAACAGAATTCTAGGGCAGGCTCAGTTCTGCCATTTTGAATTACTGAAACTCAAGACACTATCAGGATTTGCGTTGGAAAGTAAATCCCAACGCAACATTTTGCACTGGGTTGACGTCATTTTTGTGATGCAAACCTGGATCAAAGTGTTCATAAATTTCACCCCTTGAGTGTGTTCCACAAAATTTAAGCAAAGTGCTTGTGGTTTACTGCTACATCACGGTTTCAGAGTACTCATAAGAAAAATCTAAGTAGAAATGCATCTCAGCCTCACACACTTTAAAACAAATCCTTTCCCCTTATTATTTTCCCATGCAGTCACATCGGGCCCATAGGCGTACAGTTAACAGCTGTTAATGCCCTGCATCGTGGGAGCAATACGTTTTCTAATCTTGCAAACGCAGACAGATGAACATGTCCCTGCTCCACTCTCTGACCGAAGTTAGAATGCAAGCAAAGTCACAAGATACTGTTAAATGACTGAGATAATCTCAGCATTCCAAACATGATACTCATTTTATTTATTTATTTTTATTTGGGAACTTTCTAAAGCACGACCCAGGTATTGGAGCACTGCACAAATGTAAATCAATTGACCAGACAGTTTTACATTCCGACACGATTCTAAGGAATTCCACAGCAAGAAAAACTGCAGAGATACATTACCCTGAAAATGAAGGAAAATAGACATTCAAGCATAATCTGAAAAGTACTCGGTGCTTTCCTTATAATCGACATCTTGATTTGGGAACTAAGGCCATTTCACTAAGTGTGGGCATATTTGGAAAGAGTCTTATATGGTGCAGTCTTCGGAAACTATTCATTGTTTTAGGTATGGCCGACGAACCTCTTGAGATGTTCAGTTTTCAGACTCGCTGTTGTGGCTGATATCAATGAACAGCTGAGCTAATCAGGTAGATGATTATAAAATCAATCTGTGCCTTCATGGACAGCTAATGCAGAGTTTTCCAAGATGCAATTATGTATCCCTACACAGCTAAATTAGCTGCCAAATTCATAGAGATTTCAGGAACTGTACCGTATAAACTCATTTGCTGAAGAAGGCAAAAAACTTCTTATTTAAAACAAGACAAATATGTATGTCAGATCAATCTAAATTCCCTGTAGAAAATAAAACGTGTGAAAAAGGATATCTTTTGCTCTTGGCCTACCTCCAGTTTGAAAATGTATGTGGTACCACAACACATGACAATCTAAGAAGTGTGCAAGCAACAAATGTTCCTAATGTGAAAATGGTATTATTCAAATAACTGCGAGGTCAGTACAGTTGTCAGAAGATAATGGTAAATGGATGAACTTGCGACTGGTAGGTGGCTACAAATGGGGCTCCCATCCCACTTGGACCTATTTAACAAAGGCAAGCCCGTCTGTGCCTGGACCGCGCCCAATGCCAGTACCCCGGGCCTTCCCAACATCCGCTGCTACTCCACCAAGGAGCTCCTGGACCTCAACTCTGGATGCCACAATGCCTGCTGCTTCACGTCCTCCCCGTGCTCCACCAAAAGGACTCTTCGCCTGCCACCACTGACATTTCTCCTGCCACACAGAATGACCTACCCACAAGGGACCTAGCGCCGCCACCTCCCAGAAGACCACTAGCTTCCCAGAATCACTCCACTGCATCCTGCTCAATCCCCGATCCCTCAGCAAACATGCCACTGAAATCTGGGACACCATCATCACCCTCACCCCAGAAGTGGCTTTCATCACGGAGACGTGACTCAACAACACCTCGAACCCCGACATCACCACTGCCACTCCTGATGGCTACAAGATGATACACAGAGACCGCCCCAACAAGCACGGCGGAGGCGTTGCCATAATATTCAAGGAAACCATCCAATTCACTGCCACAAACGACAAGCCAACGCCTCTCATGGAGCACCTCAATTTCCAAATACAAATCGACACCAAGACAACTATGAGAGGCACCCTCGCATACATACCACGGGACCCTGACCAGCCTTCTGCGATGCCATCACCAACATCATCACCCCCTTCACTATCGACTCCGTCCACTACATCCTGCTTGGCAATCTCAATTACCACATCGAAGGCCCCAAGGACGCCAACTCCACCTCCCTACTGGAGAACCTCAATAATATCGGACTCACCCAACTAGCCAGCGAACCCATGCACAGAGCCGGACACACCCTCTTCTCCTCCAGCGACAGAATCAAATTCACGCACATCACGGAGATCACCTGGACCGACCACGCAATAGTCCACTATACCATCTCCAATGCCCAGCACACCATCACCAAACACCACAGCGACACCGACCATAGCTGGGGCAAAGTAACTGAGAGCCAATGGATGCAGACTCTCAGTGCCTCACCACCCGTCACGTCAACCGGCCTTGACCAAGCCGTCCACAACTTCTCCGCCGGGATCAACATATGCACCGATAGAGTTGCCCCTCTGAAACCAGCTAAAACCAACAGAACTTCAAGACAAGCAGGCTGGTACACCCCAGAGCTCAGAACCACCAAGCTAACTGACTCCTACTCGAGAAGCGATGTTGCATCACCAGGGACCCCTCCGATGGAGCAGTGCACAAACTGACCGCATAGACGCTGCGGCCAACCACACTAAGGAACTCTTCAAAATCATCAAGGAGTTCTCCAACCCAGCAGCCACAGAAAACATGGTCCAACCTTCCCAACAACTCTGCAACACCCTATTGGACTAGTTCCACAGCAAGATTGCCGACATCTACAACAACTTCGACCCCCAACCCAACACGCACAGCCACGACAACCTCATCCAACCAACGAGCACATGCCCAGCCATAACAGCCTGGTCTCCGCTCAACATTCAGACCATCATGTCTTCCATCCACTCTGGGGCACCCACCGACCCCTGCCCCCACCATCTCTTCAACCTCAGATATAACATAATCAGCACTGAACTGATCACCATCCTCAATGCCTCCATCGCCACAGCAACCTTCCAGGATGGATGGAAACATGCAGTAGTCAGACCCCTCCCAAAGAAGCCATCCGCCAACCCCAAAGACCTCAAAAACTTCCGGCCGATCTCCCTGCTGCCATACCCAGCCAAAGTACTCGAGAAAGCCATCAACCTTCAGCTCACCGAGTACCTTGAACAGAATCATCTACTCATCACCTCACAATCAGTATTCCGGCCCAAACACAGCCCTGAGACCGCACTGATCGCCACAACAGACTACATCAGAATTCTCCTCGACCGAAGAGAAATGGTGTCCCTGATCCTCCTCAACCTTTCCGCAGTGCTTGACACCGTTTACCACCACATCCTCATTGACAGACTCCACAATGTGGATGTCCAGCAACACGCCCTAAAGTGAATCATCTCATTCATCTCAGGACGCACACAAAGTATCCATCTACCTCCCTTCACCTCCGCTCCCAAGGACATCATATGCGGCTTGCCCCAAGGTTCATCTCTCAGCCCCATCCTGTTCAACATCTACATGACCCCCCTCACAGACATCATTAGAGCCCACAGACTCAATATTATCTCCTACGCTGATGACACCCAGCTGGTCCTCTCGCTCAACGAGGACCCTTCCAACACCAGAACCAACTTCTGCAATGCCATGACCAACGTACCCGACTGGATGAGAAACAGCTGCCTCAAACTCAACTCCGACAAAACAGAGGTACTGATCTTCTGGAAGAACACCTCTGCATGGGACCACAGCTGGTGGCCGGACGAACGCGGACCCCAACCCACAGCAACCGACAGTGCACGCCACCTCGGCATAATCCTCGACAGCCAACTGACCATGAAAAGACAAATCAACTCAGTCGCCCCCTCCTGCTTCCACACCTTTCGCATGCTCCACAGAATTTTCAGATGGATCGCAGCAAACACCAGAAAGTCAGTCATACGAGCCCTTGTCATCAGCCACCTTGACTACAGCAATGCTCTCTACACTTAAATCCCCACCCAGTTCCTCAGAATACTCCAGGCCATACAGAACGCTGCAGCCAGACTCATCCTGGACCTCCCCAAATGGACCCACATCTCTCCCCACCTCAGAAACATCCACTGGCTTCCCATCCAGAAGAGGTGCCAGTTCACGATGCTAACACACACCTACAAGGCTCTCCACGACCAAGGATCATCCTACATCAACCACCGGCTGAACTTCCATCTACCATTGAGACACATGTGCTCCGCTTCACTTGCCCTCGTACACATCCCCCGCGTTCACCACAGCCACAGTGAGGGCCGCTCCTTCACCGCCAAGACCTGGAATGACCTCACTCTCCACCTCGGAATGGAACCCTCCCTGGCGGACTTAAGAAAGTGACTCAAGACCTGGCTTTTTGACACAGCAACCTCAGTGTCCAGATACCCCTAGGGGTGATAGCGTTGCTCTATATAAATTCTGATTGATTGAACTCATTGTGCTTCTTGTGAATATTCCTAGTATGAGTCAGAAGGAGGTTCCACAGTTTTGCAAATTGGACAGACTAGGAAGAGTCTACAAGTCAGCATTTGTTAAAGCTTGGGATTTGATTGAGATATGGATAATCAGGAGAACCCTATGTCTGAGGTGTTAGCCGTCTTTTGAGGATGGTGCATCCAGTGCTATGTGGGGCATGGTGGGTGATGCTTATGGGCTTAAAAGTAACTCTCTTGGCTACAGGAAGTCAGTGCCGAACATGTGCTAGATTGATATGATCACGACAGAGAATGGAACACCATTCTCTTTGTTATATTCTACTCCTTTTGGCGTTTACACAAGAGACATGGTGCACTGAAGCAGTTGTGACTATATCCAATTTGAAACTCAAAGAAAAATGAAAGATTCAATTGAGCAGTCATTGAAAGACTTGACAAGCAAATCGGCCGGCAATAATTTGTCATAGTTCAAGGAGTACGATATACCAGTCTGCAGGATCTCCACAAAGCTATTATTATTCACCTCCAGAGAGAGACCCTGACTTCTCATTAAATAACAGAAATCACAGCAGCTCATACATAGGGGAAAAGGTTAAGGGGAAGAGAGAGAACACGGATGTGAGAGTCATCATAGTTCCTCTTGGACTGCTATGGAAGTCTGTAAGAAACAATATCAGATTGATAATGGCTGTGACACCCTTATCAGATGGGGGATCTACAATAAAATCCATGAAACTCCTTTGCCAAGTTGTTTGGGGACTTCCAATGGTTGTAACAACCCCATTGGCTTATTGTGATCATTCATGTTTCTGGAGCAAATGTCACATGTGGAAACCTGCTCTTTTATATCTGTGTTCATCTTTTCCCACCAAAATTGTCTCTTCATTAATTCAATTATTTTAGCTATACCTAGATGACCTTAAAATGGGAAATAATTCATTTTCTTTAATGCCTCATTTCTAGTCTTCACAGATGGCAAATATAGCCATATGGACATTTATTAAACCAAGGTCACTGACTTGTGATTCTACGCCTCTCATTTTATCAGCCCAATCAATCATTTCCTCACAGGACATAACTCTTTTTGTGCTCTCTTAAACAGATGAAATAATGATTCTCTCCTCATTCATTTTCACAACTGTCATGATTTCTATGAGACAAGTCAGCTTTCTGATTTTGTTGCCTCGGTCTAAAAGACAGCCCAAAATTTTAGTCTGAGAAAAATGATGACCACCTCATCTGTCTGGCTGTTAATGCTTACGGTGATCAGTATAAACCGTGGCTGAAACTTGTGTTCATATAAATAGTGTATCCAATCAGTAAATGCTACTAGCCAATAGCTCCTTTTCAGAAATAGTGTAATTCTTTTTGGCATCATTCAATTTTTTGGGATAAATCGGACACTGGATGTAATTGACTTGTATCTGGGTGATGCTGTGATAATACTGTCCCTAAGGTTACAAATTATGCATCAGCTTCCATATAGAAGTGTAGACTAATGTCAGGGTGTCTAAGTATCAGCCCTGATGTAAACCCGGTTTTTAATTAATGAAAAGCTTTTTCTCCCACCTGCTAACACTTGAATGGAATCTCTTTCTTTAATAGTCTGGTAATTTGTGGTATGACCTGAGAATCATTCTTTATGAAGCATCCATAAAAATTTGCAAAGCCTAAGAAGCTCTGAATATCTTTAACTGTCTTTGAAGTAAGTCATTCAATGATTGCCTGAGTTTTCTTGTTATCCATCTTCAACCCTTCTGGTAAAATCACAAATCCTGAGTATTCCACCTGAGTGACATGAAACCTACACTTTTCAGCTTATGTATATAAATGATTTTCTCATAATTTTTGCAGCACTCTGCATACTTGCTGAATATGTTTTTGTCTTTCTTTTGAAAATATGATAATATTGTTAAAATAAATGGTGATAAAAATGTCAATGAATTCCCTGAGGATATCATTAATAAAACAACCTGAAATGCTACAGGGGCATTACGCAAATCAAATTGTATAACCTGATGTTCATAACGTTCAAAGTTGATACAGAATGGACCCTTCCACTCATCCTCTTCACTGGCCCTTATCAAAATAATAGGCACCTCATATATCTATCATAGAAAAGATTTTAACATCTTTGATCTGATTTAACATTTCCAAGATCAAAGTATGGGGAAAATGACTTTTAATGGTAACCTTGTTCAGGGCACGATAGTCAATACAGGAGCGAAGATTACTTGTTTCTCCAAGGTACAAAAATAGAGGTGAAGAAACAGGAGATCATGAGTGTCAAATAAAACCATTGGTCGGTTATTTATCTTTATACTATTTCAAATTTTCAATTTCTTTAATCATCAGTGCACATATTGTGCTGCATGGTAATTTGGACGCAGACTCTAGATCAATCGTACAATCATACTCTCTGTGGGGTGGAAGATGTTATGCTTGTTGTCTTCTAAAGACATTTAACAGTTGATGATATTCCTTATGAATTATTTTAATTAAAACTATTTCTTCCTCCGATTTTTTAAGAGATACCATGTCTGCCATTTCTAAATCAGAACTAATATTCTCTTACACAAAATCTATTTCTTGATAACCAATATTTTTATATTTTGCTGACTGAAATTTTATGTTGCCTTGCTCCCAATTAATCCTAGGCTTACATTTAACTAATCATGGAATTCCTAAGATGATCTGGAACTGAGGATTATCAATTATGTCAAAGGTTAAGTATTCCTTATGATTATCTTAACTAAGAATTAGTAATGAAGCAGTGGAATGGGTGATTAATCCAAATGTTAAGTCTGTACCATCTACTGTTCTCCCTTGTTCTCGTTTATTCTTCTTAGCACTCTGTAATTTCAACTTTCTTAACCAGTTTCCAATCCATAAAATTCACAGTATCCCCTGAATCAATGACTGCTGTAAGATGATTTTTTTTTCACTTTTTGCAATGTAAAATTTAAACAAACATTCGCTGTACCTGGCAGCAATGTGTTCAAATGTTTTTGAGAGGAGCCTACTAAACAGTTGCTCAACAGATCCCACCGAGGTTCAGTTGAGTATTGTAGCTTTCCTGGTGCCTTTCCACAGGTTTCTTATTGCGCTGCCTAACATAATATGGATCAGGATCACAAAATAAAACCAACCCTTGCTCCCTTGTCTTTTTCTTCTCTTCCTTAGATAGGGTTGGATGTACAGTACCTAATTGCATAGGCTCAGGAGGGGAAAGGTGGTTCTTACTACTTCAGGGTTTCTCTTGAACACTCTTGTTCTAAATTCAGAGATTCTCTTTTCAAATTGTCTGTCTGTTAATCTTTTAGCGATTCTTATAGTTAAATCGATTACATTTTCTACACTCTTCGGGAGGTCTGGATTGTGAGACGGTATCTTTTAATTCATCATTTAGTCCCTTTTTATTGAGGTCAATTGGTTTTGGCTATCAGTTTCTGAAAGTGAGTCCCATACTATAATAAATCTTTTTTACCTTGCCTAAGATCTAGTAATTCACGATCACTCCCTTAAGTCAATGGTCTTCTGTCAAAATCTCTCCTTAACTCTTTACTGAATGCATCAAGATCATATAACAATGGACTGCTCTTTTCTGCAAATTTCATTGACCAAGCTGCTGATTCTCCTGTTAAATAAGATAATATGAACGCAACCTTAGATTCTGGCGTTGGAAAGGAACTTCTCTTACATACAAATTAAAACCCACATTGACTTGAAATGATTCGTAGCTTTTGTGAGTCATCCCTATACCTTTCTTGTGGAACTAATAGTGTGAGCACAGGTTACTAAAACTTGAGAATTCTAATCAAAGGTACTTCCTATACTAGTTTTGTCCTGATGTTCTGGCACTACTACTGCTCATATGACATAGCTAATAATTTCTGTTTAAGCAACTGATACTCACTCCTAGCTTCCTCCATATCCTTTCATAAAATAAAAATTGCTTTGCCAATATCATATAGACAAAATGGGATTCTTGAACTTTGACACATTATTGCCGGCCGATTCATAAAGGAATTCATAGCACCCGAACGCATGAGCCAACTTGGGCTTCCCAAACTGTCGTAGTTCACAGACTTCGATTTACCAATCTGCAGGAGTGCCAGAAATCTAGTCCTATTTACTTCCAAATAGAGACTATGACTTCTAATTGTAACAGAACTCACAGCAGCTGATATAGTGGGGAAAAGGAAAAAAGGGAAGAGAAAGAAAACACTAATGCAAGGCTCATCACTCTTCTTCCTGGACCGCTATGGAAGTCTGCAAGAAACAATACCAGATTGGTAAAGAACCTTGTAACATCAGTATAATATACAATCCTTCTACCTAATTACCTTAAGTAAGTCTTCTAACCCACCCCTTTCTTATCTAATCTTAGATGCAGTTCTCTCACTGGAAATATAAAAACACAATCGTTACTATTACCCTTTGAAATCCATGAGGTGTGGTTTTTACATAGGACTCGACAAACTTACTAGAGAGTTCAATGCACAGCATTTTAAATTAGTTCATTCTTGAAAATTTGGAAAAATGACAATATGTACATTGAGGGTGATGAAATCAAAACAGACACAAAGTGCAAAATAAGAACAAGCCCAAACAACCAAAAATGTGATAAAAATGGAGGGCCCGATTCACAGAACTAACTTACTACAAAATCCTAAACTTACTACCATTTTGGTATTCACAGAAGGCACTTACTCATTTTGGTATTCACAGAAGGTACTTACTCATTTTGGTATTCACAGAAGGCACTTACTCATTTTGGTATTCACAGAATGCACTTACTCATTTTGGTATTCACAGAATACACTTACTCATACTAACTTTATGTCCGCACTCGGGCCGGAGATTCCGGCCCGGTGGTGGAGATTCCGGCCCGGTGGCGGAGATTCCGGCCGCTGACGGAATCTCCGCCACCGGGCGGAATCTCCACCACCGGGCCGGAATCTCCACCACCGGGCCGGAATCTCCGGCCTGAGTGCGGACAAAAAGTTAGTATGAGTAAGTGCATTCTGTGAATACCAAAATGAGTAAGTGCATTCTGTGAATACCAAAATAAGTAAGTACCTTCTGTGAATACCAAAATGAGTAAGTGCCTTTTGTGAATACCAAAATGGTAGTAAGTTTAGGATTTTGTAGTAAGTTAGTTCTGTGAATCAGGCCCGGAGTGTGCAAATATAAATAAAAAAATATTCAAGGCCATGAAAATCTTGAGACTTAACACGTATGATCTGCATAGAGAAGATAGTGCAAAAAGCAGGAAGTCAAAGTTCCAACCTGACAATCCTACTGCAAGATAGTGCCAACCATGGGCTGCTTTGGGAAGCAATGAGACTCTGACTCCATTCTCCTGTTATATGACAACTTCAAAGATGGCTGCTGATTCCTAAATTCCGCTTTCCGTGAGATTCAAGTTAGATTTGTTGCGCTGTTTGCCGCTGAGCATGCCACTTTCCCTCCAGTCCTGATCATCATCATATCTAGCACTCCAATTGTGGAAAGCGTTCAGGAAACACCATTTAAATTTGTTATTTCCTGTAACTCTAAAGTTCCAGACACCGCTGTGTTGTGTAATTATGACATAAATGTCAGCATCCAAGGTGACTCCGCAACGTTTTGCTGAAGGCAAGCGAGTAGGCATGGGGTCAGGCTAAGCAGATCAATAAGAGCATTGTAACTCACCTGTAAAAGGTTCACTGGTCAGAGTATCTGGCTTGCCGGCATTGAGGTTCTGGTGGTTTTTGGTAATCCAGCTGATGAGTGTGATGAGATAGGAACTAACTACTTTGACGTCATGGTCAGATTATGGTTGCAATTTATTGATGATCTGGATGTGATGAGCTTAATTGCAATAGCATTCAATCAAGCAATAGAGGGGCTTGAGGAAGACATTGAATAAGATAGGAACAATGATGGAGCCTGCCTGCATAGCTCCAAATCTGAGACAGCAAGCTGAAAATGAAAAAAGTGAAAAGGGCTATCTGGACATGGATTGAGAAGAAAGATGAAATCCAGTCTAAGGCCTTTTCTTTCATGTCAGTAGCTAGGAGGTGGATTTCACTGTAGGTGAACAAGAGACATGACAGGAGGAGTTCCCACACATAAGGTTCACTGGTACAGCTCCCATCATGCTCTGTAGGGTCTTGTTGTAGTATTCCATCAACTCATTGTTTTACAGGTGATATGCAGTGGATATGTGGTCAGATAGACCAGCTTGCTCTCACATCACCCTCATCTATGAGGAAATGAAATTCATTCCTCTATCAGACACCACAGTCTTAGGAAATTCAGCCTTAGAAAGGATAGCAACAACCGCTCTCATCACTACCATGTCTGTGGTGCTCTTCACTTTGGGGTACCTGGCAGCTTTATGAACACAACCAAAATATGCTTGTTTCGTGAAGCAGCAGGGAGAGCAAATGGACAAACTATGCCTGTGCCCACCCTCTTGAATGGCCCTTCTTCCCAGACGATGATGTGTTTGCCAGCCATTCTGGTTGCAACTTGTCTGTGGGCCACCTTTCATAGGCCATTGAGAGGGGGAAACTCTTCCTGTGCCCGGCAAAACTCTTCTAGGGACAATCCTCCAGCAAACTAAGAATTTATGCAGCTAGTGAGCTAGGTTTTAACATATGGTCTGTCTCTGGGGCCCTATCCTCTTCTTTGTCTAGAGAAAGGAAGATCGGTATCTTCTCTGAGCCTGTCCTGGAGCACATACCAATATTCTTTCCTAGTTCTTCCACGTAAGGAGTGGGCACAGTCTCCCCTGAGGCTGGCGTACACCCTGTGCCATGGTTAGCATGTTGTCTAGGCTACGAAGGCCTCTGACTCTAGCACTAACCCAGGAACAATGAGGTTTTTTCCAGGCAGGTACCTAGTACCCTATTTCTCTCCATCCCATATGTTTACCATGGTTATCCTGCATTAAATGTCTACCTCAACCCTGGCAAGTGGGTACTTCATGTTGTCCCCTCTGGCTACTAGACAATTGTCAATGGTACTAAGGAGGATCTCTACTCCTGTAGACAGTATCCATTAGGGAAGACATTTTTCTCCCATTGATACCCACCTCACTTACAGACCCCCATGGTGTTTGGCTCAATGTGCTTCAGAGCTTTTGGATCCCTTTCCCAGATGTCCATAGTAACTATGTTAAGTGCTACTGAGCCCTTACTGATACCCATTCCTACTGATAGCATACTGAAGTGTAGCTGGCATGGGGTCTTTGGCTGGGCAATCCTTCTTGTAATGCCTTTCCTTGTGGCAGCGACAGCAGTTTAACACGTGGAATGGGGAGGGAGTCTCTTTTTCTCCCTTCTCTTTTTGGTTCTGGCTAGACCTTCTGGTCTGGAACCATTCTAGTGGAAGTTCTTCTCTATTTTAGACTTAGAACTATTTTTATTCTCCCCCTTCCTCACCCTGTTAGCTGACCATTTGATACCTCAAGCATCTCCTGATCCTTCTCAGTGAGATTAGACAAATGCTGTCTGCGTGGGTTACAGCACTCTCCCCTGGGACTCACTGCTATCATTATATCATTACTGATTTAAGGATGTGTAATCCTTTGCTTCCATCTCTCTCACCCACTCTCTATAATCATGCACTAAGTCATGGATCCAATTCTTGACATAACTCCATTCATAGTCTTACTCTCATAGATCCTTTGTACATAGTGGGCTTGTTTCAACGAAAATCATCTAATGAGAGCATCCTTCATGCACGTTTATGTGAGATTGTCATCTTCAAGCATCCTTACATAAATTGTAATCTTCAAGCATCCCTCCAATGACTTCAGTCCCTTCAAAAGGGAGCTATGTCTATAGAGTCCCAGTCTGAATGTATCATTCAGACTTTGCACCTTACATGCAATTTCATAACTGTGGAACCACCCTAGAATGCCAATGCCTGACACATATAAGCGTATCAATTATTTTTGTGTGTTAGTGGTGAATTCCTTGGATTTGGAGGGGCAATCACTATCCCCAGAGCTAAACCCTTTTATTGCTGCTAACATGAGCTTATCTTTCTTTAGGGCTGCCTACTCCTTCACTAATTCCCTGACTGTCTATTTTGCATGCCTCCCCTCCTCCTTCTTTCTCTTTCCCTGGGTCCACACATCCTATCACTTATTTTCTGCTCTTCTTCTTGGCTTACTTGAGTATCTCCTTCTTAAACTTCCTAGCTGTATTCTCTTGCTGGTGCTTAGCTTTTCTGAGTGCTAGGTCATGTTTTAGGGTTACAGTGAAATCTAATGTACCTAAGTGCATGATTGCTGGGACTGATACATTAATACCCTACATATGAGTGCAATAGACTGTCTATGAGAAATTCTACAAAACAACCTGGGGAATACTATGAGTGCTAGTCTAGAGGATGCCTGGATTCAGAGACTCAGACAGCCTGTGTCCACAACACTCTCCTCTGAGGTGTCTTCTTCTGAACCCTCCCCATAGATTCCTGCAAAATGTTCCATGTCAGTGAGTGCCTGTTTCTGCCATTAATCCATTGTGAAATCTATAATGATCTCCTTGGAGACCTAGACGCCATCCATCCTTTATGAAAACTTATCTCCTTGAACTCATCTAAGGACATGTTTCTTAGGTTTGCTTCTTCCTATCTCTGATTCTTATGTGCAGATTGTGTGTAAAAAAGCGGAACATATCAATTACTATCAACGTCTATTGGAACTGGAATACAATGATGCTCACTATTTGAAACTAAGAATGGGAACTTTTTCAGGAGGCCCAGGAAAATCAGAAGTTACTAAGTAACAAAGTCAAGACGCCCAAGGCTTACTCAGAGAGGTGATGTGTGTGGGGGGGTTAAAGACTCAGAGCTATATATACCATTAATTTACAATCAATAAATAACTATCTGGACACTTTAGTTTAGGCAACAAAGGTACTTTATTAAAACACACAACATAATGCTCCAGATAATTGTAAGATGGCATTACAAGTGGTGTACAGTTTGCAATTAGTAATGACGTAATTTTTCAGGACAGTCTGTACTGCTCCCTAGGGACAGGTCTTTATACGTTAATGCTCTCTGTCCCTTAGCTCTTAGGGCAGTTGTAGGGGAGTGGACTGCGGGGAGCTCCTGAAGCTTTGACTGCCCTGTGCCCAGAAATTAATCTTTTAGCCAACTAAAATTGTAGTTTTTTCCTCACACTCAGGTTCATCATAGTACAGTAGCGTTCTGTTCATTTTTGTGCCATTTGGGCAGGCCATGCCTGCAGTTCACTTTTGGCAGGCTCACTACTCGAGGTTGTGTGGGGCATGTATGGTCCAACAAGGGGAACTCACCTCCTCCTCTTCTCGACCTCAGCTGGCATTGGTTGTGGTTCACTATAGATGTGCTTGCTTACGGTTGGAGAACTGTAAGTACAACCAGCAGTGGAATGGCTCTGTACAGGTTGCCCTACTTGCACTTCAGTGTGTCTTTCTTTGTACATTTTTCCCCAGGGCCGACATCAAACCCATAACCCAAATAAAACTTAGAGTTAATGTCAAATGCAGTGGTTCATCAGTCAATCTCTTCATCTGAGGACAAGTACCAGCTCCTCTCTAGGCACAGGTCAGTATGGTGGAACTGCCAACTATGGTGTTAAGTCATTTGGTGCTTCACATTTCCAGTACCTAGTTCTTGGCATTGGAATAATCCACCACACCCTTTGTGGATCTTCACAAAGGCCCTCGGTTCTCAGGCACTTTCTCAAGACAACACAAGCTGCAGTAATACTTGGGTCATCCGGACCTTAGTCTTTGTTTGAGCTGTACAGGGCCTTCCCAGGTCACAGCAGCAATCACAGTTATCACATCCCTATCTAATTCTCTGCCCTTTTCTAGGCAGCTTCTTCCTCATGCAAAGGCACTTCCAATGCCCCTTCGTAGTAGCCAATTCGCTCCTTACTTCAAGGTAGGCTCCAAGGCAACTTTGTCCTAGTAGGCTGTTGAACATTCAGGCTCTGGTCCCAAGACAGCCAAGGGAAACTGAGGGTGGATACTGCAATCCTGTAGTTTCTCACCACCATTGGAGTGTGACCCACATTCTGGTAATGAAATCTTGGATCAATGGTTGGAAGTTTCAACTCCATCTTTATTCTAAAGTTGCAGCCAGTAGTTGTGTATTCCAACAGTCAGCTTTGAGAGTGGTTCTTAGCAGTTTTGCCTTTTTGCTTATTCTGCTCAGACTTGTCTGGACAAAATCTTTGTCACAAGTTGTAAGAAGGATGGTGGAGTGAAGCATCCTGCCTGGAGAAATCCACAACACGGCACTAGGGCAAGGGAGGCTGTCCAGTTTAGTACCTTTTAATGTAAAGCGAAAGCCCTTCCAGAGAACAATGGGCCAGGAAAGGATAGAGGGGAAACTCTCTAGCTTCAAAGGGATCCTCTGTCTCATAGTCTTAATACACCACAGCCAGACCCTCTACAAAGGATCCCTAGAATGTTCTTGGGATAGCCTTGTAATTCACATCTGCTAACTGGTCTCTCCCACCAAATCACTCATCTTAAGTATATCCAAAAAGAAGGAAATACAAAATGGGCTACAAACTGGCTGCAACAACTTGTGACTCACACACTCTGTACACATATTCTTAACCCATGCTATGCTGTACATGTATGCAACATCCGTGTTCCACATGGATGGGTGAAGTACCTGGTTGTAGGGGACTGGCAGGCCGTTTTAAAAATATGGGAGAGGCTATCAGACCCCTCTACCTAGCAGGTGACAGGCAAAAACATCTGTCCTGCTACTGGAATCTTATCACTACCATCACTGTCAGTTCTCTATGGCCCAGTGAGCATTCAAAGGAGGTTGCAAATGATGTGCCCCTATGACCACAGACCCTTGTTCTGGGTCTTAGTCCATGTCACAAAAGATACCTCCAGCCCACCTGCAACATCATCGTTCGTGCTGAGGCAGGGGGCAAAAAGCTACCGCTTGCTATGGTAAATTTGAGGCAGACGAACTCTCCAGAGCCATGAAGGGGTCCTTTTTCTGTCTCAACACACCTTATAAGATAGCTTAAAGTTATGACTGTTCATCTAAGTGAAGTGTTTACTGTAGCAGGTCCCTACCCATCTTTCAGGGCAGTCCTCAACTCCAGTTGGTCAATAATAAATGCTTTTTTATGGGACATATCTATTCCCCAGTCTTCCAGCTTGGCTCTCTTGCTCATGTGATGTGTTGGCCTCTCATGGCTTCACAGGTGCTCCTGTCTATGACCCTTCTCTTCTGTTAGTCTTTAACATCGCATTGGACATTCTCCCGCGATCTGTGCTCCGGAGCTCATATATTTTAAGCAGCAACAATCCGAAGTTTAAGAGCCCAAGACATGCACCCAGGTCCTCCATAGCTGAATGAAGAGCCGAGGGATTAACCCGCACACAATGCCACACACATTTACTATATGGATAGAATAATTAGGTTAGAAAATACAGCTGTGACTGATACATTGGATGGAGGCTCTTTATCGCCCAGCTGTCTCTTAGCTCATGAATATGTGCAATTTTAATGGGACTTGTACTTGGGAATCTAAATAGCCAGCTTTTTATGAGCCACAGGGTACTGTGGAAAAGTGAAAGGAAACACAGATATAGGAATCCATTTGGCCACGTTCAAATAAATTGGCAACATGTTGAAACCGAGATTTAAACCAAAGGTTTTTCTTCCCCAATTGACAACTAAACTGACCAGATCGCTTCCGCGAATAGTAAGGAAGCACTCAAACAGCCGACTTTAATTTGTCTCAATAAATTGCATTTACAGCACCAGTACAATCCATCACAGAAGTCAGCACCAGTGGTCATGTTACATATTTCTTGTAAATAAGCTGCAGGCTCTTTCCGTAATTACGTCCATCAGTCTATCTTTAGACACGTTTTCTGGGAAGAAGCAGATGTCTCTTTTGATGGGACACCAGAGTGGGTTTTATTCTCCATTAATCACCGTGGCCTGTAACATTATACAAATTCCACATATATGTAACAACGACTCGTTACTTGCTTCTCTCTATACCTTCTGTCTTCTCCCCATGAACGAAGATAGCATGTTCCCTTTTTTGTTGCTAACTCTTTCAGTAGTCAAAAATGTCGGATGCATTTACCCACATTAGGTGCAAGTAATTCGGCCTCTTCTGTGGGCAACCTAAATGACATGTGATGGAATCTCAGAGAGACATTTCGCATTCTGTTCTTCCAAATGTTTATGCAACTTTAATTAAAAACAGCTAATAGTTGCCACCCTTTCCTCTCCAATGATTTCTGTCACAGACACCCGGTTACCTCTCTAGTACATATCCACACCTTGTAATGCTTGTTCCTCAATAATGTTCTCACATCATTCTTCAAAGATGCAAACCATCCTGGACTTCCCATGTCCATGCCCTTTATTTTCCCACACTACCAGTTCTTTCCCACCTCATGAAATGTTCAGGGCGTGTCTACTCTTCTCATCAGCTGGGCTTGCTCACAATCCACTCATCTATCCCTCTCTATGTCCAACTGGATCATTTGCCTCAAGCCATCTATTCAACTGGCCCCTCCACACTGGTATCTAGCTTGCATGCTTTAAACAGCCTGAGGGCCTTATTAGGGTGGAACAGACCAAGACATGCACTGCAAACACACAGGGGGCTATTCACAAAGGTAACTTACACTTGTGATTAATTTACACGTGTAATTTACTCTAAACTTTTTGAGTAACTTTGCTACATTTGGCTGTTCACAAAATCTGAGTGTAAAGTTACTCAAAAGTGTAGACTTACATGTCTTCTCCCTGAGAAAACTGGGCTGGAGCAAAATTTATGAGCACATGTTACTACTGTCAAAAAGAAACCGTAGTAAGGCCAACACCACACTGATACTGAACATCACAGCCACTGATATTGCAGCATCCTCCCATAGAAAATAATGGAGACATGGAAATGATGTTAAATAGCATTAAATTATTTAAAATAGCTAAAAATATAAATATAATTTAATATTAAAGAATGTATAAAATAAAACATATATATTATTTAAATATATACAATTTTAACAAGCTTTTTTAATGTCTAAAATAATTTAACATCTATTGTATTAAAACATATTTAAACTACTTTTAAATGGTTGTACACATCACTTTTAATAATTATTTATTCATATTAAAAAATATGTTTTATTTTATGTCAAAATGTATTTTTTACTTTAAACTTAAAACAAATATGGAAATTTAATTTAATGTATTTAAATTAATTTAATATTTAATTCAAGATTAAATCAATAGTGCAGTAACATTTTTGTCATTTGTGCCACTGGATTCAAGCTAGCCTGGCTGATGAGGGCTGTTAGCCCGAAACCGGTCCTAGGATGCTTGTTTCCGGTCCAGGGAAGACATGGCTTGGCAGTTCGGGCTGGACTGTTCCCATGAGGAACATGGTCAAGACTGATTTGCATATAGCTGTGTCTGAACTGGGGTGGCGAAGTGAGCTAAAGAAAGATGATGGATTCAACCCAGATCTGTGACTGGGGGTGAGTGTCTGAAAAGTTTCAGCGCTCCGTCCATCATCTTCTTGTGTTTGCTTTGTTCGCCCTAAGTTGGCAGGGTATGCCCAGACGTGGGTCCCTTGCTCACTTTGCCACTGGATTCAAGCTAGCCTGGCTGATGAGGGCTGTTAGCCCGAAACCGGTCCTAGGATGCTTGTTTCCGGTCCAGGGAAGACATGGCTTGGCAGTTCGGGCTGGACTGTTCCCATGAGGCACAGGGTCAAGACTGATTTGCATATAGCTGTGTCTGAACTGGGGTGGCAAAGTGAGCTAAAGAATGATGATGGATTCAACCCAGATCTGTGACTGGGGGTGAGTGTCTGAAACGTTTCAGCGCTCCGTCCATCATCTCCTTGTGTTTGATTTGTTCCACACTTAACATAAATATATAAAATTCATTTACAATAATATTCAACATAAAAACAGTTCTGACACACCAATTTCCACATGTTTTGACTATTTTCTGGCTCTTTTCCCCAAATAAATCCAAACTGATCTGCACTGCCACAATCTATCAGGAGAAAACTGTGAGGGTGTGATCATTATCACAGACATTATACTTCTGATCCAGGGATTGGAATTTAGCCCTTAACTTGTAATGAAGGTCTATGGGCCTGATTATGTGTAATAAGTATTGCATCAGATACAAATCGAACACAAAGCTGTTTGGAACTTATCACTGACGATGATTATTGCATATTCTGAGGTTTGGGGAAATAATATGTGGATTTTGGTGCTTACCATACCGAAATCTGTAAGTCTCTGTAAATAATGGGCCTTTCCCCTTGTGAAAATATGACAGGCTCGACCTGCCAAAATTGAATGACGAGTGTGATCTTTATAACACCTGCTAATTACTTGTTTTGATTAACACTGCACCACTTGAAATAGCAATTCCTGTGCAAAACAGTATTTTCACAGTGTTCTCAATTTAACTGACCATTTGTAATCAGGTACCATGTCGTTAAAACAAATGCACAGATTGCCATAGTGGCCTTTTTGAAAAGCACAGCTCCATAGAATAACGTCGGGCCCGATTCACGAAAGTAATCTGAGACAAAATCCTAACTTTACGACTTTCGGTATTCACAAAGGGCATTTAGGAGTTGCAAAGTTAGGATTTTGTCTCAGTTAAACTTAAGATTTGGTCTTAAGTTAATGTTAAGACAAACTTAAGTTTAACTGGACAAAATCCTAACTTTACGACTTTCGGTATTCACAAAGGGCATTTAGGAGTAGTAAAGTTAGGATTTTGTCTCAGTTAAACTTAAGTTTTGGTCTTAAGTTAAACTTAAGACAAACTTAAGTTTAACTGAGATCCTAACTTTACTACTCCTAAATGCCCTTTGTGAATACCAAAAGTCGTGAAGTTAGGATTTTGTCTCAGATTACTTTTGTGAATCAGGCCCACTGTGTTTTGCGATTCCCATCATTTTCTATGGGCGCATTCCACATTTAAAAAAAATAACAAAAAAATAACTTCTGACCCCTGTTATCAATTTTTTTTATTTTGGTGTCCTTTTAATAATTAAAATGTATTCACTTGTAATAAACTGGTGTATTTTCTTGATTTCTTAACTTCAATGTTGTGTTGTGGCTGCCAAAATACTGTATGCACATTTTCTTCGTCAGAAGCGTTTGAGCCATACATCAGGAGTAACCCAAGGACTCTTCACTGAAACCTGTCTTTTACTTGCATGTCGCTTAGTTTAGTTGGAGCTCTTCTACTGCCCTCTACAGTTAGCTTGCAAGTTTCACACTGTGCCTCATACCTGCAGCCTCACACTTCCGCACACAGAAGGAAATGAAAGGTTCTACTTAGGTGTACACAGGGAAAGTTGACAGTCTCCTCTCCGGGAGTGCAGAAACGAGGCCTATGGCTCCCACTACATCCTCAGCGACCACTAGACATCAGTCCATGCCCAGGGGGCAGAAATTGCACTATTGTATAATTGGGGGCATACATACGTTTGGTGAAACCCTGTCCAACACAATCTTTGTGCTCCACTGAAGCAACACAAAACGCTTCAAGAAACACCAGTGGGCTCAAATATGTCGAGATTCTAGATAAACTCCTGGGGTCACAAAAAAGCCTAAATTGCAGAATGGCACAGCTGTCTGCAAGGGATTCAGCTTCCACAGCCATCATGAATTTGTAATCTGTCTTCGGTCTGCACTTTTAACATCAAAGATAATAAAGCGAAGCTGAAAAGAGGCAATGGGGCAGGGTCCATATTGTGTCAATGATTTCCAGGCTCCCACAGACAGGGTGTCTTCCAGTCAGAACTGCTTTATTTAACAGCGTTTATTTTTTTTATGGGTTCCACAGCATATCCCGAATTGTTTCTGCTGGTAAATGAAGCATATGGTTCGAATATTGTGTCATGCATTAGTGTGGTAAGTATTTCAGACGAGCCTTTTCTTATTCCGTTTATACAAGGGACATTTTTTTCGCACTTGATTTTCTCGTAGCCCAACCCTGCAACAAAAATAAGCAACTGGAGTCCATAGCACATTTTTTGTAAAGTTCCATATCCCAGCAGTGTAAGACAATTCCAAAACAAAAAAACAGAAAAATATTTGAAGGGAACTTAAGAATGTCCATTGTTTCGATTTGATATAACTGGAAAGGCGAAGTACGTTAGAATGGTAAAGGATGCCTGAAAATCAATGAACAGCAGTTATTGGCAATGTGAACATGTAGACTTTAACGGTAATCAATAAATTCATAGTTTTCAGTTTGAAGTGAACTAGTAACAAAGTTGTTTGTATAAGAAATCGACAAGATGGAGCATATTTTCTAGTTCATTTCGGCAGTACTATTAGTTTTCAATAATGTGTAATTTATATAACAAAGTGTGTTTGCAGTGCATTTGCCACTTTTGTGCCCTTGTTAGTCAACTATGAACAGGCATACGTCTGCCAAAGATCATGTCATGCCAGACGGTGCAAAAAGCACATGTATGTGATTAGTATGTATGAGAATGGTCTCTAGGCGCTGCACAAGGCAGTATATTGGCGGACCCAATGGCCGGGAAGTCTTTTTCCATAGTGACTTTCTATGACTGTTTGTAAACCAGAAGTGCTCTCTACTCGGTGCGAGATGTGTCCCTTATTGAACTCCACAGTTTAGGTGGTGACATGTTGGGTTAATATATCAATTATAAAAAGTATTTAATTGAAATCATTTTAAACCAGTTAGTGCATTCCCATGGAAACATATGGAGGACTGAGTCAATACAATGTGCTTTTAAATGTAAATTTGATGCAGCATATATTTATTCATATATGGTGACTATCTTTAAACATTCCCATCTATCTATGTACCTTCCTTTTCATTTAAAGATTGTGACCTTGTGGAATAGTTAAGAGCACAGCTATTCCTGAACTTATGGGCTACACCGCTAATCAGGCATCACCAATCTCATCAAATCCACTCTGGGCCAAGTGTATAAGCCAACAACCAAATTGGTTTCTTCTGAACACCGCCAAACACACCAACACCATCAACTGCAACAAGAAATGAATCCCAGACACTCTAAGGGGGATTCCACCAACTAGAGCTACAACAGATGAGCCCTGGAAACATCAAAGATGGACCAACTGCATGAAACCGAGCCTATCCTGACCAATGAGACCTCATCAGTACCTGACAAGAACAAAGGACAGAGCCTTAAACATGAAGCATGTACAGAATCTATTGAAGCCATCTCTAGCAACATGAACACCACTTTGGCCCCAGCACGGATACCATGGAGAGTGTCAACCATCATGGCATCTACCAAGAATCCACCAACCAAATCAACAATACTTTGATCCTCACAAACCTCCAGCAACACAGACAGGCACACCAAGGATGCAACAAATCAAATAAACCCCGTGTAGATCCATCCAGCAGCAATTTTTGCTGCATCAGCAAAGCCTAGTCTCCACCAAGGACAGGAACAGCAACTCAATCTGAGCTCTGATAAGAACACCACCGATGGTGTTAAGCTTGCGTAGCACACAAAGCCACCATAAACTATAGGCCAACTTGAACCACATTTAAGACATGTCACACAGTAACAGATGCGCACCTTTGGCACAGGGCAAAACCAATGGCATCACTCACCCAATCTTATCTGGGAAGCAACATGGACACCAGCAAAAACATTTAACCTGCCAATACCCCAGAAAGAGCACAATTAGAAACATCATTCACTTCTCCCAAGCACTATTGAACAATAACACAAATTAATAATGCTTGGACCCTTCGGATGGCCACACCAAGTCCATCACCCTCACTTGTATTCCTCAGATGGCCCCATCAATTCAATCACCATCACTTGGGAACGACGAAGGATGACACCATCCCATCAACTCTACCAGGCTGCCAACAAAAAGCCACCAAACACATCAACTCTCGTCAGTCCAACCAAGGCAACATCAATTGTAGCAAGATAATATGGCCTTATCAACTGAATCAAACCCATCTGAGTCCTGCTTTGAATACTACATATCTGCAACCCCAATATGTGAGCTTCACCAAGGGTACAGGCTAACATGTTACCCAAGACTGGGCCTCAGTAAAGGCACACAACCTGCTACACTAGCCCCATCTGAGCTCGATATGAATACTACTAATAGGGCTAACCCCATAAAGGGCCTTCTAAGACCATGAAGAGCTGGTATCATATTGTTCTTGGTGGTCAGTTTGGAGTCTCAGAGACCTATGGTTGTCTAGAAATACTGCCAGCAGCCATGCCTATCAATTAGTCTTCTTTGGAGAGCTCAGACTCAATCTTGATAACCCTTGTACCAATTTCTACATCGTGCCACGCTGCACCATTCCAGGATGACTCACCTTGCTGGACCCTAGACTGATCATCATGCTAACTACCCATACCTGTCTTGTAGGTTTAGAGATACGGTTTGAAACCAGGCCATACACACATAATTCTCTGTTATATGTGTCTTATATCTTATTATTGTATCACCCGATTCTCCAAATAAATCATAAATGTACACCTGTAGATTTATTTCACACCTACATTTGGAGCAGATTCGCATTTTTTATATTTCTCAAATAAATCACAGGATGCTCCTTAGAAGCAGTGACTATTGTGGGCACGCTGCCCCCTAGGGAATCTGTATGACAATTGTGCATCCAAAATGTGTGGACTGGAGACGGTGTTAACCTCAAAGTCTATGAGATAATGTGTCCCAGAGACAAGATTCAAACAGCATTTCAAAAATACAGTCAATAAGAAAGGGAATTTGAGATAAGAAATTTAAGAAAACCATAAAAGTTTATTACAATTTTAAAAGTGCAATATAGGATATAGAAAACTGTAATGCAGAAGTAGTCTCACTTGAAATGTATAAATGACATTTGCCATGATGACTCTCCTACAAATACAGAAATAATGCAATAATGAACAAAAACAGGGAAATGAACTAAGTCTCAAGTGTGCACCAAAATCAATAAGAAATCGGACAGCATCCCTAGTAGAGACCCAAAAGAATCATGGCTCATCCCCAAATCCGAAAGTATATATAACTAATTTCAGCATAGAAAATGATTGAAAATGCAAAGTCAGCATGGTATGAGCATATTACAACAAATCAAAATTAATCATTTCTTAGCACTAACACACCTATCTTTTTATGTGCCTAATTCTGAACTCGTAAGCTTACTATTAAAATACAGTTTTATGAATTCCAAAACAAATGCAAGCAAAAATGTAAGTTTACCTTTGTGAATCAGGTCCCAAGTCTGGTAAGGTGGTGGTAAGATTTAGTAATATGTTTGGAAAAGGGTTTAAGAAAGTCATCTTTTTGCCCTGATCACCCCTATTTTTCTGACTGATGCTGGAGGTCACTGACTCTGAAAGTGCCCTGGGCTGAGCTAGCCAGACCCAGGGCCAGTGCTCTGTCCTCTAAAGATATATGGTAATTGGTATAATTCTAATTGGCCAGCACAACATATCTGTAAGTCCCTAGTATATGACAGGGCATGTAGGTTTAGAGGCCCCAGTGGAAGTAATGCACTTAAGTGTGCACTGCTGTGGTGTCTGGTGTCATTTTTAAAGTCAGTCCTGCCTTGCGGGCTGGTTTTAAAATAAAACTATGTCCAAATTTGACATTGGAATTAAAAGTTCTTCCAAAGGCCAAAACTACCTTTTCATTACTTATAGGTCCCCCTAAGGACTGCCCTAGATGCCCCAAGGGTAGGGTCATAGTTATAAAAAGCAGGGACAATATAAAAGATGTTATATATGCCCTGGTAAGGAAAAACAGCCAAATTTGTTTTTTCCTATAGTAGTGCTGCTAGCCCCATAGGCTAACATGGGGAAGACTTTATTAAACTTAATAAAGTCTATCTTTGCTTTGGAACTAGCTAGTCATTCAAAGTATCAAAATAATGGTTACAATAAATCCAACAACTTCCCAAGGTCGAATTTATTATAACTATTTTAGAAAAGTAGTTTTAGAACCTACTATTCTGAAGTTACCTAAAACCGCCCTGTAGCAGCCTCTTCTGATTGGTAACAAATATGCCTCACTTTTCAGGAAGTGGTCATAGTAGCGGGAGGTAACTTTATCCATATTGATTGGGGTATCCCCTCCTCTTGCCAGCCCATAATGGAGAATAAATATGGCAGAGCTACAGGAACTCCCCAGAACACTGACTGGAACAAAAGAAGAAGGACTGCTGTGCCAAACCCTTGGACTGCACCACAGAAGGCTTGCACTTAAAAGGACTGCACCTGCTGCACTCTGAAGGCTCCACGAAGATAGGACTGTGCCTGACTCAAAGAAAAGGAGTGGGCTCCCTGATCAGCAAAAGGTACAACAGAGCTGGAAGAAGTCACCTGCAAGCCCAAAGAAAGGATCTCCCCAGCTGACCATTTGTACTTGGATTTTTCCTGGACTGTGCAGGTGCATTGTGGAAAATTGAGTCATAGCCCCCAAGAGGCAATCCAGAGTCTCTGAACCCGTGCACTGAGCTAGTGGACACTTATTTTCCCCAAAGGAACCTAGGAACTACCAGATCTGCAAAGAAAGAAACTTTCTGCAAAGTTTTTGCAGAAAAGGTCCAGGAGGAGACCTGCTGGACGTCAAAAGTCAAACCACCACAGTCAACTCGTGAATTAGCCTGACCACGCTGGTTTGTCCCACTAAAAGCTCCAGAGTTCCTCACCATCGACATTGAGGACAAAGACTTCCAGAGATTCACTGACACATCGCACTGCAGCCAGCCATCGTTGAATTGAGCTTTGGATCCTAGAAGTCCGAGGATTCGCTGACGAGCCCATCGATGAGAGAAAAGCTCCAAGAAAGTCCGAAGGTAAATTATTGACCGGGACCTAGCACTCAGTCTATCCGACCCGCGCTCCTTTGCAGGCAGCCTAAAACTTTGACTTTGTGCCGGTCCAGCCTGACCAGATAGCTGCGAGTTGGGCTTAAGCTTTTTGGCGCTAGAATGCACAATTTTTGATTTAATCTTTAAAAATTCACAATGCCTGTTGGCTACATTGGATTTTTGTTGTTTGGTGTCATTTCAAAGATCAAAATATTCTCTATTTTTATAAATTGGTGTTGTATTTTGATTGTGTTGTGCCTTTTACTTATTTACTGTTTTATTGATTTTAAAAGCTTTAGAAATATCTGTATCCTAAGTTAAGCCTGACTGCTTGTTTGCCAAGCACCAAGGGTTGAACAAGGATGAATTTATTGAGACTTGACTGGACCTATTAGTGACTGGTATTATTACTAGCTGAAGGTGAATACCCTCACCTGCTAATAATCCACTTTCCTATAAAGGGGTTTTCAGCAATTAATCATCTTCAACCCCCAAATATTTGGTTACGTCTGGGCTGCTGCCAGGTAAAAAAAAATCATCAGACCCCTCCAGGATGACAAACACATTTTTTCACACTTATCCTAAAAAATTGGCAGCACTGAGCATATTTAACAAGTTATGTTCAGTTATCCCTTTTAAAAATGCAATGACATACATGGCTGCTAAACACTGGGAGCCCGGTATCCCTAAAAGTGCAAAAGTATCCCCAGTGAGATCCTTTATCTCAAATAGGAGGGCAAGACTTTGAGGGTTTTGTTGACCTCCACATACTTAAACACCTGTTCCCAGCCAGGGCATGTGTGACAAAAGGCATTACTGATAGCCCATTACAGAGTGGCTCACTACCACTCTCTTTCTTTCCCTGTTTTCATGGTGTTTATCTCTTTCCCAGGAGCGTAATAAATTCTACACTTTGTCAGAGACTGACCTCCCTTGAGATCAATTAAGGCCCCCTCTGGTGGGCCAGGCCCCTAGTTTGAAGACCTCTCCCCTGTTTTCATTTTCATCACTTGATATCCCCTGGAGTCTGACTCTCTACAGAGAACTTCTACCAAGCTGGTGATTCTGCAAGGCAATGCAGTAAAAAATTCTGATTGCCACGTCTCCTTTTTCTTTCAAATGTCTTTCTTCTTCCTTTCAATCCTCTACATACCTCTTCTCTCTGAGCACAACCTTCTCTAAATTACATGCATGTTTGTCTTAATATATAATTTCTGCATATTGCTCATAGCTCATATCTAAGATCACAACCTCTTCCACTTTGAAAGTCATATCTCTGCTACCTAACAATACCTAACCTCCTCTAGCTCGGCCATTGACCCAACCAACCATCTAGATCACAGGTACTCACAAATATTTTCCCAAGGGCCACAAAGTATGGTCTGTGGTGTGACCAAGGGCCACACTGATGCCAGCAAGGTGGCGGTCGGGCAATATGGAGTTTGTAAGGTGGGTTTAGCAGGAGCGAAGCATATACATGTAGTGGCTGAATTGCACAATGCGAAACCAGAAAACCTGGGATCAATCCTGGCTTCCTCGCTTGACCAAATTGTGTGATTCTAGGCAATTTGTTTTTTCACTTTGCGTCCTTTTCCTTCTCTTGTGTTTGATTTAATAGCAACTCAGACCACCCAGAAGGTGCACATGACAACCGACTTGCCTCTTAGTCTACTACTGGCATTGTTGCCAGGGTCAGTGGAAGCATGAATGTTTCTAAATTCATGTTTGAAAACTATCATGTGTAAAAAAAAATACCTCTCAATGCAGTGACCTCATTGGATATACTCAGGTGAAAAGGTTCTGCATGTTAACAAAATACACTTTTTTAAATTTTGAGAAGAGACGTTATCATATTTTACCCGTTTGTTGTAAGAGATCTTTAAAAAATTCAGATGTTTCTAAAGTTAAGCGGTGCAAGACTTCCATTCTGAATGTTAGTGCTGAGTCAAGGTAAAGAGCAGACCACTGCTGATGTTCACCAAGGGGCCGCTTGGAAAGTTCAGGTGGGCCGCAAGTGGCCCCCAAGCCATAAATTGAGTATCACTGATCTAGCTGAACCCATGCATTCCTGCCCCCAAATAATGCAAAGAAACTGCAATTAATGCATGCAATGGCTTGCTTGAGCACTCAGGGGCCGATTCTGATGCGGGTTGGAAAAGCTTCCCGACCGAATCGGTTGGGAAATGGTGTCCGACCCACTCGGATCGGGAAAGTCCGACCGGCGGAGTAGGATGCATCCGGATGCTTCCAGATACGATTTGGTTGAACTCCCATTGACTTCAATGGGAACATTTGTTCCTAACCGCATCAGAATTGGGCCCTCGGTCGGGAAGACACGTTCCCGATCCGACTTGGAAGGAGCAAATGCCGTTAGGAGGCCTTCCTAACCGCATCAGAATCAGGCCCTCGGTCGGGAAGCTTTTCCAACCCGCATCAGAATTGGGCCCTCAGTATCCAACAATAACTAGTTACGCTGGACTAACTCCTTACCTTTGGTTACAGAGCAGCGTGCTGCCCGGTGTAAAGCACTTCCATGCCTCATCAAGGGTAGTAAGTGCTATACAAATGCAGTGACAATGCAAAACTCACTACCCCTTCTATTTATGACTTATTCATAATTGTTTCAGGTTTCATATAGTTTCCCTCGTATTTTAGTCCGTATGGTCAGTTAAGAAGTAATGTGGATATTTGCTTTTCCAGGTTATCCTAAGACATTGATTTTAGGACTAATGACAAATGGGGAGTCAATAACCCCATGGAGAAAATAAGACACACATAACTTGGGTGCTTCTGTTCACACCGAGTTTGTGCAATCACAGAAAGACCAGCAACACTACTTTTCAGGGGGTTCCCAATTCGAACATAATCCAATATCTACAGGAGGTAGGGTCACTTGCTGAGATCACACTGTTAGGTAGATGAACCAAAACTTCAGTGCAAGACTTTTGTTTTCAAATCATGTCTATGCGGGGGTCATGAGGTCTTCTCTGAGAGCAGGGCCCTTCACAACTTGCTGTTGAAAGTTGGTGCTGGCCCAGCTAAGATGCCTTCAGTATAGGTGGGAGATTCGGCGTGAGGAAATTGTTATTCTGCAGTACTTCGGAATAGATTTGGTCTTGTTTTGCCGTCTCTTAAATTGATACAGGACTTGACCTGACATTCAGGGTCGGACCGGCCTATAGGGCAATCAGCAGTGGCAGGCACCCCATTAGGGCAGAGTAGCGTCGCCCCCTGCTGCCAGTGCAGCAAAAGTGAAAAATGAAATGGTAATAAAATGAATTACCATTTTAGTTTTCACTGCTCCCAGCCTGAGCAGTGTTTGGGGGCGGGCTGTTGCTGACTGGCTGCAGGGGAGTGGTGCTCACTCCACCAGTTTGCACTGCACATGTCTCTTCGGCCGGCTGTCTTGTGACGGTCAGACTGCCATGCACAGTGTTAACCTTTGTAGTGACTACTCAGAGGCAGGAGAGTAGAGACACCCTACGTTTATTGACTGCACATCTCCACAGCACCAGCAGCGGCACCCCCCCTTGCTGGCGCTGTCAAATGTTTGTCATGTAATTCTCTTGTTTTTCCCGACACCAGTATATCATCTTGAAAAACCACAGTGTCTTCCAGCACTTCCAAAACTCTCTCCATGATGCGCAGAACCACAGAGGCTGCTGACGCAAGCCCGAAAGGCATCCTCCTAAATTGAAAAGTCCCCACCTTGAGATACAAACGCCATTAGATACTTAGAACTACTGTCTAACTCCACTTGATGATAGGCCAAAGATAAATCAATCTTCGAAAATATCTTGGCCCCCGCAAACTTTGACACAATATCATCAATCCTTGGCAACGGATGAGAATCAACCCATATTTCTCTGTTTAGGCTGCGTAAGTAAATGCATACCCTCAAATTACCATTTTTTTATGTGCGACCACCAAAGGCGAAAGCCATAAGGATGACTCAATTGGTTCACTCTCCCCTGACTCACACATTTTTCAAAGTTCATCAGTCAGATCATCTCTGACATTATATGGCACATTGCACAGTTTGTGCTTAGCTGGGACTGCCTGTTCCTTAACTTCAATAAGATGCTTGAAACCTTTGATACATCCCAATCTGTCAGCAAAAATATCCTTGTGCCTGTTAGCCCACACCCGCCCACTGTTGCCTTGGTGGTTGTCCCCCACCAAAGACACCCGCTCTTCGGTTCATGGCCTCAGAGTCATACCAAAAAGACCCTTATTGTACCACCCCAAAATGTTGAGGTCCTTCTTGGCTACATGAACCTTGTCCTGGATGCACAGGTCTTTAAAAATTAAACTTGTTTAAAAAAAAACTTAAGTTCTATCCTCCTACCTTCATAGGACACTGGACTTCTATCAAGAGCTTCAAGTGATTTGCCAACCCATTTTTGATCAAACAATTCTTCAGTAATCATGGTCATACGAGCTCCCCAATCTACCAACAACTTCAAAGATTTACCATCAACAGCAATGTCTACCTAGGGGTCCACACACTTGTCTGATTCATCCTTAACAACCAAAATCAAATCATTCATGGAGCTTATTGCATCTTCAGTTACATCCCTCTTTGCATCATCAGCATACACCAAATTAACCTTGTCTTTGGACACACATACCTTTGCGAAATGTCCTTGCTTACCACATTTGCCGCAAGAAGCATTCCTAGCAGGGGTTAATGGCTATTTGGGAAATGTGAGGGAAAACCACATTTGGAACAAACATTTTTCTGGAACATATTTTTTTTCTCAACCTTCAAAGAGACAGGAACTTTACTGAGCTTGTGAACATTGGATGGTTTTTCCGTTTGTTCTTTAACAGCACCCACATCAGCCTTATCTGGCTTTACTAACTCTTTATACACTTTTTGAGACAACTCTATGCTGATAGTCTCTAGTAACAATCGATTTTTTAATGTATGTAATCTTCCTACACTTTTTTGTCTCTGCAACGTACAACTATTTTGTCTTGTATTAAAAGTCACACTCTGACGCCAAGATACACAGGGCCGCTACATATGAATCAATACTTTCATCCGACTCATGTTCCCTGGTGAAGAACTTGTGCCTAGATTCTACTAAGCTGCCTGGAACATCAAACTGTTTTCTCAGCATAGCTACTGCCTCTTCAAATTCATCCAATGCATCATCACCTTCATTGACCTCCAACGGAGATAAATACTCCAATACCGCCTGTCCCTCAAACCCCAAATTGTGTTCTAAAATGAACCTTTTGTGTTCAGCACTAAACCTAATACCCCACATCGCACCCAAATATTTTGTAAAGGCCCTACACCATATTTTCCACCTAACCGGTGGATTTCCCGGAATCTGTAAAAATGGTGGAGGAGGTTGCACACTCTGCATATTGTCCATGAACCCATTAACCCGTGAACACACCCAATTAATAATACACACAATTTGCTGTAAGATTTCACACTATGGCTGAACCCACAAAACCATAAAAATAGAAACATAAGCATACAGTAGAAGACAAGAACTGGATAAAATGACACCCCAAAAAAAGACCAATTCTTTTTCCGGTAGAACTACCCAGTCACCCAGGTTTTCACAGAATACAAAACCTGTCCAAAAAGAAAGTAAAAGTGTCTTCGAAGAAATAACAGTGTCAAACAAAAAAATAAACAAAGCAGAGCAGCTAAACAGTTACCAAAGACAAAAGTCAATTGCAAAAATGAATATCAATCCTCTTCACTCTGGAACCTCATTGCGCTGCATAAAGATGAAATCATGTGCCACAGGAACGTCTTCACGTTGAAAAATGCTGGAAAGCTAAACCGCATCCACAGGTACTAGAAATGGACACCGCACCAACCAGATTCCAAACCGACGACAGATGAAAAGACGCAGTGAGTATAGAGCGTCAATTTCACCTCACAAGTAAACAACTGTGAGCTGTCCAGTGTTCGCTGCGTGCGCGACCGAATGATGAATGCGGCAGAAAGACGAATCCTTAATGTGATGACGTGGCTGCCACTTACAGTGTAGAATGCCGCAGGATTGCCGCGCAGAAAAGAGAACTCACTTCCGGTTCCACGTAGCGGTCAGTGGTCCACGAGTTGCCACAAACGTTGTGAGCTGCCGAACACTCTGTGTAATGACGAGTTGGCCCGATGTCATCAGATGACTCGGGACACTCAGACGGAACGGAGCTCCACTGACCAAATGGGAAACAGGCAACAGCTGTACCACAGAGTTCCACAGAGCAATAGAGGCTTGCCAGAAACAGCGGACCATCACTAAGTATAGCATAAAACAGGTGAGAACGTTCCTCTCACTCAGTCAGTCCAGTGCTGTAAACCACATGGGTTGTCTTCCAACCACAGAAACAAAATATCTTCCAGGCCACCTGCTACAGATGTGGAAGCACTGCACATACAGCTTTGTTTAACAAATGTCCTGCTAAATCAGCTAAATGTTTAGAATGTGGTATCATAGGTCATTTTTCTAAAGTGTGTAGAAAGAAGCGTTTTAAACAATCTCGAATTGCATGTGTTACAGACAACAATTCAGACTTATCAGGTAATGACTCTGACGAGTCCCATGAAAACTCCGATATTGTGTCTACTAGTTCAAAGAAATATGTGGTAATAAATATTACTGGAAGTGACAGTAACAAACCTTTATGCATAATCTCCTTTGGAGGTATTGAGTTACAGGTTGCAGCAGATTCAGGATCTCCATTTACGATAATTGCTCGATCTGTATGGGACGACACATTTTCTCAAGTGATTGGTTCTCATTTACAACCTACAGATGTTAATCCAGAGAGTTTCAAAGGGCAAAAAATTGATATGTTGGGGTACAGATCTTTAATGTTCGAATTTAAAGGAAGAAAAGCATTATGTAAGCTATATGTGGCTATTGAAGGACCTTCCATTCTAGGAGGGAAAGACCAATGTTCTCTTAACATTGTTTTGGATCCCAATAGTCCTGAACAAGTATTGGTACTTTGTGATGCTGAAAATACCAAAAACTGGATTTTAGAAGAATTTCCTAAAGTTTTCAATGGTACTATCGGGAAACTTGATGGATTTACTCATAAAATCCTCGTTAAGCCCAATGCTATTCCTAAAATACATAAAGTTCGTCACATGCCACTTATTGTTAGAGATGAGGTAAAAAAGAATTGAAGAAATTACAAGATGCTTCCATAATTGAACCTTTAGAAGCATCTGATTGGGTTTCACCCATTGTGATCGCCAGATGGGCCAATGGCAAGATTCGCATGTGTATCGACCTTAGATATTTAAATGATAACATAATTGTGGATCAATTCCCACTCCCTAGGATTGATGAAATGCTTTCCTTAACCAAAGGTGCAAAATGGTTCTCTACCATTGATCTTTCTTGCGCATATCACCAGATCTCTCTGCATCCCATGAGCAGGCGTTTTACCACCTTCTGCACCCCTTTTGGCTGTTTCCAATTTCGCCGTATGCCATTTGGGCTAGCCTCCGCGGCGGCAGTCTTCCAAAGACTAATGCATGAGTTATTTGGTGATATGCAGGGCGTAGTATTCTTTCAAGATGATATTCTTGTGATGGGAGACAATAAAAGAATGCATGATGAGCGTCTTAGAACGGTCATGAGAGTGTTACAAGAAAAAGGTGTCACTGCTGAAATATCTAAGTGCAAATTTGCAGAGACAAAGGTTACGTACTTAGGTCACGAAGTAAGTTCTCAAGGTATTTAACCCAAAACTAGTCTAATAAAAGCTATTACAGATGCACCTGCTCCCAAGTCCAAGGAAGATCTTAGATCCTTCCTTGGTCTTGCAGAGTTTTACTCAAAGTTTGTGGAAAGATTTTCTGAGAAGACTCACGTCATGAGATCTCTCCTCAAAAACAAAGTGCAGTTTGATTGGTGTTCTGCTTGCCAACAATCTTTCGTCGAAATTAAAAGAGCTATTATCCAAGCTCCTAATCTTCAAGGTTTTGACCCTCTTGCCAGCACCATTGTAACCACTGATGCCAGCAGTAAAGGCTTAGGTGCCAGCCAATTCCACCCAATCCTGACGCTGCTCTCATGCTGCTTATCTGCAGCATGAAAACAGTGTCGGGATTTGAAATGGGGAGGTGGCTGAGGCTCGTAGAGGATTTGCGCTGACTACAATCAAGACGAAAAAGGTACGTTTGTTTTTCATTTTATTTTTACCATTTTCGCCCATTGACAAGCACTGTGAAAAACTTGCATTGTCTTCAGCCTTGATTCCAGAGCTCCCAGTCACGGCCCATTTTAAAATCTGTTAACGAGCCATGATTGAGAGCTTTGGAGTGTTAGCCAAGGCATTGTGATTTATCACAGTGCCTGCCACTGGGTTTGGCACTCGTTCGACGACCCTCTACTTTTGAGGGTCACTGACCGCCACAGGCAATCAGGCAGTGTCTGATGGGCTGGTCTTTAGGTCAGTTTGTGGGCCGGTTATTTCGATGTTTGTGGCCTTGTTTTATGGTCTGTTGGGACGGTTTTTACTGTTAATTTCCCTGATATTAAAACAAACATTGCCTGCATCAAGCTCAAATCTGTGCAGTTTTCCCAAAATTGCAAAACACTTATACAGCACGTCTTTTCAATTTTAAAACTGACCTAAATTGCAAGCAAGGGACACTTTTCACTTTGTTAGCTTTCTGATTCACTAATGGGTGCCACTTTTATTTTGGTGCCCGGACTGACACTGCTGATATTGCTCTGAAAGTCACGTTTACACAGATGTGAATATTTGACTTCCTAGGCGCCAGACCGCTCTCTTGTTGTCCCTGCCTATCGCTCTCTCTCTCTCTCTCTCTCTCTCTCTACCTCTGTCTCTTGCCCTCCCTCACTTCCACTTTCTTATTCTGTCTCATTACTTCTTCATTTCATCTTTTTCTTTCAACTCCACAGCTCCCTTCCTCTCTCTTTTTCTAGCCCCTTTCTTTCAATTCTCTCTATTTCCTGTTTTTCTCTCATTCAGTGCTCACTCTCTCTCCCTTTGCCATGATCTATCATTCTTCATTTGCCTGTCCTTCACTCTTTTTCCCTCATCCTTGCGTCTTCTGTCTATTATCCTCTCCATCTATCCCCTCTCATTTGCTCCGTCTCCCTCCTTATGCTACTCCCACTATATTTCTGTAGTGCGGCTCTCTATGTTCTCTATTTCTCAATCTCTCTTTTTCTCTTACTGTGTTTCTCTATATCTCCACTATTTTATTTTCCTTCCTTCCCTTCCTTTTTCAGTTTTCTTTCTTTCCCTGGTTTTTTCTTTTTTTCTGTCTATCTCAACTCTCTGTTTCTAGGTTTCTTTCTCCACCCACTTTCGTTTTTTACTGATCCCCTCTTTCACACTCTCTCTCATTTTGTGTCCATTTCCATCTCTATATCTTATCCTCTACTTCTTTCTATTTTTCTCTGAGTCTTTCTGTATCATTCCTCTGTAGATTTCTCTTTCCATTTCCATTTCTTTCTCGCTGTCTCTCTCTCTCTCAGTGACGCCCAGTCTTAATCAAATTGTTTGATCATTGGAAATTTCACGTTTCGGACTATAACGTAAAAGGAATGCCACTCACGCAGTGATATACTCTAATGTCCTAAAGTGAAATGATCCTATATGTAGAAGGAATGCACACTTTTTGAATTTTGAAGAGTCTTTGATATATTTTTAATGGCATGTGCTGCACAATGGATATGCCAAATATTTGGATGGCTCAGCTCACACTTGGGCTCATAGGGCCATGCCTGGCCGTTAATCAGCTCTTTCTATTAATTTTGTCAACTTCTAAAACCATAACAAAACATAAACAAATGGAGAGTGTATTCTGCTAAAACGTTAGCACACTCATAGTATATACATACATCATAAGGTCCATGTATCCTAAGTGCTGATGCATTTGTTGAAGCTCTAATTAAAATATTTAAGAAGGCAGAGGCGGAGGATCGGGAATCCTGTGCCTTCATCAACTAAGACCTATGCCATTAAATGAAGCCTCCACAAGACAAGAATTCATGTCACAACCATAAAGGTTTATTCAAAACCAGGATCATTACCGAAGGCAAAATGCTGTTAGTTAAATCATGGTAAATCAGCAATCACAATAAGTCAAATAATGCAAAATAAATAACCTATGGTTAAGCTTTAAAGCAAGAATCAGCCAGAACAAAAAATCCAGTTTAGGAAGAGGACTGATACAGAGTCTGCCACCAAATCAAGACAAGAAAAGTCAAAGGGGCAGATGTAGGACCGGTTTTTGCGGTCACAAACGGAAATTTGGCCCGTTTGCGACCGCAAAATAGGTCAGCCCCATGTACAAACCATATTTTGCGAGTCGCTTACCTATTAGCGACTCGCAAAATATGGTTTGCGACTCGCTATTAGGAAGGGGCGTGCCAGGGGCATCCCTTCCTAATAGCAAGTCCATCACCCATGTAAGATTGTTTTGCGACCGCGTTCGCAGTCGCAAAACACTCGCAGTTTACCACCCTTTTCAAAAGGGTGGTAAGCCACTCGCAAACGGGAAGGGGTCCCCAGGGGACCCCTTCCCCTGTGTGAATGGGTGCGTAAATATTTTTAAGAGCAGGCACCACTGCTTGCCCTTAAAAAATTAAACTGGAAAGTTTCATTTTTCTTTTTTTAAATGCATCCCGTTTTCCTTTAAGGTAAACGGGCTGCATTTAGAAAAAACTGCTTTATTCAAAAATCAGTCACAGACATGGTGGTCTGCTGACCCCAGCAGGCCACCATCCCTGTGAGTGCGAGCCATTCCAATGGGGTCGCAAATTGCGACAGCCTCATGAATATTAATGAGGCGTGCAATTTGCGACCCCATTGGGAATCGCATACAGTGTCTGAGTCACTGTTGTACATTCATTTTTGCGAGTCGCAAAATGCGAGTCGCAATTTGACGCAATTTGCGACTCGCAAAAATGAATGGTCGTACATGTGGCCCAAAGTATAAATCAACAGACAGACTGACTTAGAGTCTGAAAGGCAGGAAAGCAAGAAAAGTGTAGCAGATCTCAGAAACATCATCTTTTAGACCGAAAAGCCAAACGCTCAGTATGGTGAGACATGACATAATAGGGCTAGATTAACAAAGTGTATTCATTTAAACTAATCACTCCTCAAATACACAAGATACATCAAATAAGATACATCTAGTAAACACCTACTTTGCTGAATATTAATGATTGAGGTGTGCATCGGAAATGAAGGAGATGGCAGTACATTTATGTAACTTAACAAACAATCACACATTCATAAAAGGCTCTTTTGTTCAAGCCTAGGACCTTGAAAACTGCAGCATACAGGAATCCTGTGTCATAAGGTTTCTGCACATACACAGAGCTATGCACAGGAAAATGGGACCCCGGAATACAGTGGTTTGCCACCATATACCGTAGCACCCAAAAACCCCAACCCAACTAGCTTAGCATCCCATTAGCACCCAAGTACTAATGTTTGGACAACCCGGAACACGGTATCTTTATCTCAGGACTCGCAGAAGCAAGAACACTCTTTCGTCACTCACTCGTACTTGTCCACAAGGTGCGTAGGAAGAGACACTGGATAGGTTAAAATGTTTATTCCAACTTACGTGCTCTAATGTACAGTACACGTGTCAGTACTAATAGCATAATGCATATGACTAATATAAGCAGCATGGTTACAATTCCATAGAATACAAACGGGGAAAGCATTTCATAACTCAGTGGATAAATGTCTAAATAACATTACCACCCTCCCCGTGCAGTAAGATAGTTTATTATAAAAATAGAAGACCTCTGGGCTTTGACTAGCGAACCCCCATACCTCAGTCTCTAGATGCAGAATTACATCAGCAGGACATCATAGCTCTTCTCACTGAAAGGGATTTCTCCAAATGTCTTAAGCGCTAAGAAAACGCAGCATTAAAAGCACACAAAATTCCTCATGGCAATTGCACCTAATGTTATGTCTGGGTGCGCGAGACTGGCCATATCAGGAAGAACCAAAATACATTGTTATGCGACCTTGTACATGTTTGTGCAGACTGAGCCCAAAAAGGTGAACAACAGAAAATGCAGACAGTGCAAAAGAACTTGGCACGAGCAAAGGGCGAGGGAGGCCCTGCTCAGTGTAACGTGCGCAAAGAAAAGCAGCATGGCAGCCAGGCCTAGGCCAACATAACAAGGCAGGTAACAATCCACAAGACACCCTCCCTGGACAGTCCAGCGGCCAGGACAGAGGCCCATCAGAGGACAACACAGCCGTTGGAGCACAGGGAGCGCCCAAACGGCGAAGGGCAGGTCAATCCATGAAAGTGTAAGTGCAGAAAAAAGCCATACCCTCCAAGAGTTCATCACTGGACTCGTCAAAAAACATAGATGCCATCCAATCCATGAGATCAAAAGAGCAGGAATGCTCCTCAGCAAGGGGAGCATCCAGAAGCAATGCGGGACAGCTTGCGTGATAATTGAAACAGCTTTGTTGTAGGAGATCCTGGGCAGCCGCCCAGATATCCCATTGCGCCAAAATCCCCAGTGCAGCCGCACGCGCCATACAGCCAGCAACGGAACAGTCCTGCTCATGGGCCTCTAAGGGACCCATCAACTGAACAAAATCCGGAACAGACAATGACGAATTGGAGAGGCAATAATCCAGAGTCCAGGTGAAAGGACAGCGGACACAAGTCATCACAGGTTGCACGCAAGTGAAATACGCAAAGCGAAATGAAAGAGTATATGACACACTCAGTGTCGCCAATGGCAAGACACCAAAACCGGCCAAAAGGCGCTCACGGAGCAGCTGGAGGCGTTCTGGATCGAGCAGGTCCCATCGGGGAGCAGCCATTGCGCAGAAAGCAAATTAAGAGCAAGACACCAGCCGCTAAAGCGAGGATCAATGGGAAACCGCCAAAGACACTGGAAAAAATAGAATGTATGAAAGCCGGGATGGCACCAAAAATAGTCTGGAAGGAGGACACCAAGCCCGACCCAACGACCTTAAAAAAGTGTACTAGGCCTTCAGTGTTAGATGCGTTAAAAATACGATGTATTAACTCCCCAAAATGTTGGGGGAGATTAGTGTTTAAAAGGGCCTGTATTTCACTGTGGGTACTCGCCACCTGGAGAATGAATGTCTCCCGGGCGGACGTGAGCATAACTTCCTCGTTTAATAATAGTGCCTTTATTCTGCTCAGTCTATTGAAATCTGCTTCCATGGTAGGGATGGAAGGCCAAATAGAGATATCAACCTTGCCATGAGGGGGAGGATAAAGCACATTTTTGCAGCAGACAACCCTGTGCGAAACTGTTACAATGTAAGGAATGCCAGCCTGCAGGCCACAACAGTTTTCGTTATTTAAAAGTAAATAACTACCATTGGAAAGGAGAGTGAAAGTAGGTGAAATAACAGGAGCAGGAATACCTTTCAGCACACAAGCAAGATTAGGAGAGGAAACGCTACATGAGCCATGCAATTTAATGTGTTTACAAATAAGCGAATGACCCATAGTCGAGTCGCAGTACTCCCCCGTGAGAAAGACTTCCTTGCCGTCCCGAAGGCATTTATACATGAAAGGCAAGGACCAAAGTTCATGCAGGAAAGCACTGCCCAAGGGCTGGTAACGGCCCACAGGGTAATGTTTCATGCACGAGTCAAATTCAAATAAGGAAAAAGGTAAAGCGATAACCCCATGAACTAGCCACACAGCAGAATCGAGTTCTGCAACAGAGAACGGCAAAGGATCCATCTTTTCGATATGTAATAGAGTGTAAGTTGCATCTTTCATGGACATAAATTGCTGTTTGTCAGTTAAGTTAAAAGGTAGAAACAAGGCAGAGGTGTTCAAAAAATGCCAAGGCACTTTACCTAACTTAAGCGTTTGTAAAGTCCATGCAAACTGCATAACTGAGCGCAATTGATTCTGACCATGATATAACACAGAAACATCATCTTGTACAATATCGACAACAGAGGACACAATATTCTCTAAAGTATAAATGCGAGAAGACAGGGTATTAATACTATTGTCAACAACAGCAAGCACCTTTTCCAAATTTGCTTGATCTATTTCCCGAAGACGGGAAGCAGCTTCCATTTGTGATAGCTTCCAGAGTTCATTATATGTCTCATAAATGAATCTTTTAGGTCGGGGACCACGAGGTCCCAAAACAAAGTCGGACAGATCAATATTGCCTGTAAGGAGGGACAAATGTTGTTTAACAGAATCAAGGGACGAATGTTGCAGCCATTGTTTGCATAATTTACCAACAGAGTATGTAGTGACAGTACGGGCATCAGTAAACCTCGGATCAGGCCTATTCTGTGTGTAGCTAGCACCAGAATCGTGAAAACGCATTTGACATGCATTAGATGATGTAGGCCATACCAACCAGGGTGACTGCACTAGCTCAGAAACATTAAACGAATTATTCTGTAACAGAGCCTGCAGGGACACGAGGGACATATTGAATCGTGAGCTTTCATTGGGAAAACTCGACAGGGATGGTATTGATGGAGTATTCAATTGTTTAGTGGTTGCTAAGCCCCAACATGTAGTCTGATAGATGGAGACATTGAGGAACATAATTTGTGTAGGGATGAGGCAAGCACGGTGTAATGCCTCGGTTCCCTGTACCTGCCATGGCTTGGAGCCCCAAATAGATTTTAAATCCACTGTATTATCCCAGTACTCATAACCACCCACAGCTAGGGAACTTAGAAAGGAACCTGAATAAAGCAATTTGGTGTGTGTTAACATCATTTTCTGAGTTGATGTGTTATTAAGTCTAAAATAATAGGATGCAGGGTTCGACCGATTAAAATCAGTAAAATAATTAAACTTATTTCGAAGAGTTTGAGAGCTACCTGGCAAGGGGTTTGGACAATGTTCCCATTGGGTATAGTTAACAGAACTACGCAGGGCACTGGGCTTATGGAGAAAATGAGTACCCCAATGTTGGTAACAATACAAATCGGCATAATTAGCGGAATTCATATATAAATCTTCAGCATTAAAAGATGCATAATATTTTAAATCGGCAAACAAAGCTTCAACGGCATGCACATCCCAATCATCAGAATGAATATTATTTTGTACTACATCACCCATTGAAACACGAAGGACATTAGGTACATTAATAATTTCCGTCGGACCATGGATTTGATAGTTCACTGCATCCCATACGATGCCATCAGCAACTGGGAAGGCTGAAATGTTCACAAATGTGTGGTCACGCTTCATGATGTGAGACGAGGAATGAGGAGCCAAAGTTCCAGAAACATAGTCTACAGCAGAGCGTTCAGGTAAATAGTGACCATTGATTAGTAGAAAAAACACTGTGACAAAGCCAATGGACATGAACAAAAAAATCAAGAAAAGTACCAACCAGATGTATGTCCAGGGTGGAATCAAAAAATTGTCTCTAAACCAGGATACAAAAATACTGAACTTGGATGGAACTTTTGAAGATGTGGAATCCGAATCAAAGGAATAGCGAGTCGGGCTTAGTGGCGTTGTTGGTTGATGTGCCACCGATTCAGATGCAGGATAGGTATACTCGTCCTCGTCGATGTTGGTGGAGAGTTGGGAATCAATTATAGTTTCAGGCAAAATAGAGGATTCAGGCAAATCGACCATCTCAATTACAGCATTAGCGACCGTTCGTGTAGATGGGCCACGAACATATGTCCGATAAATGGCAGGACAAGAGACCGCTGGTGTGACACTATTCAGGATCGGCCAGGCGCTGTAGCTTGACATTTTCCACTGAGATGTATCTGTTCTCCTTGCGACCAGGAAGCGGTGGTAAAATGACTGTACGTGTTCCCTTCAAGCCCAGAACTGGAACCGGTGCACGAAAAGAGGGGCCGAATTCTTTTTTGTTTTCAACCTTTTCTCGAACCAGTTCTCCAACCTTTGGAAGCCAGCCGGCTACCGGAATCTGCAACGCAGGATCTGTGGCTGAAGGCAAATGTGTAGTTGCAAGTTTGTCTCGGGCTTCTTGTAAGTCCTGTAACATAGCAGAATGGTTATCTACATCAAACTTGGCGGATTGCGCCGCGATGTCTGGACCCTCAAGGTCAGGCACAAACATTCTTATGCCAAAGAGCATTTCGTATGGGGTCCGCCCACCCAGAGGTCTTCTAGGGAGATTATTAAGTGCACGCTGAACGGTATACAAATGGGCCAGCCAGTTCCTGCCAGTACCTATAACCCTAGCTGTTAAGGATTGCTTTAAGTCACGGTTCATTCGTTCAACGATAGAGTTGCCCTCAGGCCTATACGGAGACGAAAATTTCACCCGCACCCCAAGCGAAGCCATTGCATCCTTGTAAGCCCTAGAGGCAAACGCTGGACCTTGGTCCGAATGGAAGGTGCCGCATGCGAAAATTCCCACAAAGACACGCAAATCCCTGATTACATTTCGGGCGTCAGCACTCCGTTGTGGCCAGACCCAGAGAAACCGTGTGCACGAGTCCACTGCCACTAAGATGTATTTATAGGCAGTGTCTGATGAGAATGGACCGCAGTGATCCAAGTAAACACACCCAAAGGGTCTGTTAGCAATGCAGAGCGGGGTTTGTGGTGGACGTGTTACCGTGGAAGGCTTAATCTGTTGACAAACATCGCAAGAAAGCACAAAAGCACGGGTGTCTTTATACAATCCACGCCACCAATAACGCTGCTGCAAGATGGAAACTGTAGCTGACACACCTGCATGAGCCGAAGCCATGCCTTCGTGTGCAGCTGATATCAAGGCACTCCTGCGGTCCGCGTTGGGGATCAGCCGATCTCCAACGTCAGGTATAGTTACATAAGGAACCTGATCGGGACTTAATGTGTAAGAATACTTGGAAGGGAAACCTGTAGGGTAATTATTACCTTCCTTGGTTGCAGCAATAGCTGCTAATATAACAGGGTCTATTTTAGACATGGACCTGGTAACCGCTGCTACTGAACACGTGACTACTGCTGAACGGGCAGCTTCATCTGCCAGATCGTTACCAATAGCGTGTGCGCCCACCCGCTGATGGCCTAAGGTGTGAACCACCTGTGTGAGGGGCAGACGTTGTTGCAATTCTGCCACTCGAACCCAAAGCATTTTATGCTTAATTGTGCTCCCTTTTGCGTCCTTGTAGTCGTTTTCGACCAAAAAAACAGATTGTCATTGTAAGATTGTACACAGTAAAAAGAATCACATACAATAAGAGTAGTCTCATCCTGAGAAGCGAACTCAAGCGCAAGTAGCAATGCATGCAGCTCGGCCAATTGTGCGGTACTATCTCCAAGTGTGCGAGTATGCACTACAGAGGATTTGAACTTTCCATCTACAAAGGAACCCGCAACAATAGCACATGCAGCTGAATAAGCGTGCTTGGACCCAGTGGCCGGTTGCGCCGAACCATCGGTGTAGATCACACATTTGTAATCCTCAAGCGGTAGTAAAAACAAAGGAGGAGGATGAACGAATTCATACTGCAAAAACTCCTGAGTCTGAAGAGAAGAATCAAAAACAAAAGTGACGTCCGAAGACGTCAAGGATGTAGCCCATTGTATCCAACGGGGATGCATTGCTTTTGAGTTCGGTACACTTGCCTTTGTTACTGCCTCTAGGGCAGGACAGGGTGTTACCAACAGAATTCGCTTTCCCTGTGCCAGTGCGCGTTCTTTTAGAATCGCCATTTGCACTGCAGTTAGAACTTTTTCAACAGATGTAAAGCGCAATTCAGCGGAAGTGTACAGATGTGACTTGTATGCGATGGGTACTGTATCACCTTCATTAAAGGTTAAGTATGTGAATCCCACCGCCCCCGGAATTATTCTAATCACCAGGTTTGTGTGGTTATCACGAGTCAAAAGATATTTAGACTCCAATAGGTCTGTCTGCAAAGACTGCAGAATTGAGGTATGCTCAGGCAGCCAGCAAGACCTTGAATAAGTAGGTTGTATCAAAGCATACAAAGGCTTGATACGCTGGGCATATTCGGGAATGTAAGTACGCCCGAAATTCAGGAACCCCAGCAAAGACTGAAGTTTCTTCAGAGTATTTGGGGGGCACAAATGTGCACATTTTTCCAAGAAATGGGGGCTAAGCCCTTACCTTCGTTATTGAGCTCATAGCCCAAGAACAGAACGGTAAATTCAGCAATGTGTGACTTAGCAAAGTTAAATTTGTAACCCTGCTCCGCAAATTCAAGAATAATGCGGTCCACACGGGACAAATGCTGAAATAATTCGTCGTCCGTCAGATAGATGTCATCTACGTACGAACATGCGTCTTGATCAATGTCATTTAACAAAGAAACAACACGGGCGGCAAATATACCCGGACTATTTTTGTAGCCCATGGGTAAACGCCGGAACTGGAATAATTTACCACCGGAAGTGAATGCGGTCCATTGACCACTCTCCGGGGCTAGGTTGTGCGTGTAGAAACCGTTTGAAAGGTCAAGTGTCGTTTTGTATTTTTTACGAACAAGACTGTCTACAAGCGCAGAACTGTGTGTATTTTGCACCGCAAAGTTCCGACAATGAGTATTTAAATGCCGGTAATCCAAAACTAAGCGGTACGTTCCATCGGGTTTAGAAACCACGAAAAGGGGATTGTTCATAGGTGATACGCATGGTTCAATTACTCCCTGATATTCCAACTGTGTCAGAATTTCGGAGACGGGGCCTTTTGCCTGCCGTTTGATGGGATATTGGGGTTGTGGCTGCGGTAGTGACCGCAAAGGTATTGCATGAGGAGGTGATTCTTCATCCCATCCCACATGGTTGCGGTATAACGCTGGTGCCAGGTACACAGCCCACTCAGCTGCAAGTGCTTCAGCTTTGTCTTTTGGGACATGCCGTGAGAAGCTTGGAAGGATTACCTCCTCTCCTTTATGTGCAGCTAATACGAATGGGGGTGGCCAATCCACCTCTGCTAACAAAATGTCATATGAAGAGGTTAGATTTTCCCAAAAAATCCCTTTTATTTCACGCGGTATGTCACCTTCAATTTGTATGACTATATTATATAGTCTGTCAGGGGTGCCACTCTCGTGTCAGCTGTCTCTACAGTAACGAATGTTTCAGTTGCTGTCGCCTCCATATGAGGACGTAGCGCCTCCCGCACTATGGTAACTTCCGCGGCGCTGTCTAGGAGGGTCACTGCCCACGTCCAATTCTGGAGTCTCGTTCTCACGGTCTGAGGCATATTTCGCTGTGACAGCGGCAACTTTTTCTTCTGAAATTGCGGTCGAGGAAGATGAAAATCTTCTGCTTTCCCTCTGACTTGTTGTCGAGGTTGGTCTCGCTCCTGGGGAGCCTCTCGGCCCCTTCCTCTATCTTGCCGTCCTCCTCCACCAGCCTGTGATGACGTCTGGGCCTGTGAAGAACGAGGAGAACGCGTATCAGAGCTCTGAAACCTTTCTGGTGATTTAATCCTTGACCTATCACGTAAATCATAAGTACGTTCAGAAGAAACCGAAACTGGGGAAGCGCCTCTCGACCCCGGCTTCTTTGTTGCTTACCCTGTTTTTTCTGTCTCCAACTCTTTTTAGTGAAGACTGGTTTATCATCTTTCTCAGATGCACTTTTTGCTTGTGTAACTTGTGTTTGCGATTGAGTTTGCATTTTTACAAAAGGCTTGTTGCCCAGGCTATTTCTTCCAATTGTTTTATAAGCCCGGGCAATAATTTTCGGTAATTCGCGGGGCCTGTCCAACTCTGGGACCAAAGCCAAAGCATTCGCTACTTGAAAGTTCATAGCATCGCCCTTGACATTTCCAAGGATCAGCTCAGCTACTACATCAAACACTCCCACTAGTCTCATCCCTAATTCCACAGCCGCTTCAGGGCCATGTTCATCCTGTACTTTTAATTACAGAGGGTAGAACCGTCATGGAAGGAGTTCCAAAACATTTTGAATAAACTGCTGCGAATACCTTACCCCAGTTTTCACATGATGTCAAATCGGGGATTATGTCTTTTGGCAAACTTATCGTGAGGATGCGATGTTTATCTACTGGGGATGTATGGGGAAACACTGCTTCTATCTGATCGAACTTTTCTGCAAGCCAGTAAGGATAGTCGTCCTTATTTTGTGGACGTTTGCCCATCACAGAATTTACCATGACAGGACTTATGGTCACTCCAGCGGCTATAGCTGGTTGGCCTGCGACTACAGGAGCAACTCCATGTAGGCTACCTGTAACGTATGTCACCAGGGCTCGATGTACTCGTACCAATTCGGTATGCATAGTGCGCAGTTCCGCAAGCGGTAATGCCAGATAATTTGGATGCGGGGTATACCCGGCCAATACAGGCCAAGTGGCCCCCTGAATTGACAAGGGGCCTAAACGAACTGCGGTATTTGGTTGTGGTAGGGCGCCATTAAACCAAACACGGTGCTGCCAAGCCGTGAGAGGTACTTCAAGAGTGGTATAGGGTCGATAGGCAGCAGGAATAGCGGTGGGCTTATATTCATGAAACAGCTTATCACCTGCATCCACCGCCTCAAAAGTGATCCAAGTGTAAAACACTTCAAAGTGATAAGCCGCATCGGCTTGAACCACAAAGACCAACTCGACCCCAGTATCGGGCACTCCATACACAGCTAAGTGGTCTCGGAGTGCTCCTCGACTATGTGCAGCAATCGCCACACCAGCCATGACTAAACAGTTATATTTGACAACCTAACAGGGAGCACAAAATGGGTTATTTATGTAACCTTTTTTAATAACTTCAAGCTTGAAAGAACCTATAAAGCGTTCAATATAGGAGGTATCACCATCACGTACGCCTCCGGAAGCGTATGTGAGGGTTTTGTGGACAGGCACAAGTACTACTCAAGCGTCTCGCAGTTAAGCAGCCCCACGTTGGTCGCGCCATGTCATAAGGTTTCTGCACATACACAGAGCTATGCACAGGAAAATGGGACCCCGGAATACAGTGGTTTGCCACCATATACCGTAGCACCCAAAAACCCCAACCCAACTAGCTTAGCATCCCATTAGCACCCAAGTACTAATGTTTGGACAACCCGGAACACGGTATCTTTATCTCAGGACTCGCAGAAGCAAGAACACTCTTTCGTCACTCACTCGTACTTGTCCACAAGGTGCGTAGGAAGAGACACTGGATAGGTTAAAATGTTTATTCCAACTTACGTGCTCTAATGTACAGTACACGTGTCAGTACTAATAGCATAATGCATATGACTAATATAAGCAGCATGGTTACAATTCCATAGAATACAAACGGGGAAAGCATTTCATAACTCAGTGGATAAATGTCTAAATAACATTACCACCCTCCCCGTGCAGTAAGATAGTTTATTATAAAAATAGAAGACCTCTGGGCTTTGACTAGCGAACCCCCATACCTCAGTCTCTAGATGCAGAATTACATCAGCAGGACATCATAGCTCTTCTCACTGAAAGGGATTTCTCCAAATGTCTTAAGCGCTAAGAAAACGCAGCATTAAAAGCACACAAAATTCCTCATGGCAATTGCACCTAATGTTATGTCTGGGTGCGCGAGACTGGCCATATCAGGAAGAACCAAAATACATTGTTATGCGACCTTGTACATGTTTGTGCAGACTGAGCCCAAAAAGGTGAACAACAGAAAATGCAGACAGTGCAAAAGAACTTGGCACGAGCAAAGGGCGAGGGAGGCCCTGCTCAGTGTAACGTGCGCAAAGAAAAGCAGCATGGCAGCCAGGCCTAGGCCAACATAACAAGGCAGGTAACAATCCACAAGACACCTGGACATGGCTTCCCTGTGAGGAAGGCATATTAATACAATTTATTGGTAAAGTAAACTATACCATGAATGCAGCTTCTATTTCGCTGATTTTCGGAAATGGACAAGCACACAGAGAAACACAAGCAAATGTAGAATATAAAATAGAAGTGTACTTTCATTCCGCAAATGTGAAATGATGTCAATGTAAGCTGTTTGAGGCCTAGTCAGGCTGCCCTAAACACATTGAAATGAAGCATTATTTTCTATTTATTAAAAATGCTTCTGCACGTTCACACCTTGGTAATGAGGGAACTCTAATCACAGAATAAGTCATCCGCTGTTTCCTGACACTTGCAGCAGCTCAGAGCTCCTCGACTGCTCGTGCTCCCCTGCTACTCGGCTGCTCTGTCCTTGACTCTGCAGCAGTGCCTTCATATATAGCAACAACAGGATCTCCTACCATTCTCCATCTGCACACGCAAAGACAGGACTAAGGAGAATTCTTGTAACCACTGGCGTAGCAAGGGGGGGGCGGAGGGGGCGGTACGCCCCGGGCGGCACGAGTTTTGGGAGCGGCGGCTAAATTAATCGCCAGCACCCCCCCCCCCCTTCAGCGCTCGGCGGCGGCAGAAGGCAGGGACCACCACGGGCGCCACTACTTGTAACCAATGCAACAGTTTACCATCACTGCCTTACTGGTGCTGAGAGTGGAGCAAGCGAGGTGGGAAAATTGCCTTTTTGGGCAGTCAGAGACACATGGGCCAAGCGCCATCCACAGATGAGAATTTGGAGAAACCACTTTTCAGAATTCCAACACCAGCCTCTGCACACCCACATTCAGCAATTGGCTTGTCAAATCATTTGGCGCAGCCTCCATGTTTCACAGACTGGGATGCAGTCAGTAGACTGTAACTGTGTATATCCGACAAGGACAATCTGTATGCCCACAGGACAAGGAGACAAAGTATATATTACAAACAAATTGTCTTGTGGGACTCACTCGCATTAGGAGACCTCATCTCAATTTCAGAGGAATCCTAAAATAAATTAGAAATATAGTTCTGTTTCAACTAAATTGTACAAAAGAAAATGATTCTGGATTTATGTCGCCTTTGTATTACAACAATAATTGTGCAGTACACAATACACAGTGATATAAGTGAACAAGTGCAGATGACGCAGTGTTCATACAGTGATAATATTTACAACAGATAGCATACAAGACACTGTTCAAAGTCCAATGGTTGTAAAATAATTGTCAAAACCAAAATCAGATGCGAAGGGTGTCCAACTGAATGATCAGTCCCTTAAATCGTGACTCCTCAACAACAATCAAGTGGGATAATTGTCTCCGTTTCGACCCTAAACCAGTCATAGGGTCTCATCAGGACGTAGTCATCCTACTAATACACCTGCACATGTTGAAACAAAAACCGGGAACACCCTGAGTAAAATGTCAGACTAAATCCAATAAGAGGAAAAGTAGTCAGCACTAGCCAGTTACTAACCACATTGTAGTGAAAAAGTAAGTCTGGGTAATTATTCATGCCATCCACTCGTTACGAACGTCCTAGGACCAAATCAAACCCATACCATTAATACTTCCACAGAGACACCAACAGTATCTAGAAAGTAGAAAAAGAGGCCCTGATTGGACTCCCTGATAATTGTGTATATTTCCATAAGGGATCCCAGTACAGCTAATCCAGTGTCCTGGTGAAAGTAGGCTCAACAAGGTGTGACACCGGTGATAAGGTGAATCTGGTACTACCACAAATTTGCTACATTATATAGGGTATCATACACTCGTGACACTGGGATGTCCATCTCAGTACTATTAACACCAGTAGTGGAATTTAAAGAAAAACAGACCTTACTCCTTGTATGAATTCCGTAAGACTCCAACATGTTATCACATACTATGTAGGTCTCTTTTTTAAATTTTTTTTTTTTAAGTTTTTATTAAATACCCGGCATACCAATAATAAATACATTTTACAATTCATTCCATACTGTATAGTATCAAATATAAAATCCTGCGTATACATAAAACCAGTAGATTAATTAACAGTTAATATGATTAATAAAAGATAAAACATGGGGAGAAAAAACATAGATAGGATTAAATTGTCTTGCAGTTCAAGCAGTAGTGAAAGCAGCCTATCGACATAGGGGGGGGGGGCTTCCTTCAATCAGAGACATATGTGCCATCAAAACGAGAAATACAATTACACTAGACTTTCTCTGTCTACCGTAATTCACCTTTTACCCTAGAGATATATCATATCGTATCTGGGCAGTAACCTAGCCCACTCCCTCGCTCTCAATAGTCGGAGGGCGTTGCGCATTATCTCTCCATCTCCTAATGGGAGCCCAGATTCTCGAGCCCAACTCCCTCATCTTCCTACCTCTCCTTATATAGAGGGAGGATTCCAAGTTATATATCCCTAAGAGGCGTGCAAGCCACATTTGAAAAGTGGGGGGGAATTGGGTCCTTCCATCCTGCTGCTAGTAGTATCCTGAGAACTGCTACACATATAAAAACAAGGGATTCATCTTCCTTACTGAGGCCCAGGCGACTATCATGCCCCATTAACATTAGGGTAGGGGATAGGTCGATCTTAGATCCTAGCAGCCCCTCCCAGAAGATCCCGATCTCTCCTTGAATTACACTTAATTTTTCACATTGATAGAACATGTGTATTAAATCCGCTGGCCCTTCTCCACACCTCGGACATTTGTCATCTTCTCTCTTACCCCAGTCATACAATTTAGCTGGAGTAAAATAAAGATTAAATAGGGTTTTATAATGTTGGGCTTTTAAGTTAGTCGAACAAAATAGCTTTTCTGCTAAATGCAAGCCTTTATAAATATCTACATCAGGATCATTTAATTTTGTTACCCAGGTAGCTTCAAATTTTCCATATCATCTTTTAATTTCAGAAGCAAGGTACTATATATCACCTTTATTTTGCTTCCACCCCTACTAAATACTCAATAAGATTAATTCTACCCCCAGAGATCCGTGGCCTAAAACCCGATGGATTTTTCTGAATTTGTATAAATTTGAAGCCTTGATTTGCATGGAGCCCAAATTTCTGCTGTATAGCGCTAAATCCCATCATTTGATCTCCTTCATATATATCACCAATTTTTCTTATACCTTGTTGATCCCAGATCCTACCCATCCTGTCATACAATAATTGCGGCAGTACAGTTGTTTTCCAAAAGAGGGGTATAGTAGTTTATTTTGGGGATTGCCAAAGTTTTTTGTACTTCCTTCCAAACCTCCCATGCGTTTACCATTACCTTGTACCGTATTTTCTTGTAATATCGCCTGTCTGTTTTACGGAGTAACAGCCCTATGGCCTCTCTGCCTAACATCAGCTCGAATATTGTTGGGAGGGTGTGATTACTTGCTGCCATAACCATTTTGTTCCTTTCTGGGTCAAGTAGTATTGCCATCTGACTCAATAAACAGGACCACTGATAAAATCTAACATTCGGGATTGCAAGCCCTCCCCTTGCCTGCGGGAGAGACAGATATTTCATGGCACGTCTAATTTTCCCGTATTGCCACATAAAATTCATAAATGTTGATTCAATTAATCTCATAGTTGACTCATCGATCATGAATGGAATAGATCGGAACAGATACATGATTTTGGGTAGCATAGTCATTTTTAATACGTTGCCCCTCCCGATTATTGATAGATGCATAACATCTAACCTTTTTAGATCCGCTGAGATTGATTTCACCAGAGGGTCAAAATTAACCTTTATTATTTTATCAATTGCTGGGCTAATTCTGACTCCTAAATAAATTGCACTTTCTATACATCTCGAATCATTCATTTTAATATTCTCCATGCAGACTATCTGGGTCTTGCTTTCATTTAACAGATAACCAGACCTCTGTCCGAATTCCCTGGCTATCTCCGTAATTACACTGATAGCTCTAGCTGGATCCGGAGTTAGTATAGCCAGGTCATCCGCATATGCCAGTAACTTGGTCTCAAAGCCATTGATGACTATAGGCTTAATAACTTGACACCTCAGTAATCTTTCTATCAGTGGATCAATATATAGGGCGAACAATATTGGTGAGCAGGGGCAGCCCTGTCTTGTCCCTCTAGAAATAAAGATATTATCAGAACTGTCCCCCATTAATTGAATTTTGGCCTTTGGGTCCGAATACATTGCCCTCATGGCCTTTGATATTCTTGGGCCAAACCCCTTTCGTTCCAATATCCCCCACAAATACGTCCACTTTACTTGGTCAAAGGCTTTTTCTGCGTCAAGAAGGATCATGGCCATTCGGCCCCCCGTGGCAGCTTGTACATCAAAGAGTGTAATAGTCCGCCTTATATGATCAGTTGTTCCGCGCCCTGGGACAAACCCATGCTGCCACGGGGAGACCAAACCGCCAATGACCCTTCCCAACCTTTTCGCAAGCACCTTAGAGTATACTTTAGTATCTGCATTGATGAGGGATATTGAACGATACGATGCTGGGTTATCCTTTGGTTTCCCTTTTTTATGAAACACTACTATATTAGTTTCTTTCCAGGATTCTGGGATCTTACCAGTATGTAATATACCGTTGAATAAATCTAACATAATAGGGGCAATCACACTCTGGATACATTTATAAGCTTCCAGGGGAATGCTGTCGGGGCTAGCTGCCTTTCCAGGTGATAGTTCTTGAAGGGCTTCATTTACTTCCTCTATCGAAAATTCTTTTTCTAGTTCTTCTTTTGTCTGACTGTCTAACTGAGGGCCAACACCTACGACCTCCATACTAGGGATTTCTGTAACAGTCTCTTCTTTATACAGCTTTTGGTAATAATCCTTAAATACCCTAAGGATGTCTTTTGACTCCGTATATACCTGATCCTCTTCCCGTATATCTGTAATTATATTTCTGGTGCTTTCCTGTCTAATTCGTAACGCTAAAACTTTGCCTGCCTGTTCTCCTGTCTCATAAAACTGGCCCCTATGAGTTTGATAATCATCTGCAGCTTTCTGGGCTAACCATTTTTGCAGCTCAGATTTTATAGTCAGGATCCTGTGCTGTGTCTCTATAACCTCTTTTCCCTGACCTATATCTTCCGTATGTTGTTCCTCTGCTACCATTAATTCTCTTAACAGTCTTTCATTTTTCATCTGCCGCTCTTTCCTTAGTCTAGCTGTAAAACTGATTGTTTCCCCTCTGAGAGCGGCTTTAAATGCGTCCCAGACTATATTTTGGGAGGCACTGTATCGGTTCATATCAAAAAAGTCTTGGGCCCACTTCTTCATATATTCTAAATAGTTCAGATTTACTAATACCTTCCTATTAAAAGTCCATTTTGCATAACATTTATTAGGGGATTCAGTTTCCAGATATAAAACCAGTGGATTATGATCTGATATTGCTTTTGGTAATTTCTCAATCCTTACTTTCTTTATTTCCGTTGTCAATATCAAAAAATAATCCAACTTTGTATATTTTTTGTGCGGGCATGAAAAATATGTGAATCCTGCCTTGTTTGGTTCTTTGTTCCCCCAAGCATCTACTAGACCATGGCTAATGATTAGTGAGTTCAAAGCACGGTATACTTTGGGCTTTCGCCCAGCATACAGATTATTACTAACAAGGTCCGCTGCGATATTAAAATCTCCACATAATATCATTGGAGTTGACCATGTCGTCAGTTCAATTTCGAGATGGGCAAAAATTTCCGGATCGTCTTGATTAGACCCATATATTGTACACAGGGTGATTCCAATTCCGAGCTCCACCACCACCCATCTCCCAAGGGTGTCTATTATTTTGCGTTTCACACCACCAAGAGCCGCCTTACCCAATATTGCTACCCCCCTGATGGTAGAGGTCTGGGAAGAGCAGGCCAATAGGTCATATCCTTTTATATTTAACACATTTCTTTTTGCCCAAGGTACGTGGGTTTCCTGTAAACAAACCACATCAAAATAGTTTGATCTTACAAACTCCCCCAGCTGCTGCCTCTTTCTCCAATCATTTAAACCCCCTATGTTCACAGTGCATATCTTAAGCTTCCCCATTCTCCTTTATAAGGTTGTCCCATCCATTACTACTTTCATTAATCGACTGTTTTATTCGCAGGCCCTTCGACCATTTTTTAATCAAATACCGGGTATTCATTTCCTCCCTGTGACCCTCTTCACCACCCCCACCCAGACCTTCAGCCCTCCCCCTCCCCACCCTTCTCCCTCCCTTCTGTCGTGACCCTCCACCTCCCCTTTAAAGCGCTCAGACTTTAGTCTGTGCATAGGATGTTCGCAGCATTAGTGACATGGCTGATCCTATTCCAAAATTCTATTAAAGTTACCCCGACTCATTTTATTAATTCATAAGTCTGGTTAGACACATTTATGGCATTGCCCCTTCTCCCTTCTTTTCCTGTTTTGATCTCCTTCCTCTTTTTCAAACTATTTTCCTTATTCCTTTTTTTTCCCCATCATAACTTTATTTATCCATAGTGTCAAGAAATTCCTTTGCTTTTATTTCTGACGCGAAATAACGCCCATCGTGGATCACTTTGAGCTGGGCTGGATTTATCAAGTACACCTGGATATTTTTCTCCTGGAAAGGTTTTATGAGCTGCCTTAGTCTCCATCGTCTCTCCACCGTGGTATGGCAGAAATCTGGCCGCACAAAGTACGATATCGCCCCGCTTGTTCTCTTAGAGTCAGGTCTTGCCTTGTCCGATATTGCCTGGCGGAGGAGAAAATTACCAAAGTACACAAGAATCGCACGTGGCTTGGCTCCTTCCCTTGCTTGTGTCCTTGGTTTAAAGGGGGTGCGATGTGCTCTCTGGACTTCTGCTGCCCAATTCCATTCTGACAACTCGGGGAGCGAGGACGTAAATAACCCAATTATGTATGTCCTGGTGTCGGACCCCTCAACCCCCTCCGGGATCCCTAACACCCTGAGATTGTTTCTCCTCTGTCTGTTTTCAAACTCCTCAAGTTTCCATTGAATATCTTTAATTTGGGAGCTTTGTGCTTCCACCTGGATCACAGCACCTGAAGCCTCTGCTTCCGAAGAGACAATTCTTGCTTCTAGATTGGTCACCCTTTCCCCTATGTTAACACAGGATTTGGAGAGCTTCCTAACAACGCCTTGCATTTTTCGTAGAGCAGCCTGCGCTTTTCGGCTGTCTTGGCGCGTTTCTTCCCTGTGTGATAGGATAGCCTGATGTATTACTTCCAGTGTAGGGGGGACCAAACTAGCCTCTGCGGGGGTTATCCCAGACGAGGAACTGGACAGCTGAGTCACCGATGAGTAGTCCCATTTTAAGTCCTTTCTTTCTCGTCTTTGTGTACTAAGGCGCTGATTTTTTTTTTTTTTTACTGTTATAGGTTGTGCCTTATCACTATCCTCAGGGTCAGTGTCTAGGTTGCTTGCCTCCGATGATGTGCTAAAACCATCCTCCGACCATTCTGCCCCCTCCGAGACTGAAAAGAAACAGTCGCTTGGCTCTTTATCTATTTCTCCACTGATTTTATCCCCTGCTGCCAGGTCTGCTGCCAGATTCAATTCACTTCCCCAAACCACTATATTGGTTTTATGAGCTACATTTTCTATGCTTTGTTGTGCCTCTGGACAGTCAGTCATTATCTTAGAGCCAACTTCTAACTGCACCAATGCCATGACCACTGCACCATGAGGCTCCGGGGAAACCAGAGGTGCCTCTTCCAAATCCACGGTTTCACCACTATCCTCAATCTCAGCGGCGGAGGCGCGCTCCCTGCTTCCCTCCATCCCTCGCGGAGAGGGGGGGCGTCCTCTCTCAAATGCCTACCATTAGCCACAGTACCTTTCAGCAATGGTGAGTTCCGGTTCTCCTTACGGCTCATCTCCTGACTTTGTTTGCTCTTCTCCCCGATAGCAGCTCCTGACTTCGGGCGTTGTAGGAGCTCCACCACCGAAGGGCCAGCAGGACGGAGTTTCCCGGCTCCCCCGCCTCTTCTGCTCTTCACCACTGGGTGCTCAGCGCTGGGCGTCTGAGGCTGCACACGTCCCGAGGTTTGATCCGGGGATTCGTGCTCCGCTGGGTTCTGTCCTCGTAGCTTTCGCGATTTAGATGCAGCAGCAGTCGCGGCTGCTTTCGGACCCATTTTTCCGCGGGTCACGGACAGACGATGTTCCCGGCGGGACGGATGTTTTGCTGTAGCGCGCTTGAAAATCCGTATCCCGCGCTCAATCCAGTCGGCCCAGTCTTTGCAGCAGCAGCTCCGGGATCTCTGCATGAGGAGCCTCTTAGTCGGTAAGTGCCTTTCCTCTAGTCATGCGGGGTCTCACTGAGCTAAGCAGCCATGATTCACTAGTGCTGCTGTCGGCCTCCTAAGCGGCCGCCATCTTGCTCATCGGTTTGTGGTACATAGTTATCTTCCAATCTTGCACCTTCCATGTCACTGAAATTCTTGACATGGAATATCAGGGGGATCGCAAATGGATTTCATTACATACTATGTAGGTCTCAATGTAAACAAGTTCTGGGTGTCGAATTACATGCTACCTGTGCCTAAATATTGTTATTCAAAAAACGTCTTGCAGTATGCCAGCCATGAAACAAAACCTCCAAACCCCAATATTGACTGTGAGCATGTGGAATAAAGACCCTGTCATGATGGTTGCCAAAGATGGTTGCCTATCCGTCAGCAACAGGCAAACAGTGCTGACCACGATATGAGTTGTCTGTTTTATAGCCACCACCTCAGCCCTACTGCAGGCTTTAATAATTTACCATATCAAATGTGGTAGGGGCAAACTGGGCCACCCAGCACCCCTTAACAACTGTATTGCTCTCTTTATCTTTTCTTTCTCTCTCTCTCCCCCTCTGTGGATCTTTCTTTCTCCCCTCTCACTCTGTGGTTTTCCTCAGTCACTCCTTGTTGGCACTGCCTCGCAACTTGCCCATGTCTTTTTTCCTTCTAGTCACTGCTCCCTGACTAAATACATCCATTGCGATGGCTGAATTCAGGTTACATTTGAGTTTTAGGTCGATCCTAGGCAGCGCATGAGCTGCTCTGCGAGGCATGCTGTGTTCGGTATGTGGGCTTTAATTTCGCCCCTCGCTGGTGATTCCTTCAAATGTGTGTCATTCATAAAACCTTGCTTTGTGTGGTTTATGGCCTTTATTTGTCCCACATTTTCAGGTCTCGCACCTCCCCTGGAGTATTAGCCTATTATGTGTATCCTTTCTTTAAAGGCTTTTTACCTTTGTGTTTGCGCACTATTTTATTTATGTGCTGGCCGCAGCATTTTCTAAAGAATGTTCATTTTTTGTCTCTTCAGTTACATAACCCTATGCGCGATGTGCACAATGTATTGTACGCTAATGCCACTGTTTTGACTAACATATAGTATAGTGTGTACTTTTTGTAGATAAAATCCTTTTTTCCATTTTATTTAAAACAACTTTCACTTGCTAATTCAAGGTCTATTAGCCGATGACAAACATTATTTAACTCTTCACGTTTTCTAAACGTGGCCACTGTTTGGGTCATGTTTATTTTCGTTGCAGACCCCATATTTGTTCTCATAATGTTCCATTGTTTTTGGGTTTGTTTAGCGTATATGCAATTCCCTTATCCCAGACGCAAGATGCTACTTAGTTTAATTAGGAGCGGGGTAAATTATTATTTTTTGCTTTCTGCTTGTGCACTCTTATTTATGTGCAGGCTTGACGAATTTTGCACAGGACTCAGAATGAGCTCCTTTCTATATTTCTTCTGTATAATAATGTCGCAAAAACACTGGTATTTGCGCCTATTTGGGTATGAAATGGTCCCCTACATGGATAAGGACGTTCTTAGTCCACTAGACAGTGCTGCTAGCTGCTTCTCTGCTTCTGTCGGTAATTCCTCATTCTTAGTCCTCTAAGCAGTGCTGCTAGCTGCTTCTCTGGTCCCCGTGATAATTCCTTATTCTTAGTCCTCTAAACAGTGCTAGCTGCTACTCTGGTCCTGTTGGTAATTCCTCTTTCTAAATGCTCTAGGCAGTGCTGCAGCTGTGTCTCTGGTCACAGTGTAATTCCTCATTCTTAGTCCTCTAGGTAGTGCTGCTAGCTGCTTCTCTGGTCCCAGTGGTAATTCCTCATTCATAGTCTTCTAGACAGTGCTGCTACCTGGTTTTCTGGTCCCAGTGGCAATTTCTCCTTCCTAGTCCTCTAGACAGCGCTGCAGCTGCTTCTCTGGTCCCAGTGATAATTCCTCATTCTAAGTCCTCTAGACAGTGCTGCTAGCTGCTTCTCTGGTCTCATCAGTAATTCCTCATTCTAAGTCCTCTAGACAGCGCTGCAGCTACTTCTCTGGTCCCATGAGTAGTTCCCACATTTTAAGTCCTCTACGCAGTACAGCTGTGTCTTTGTTTCCAGTGGGAATTCCTCATTCTTAGTCCTCTAGGCAGTGCTGCTAGCAGCTTCTCTGGTCCCGTCAGCATTTCCGCATTCGAAGTCCTCTAGGAAGTGCTGCTAGCTGCTTCTCTGGTCTCTTCAATAATTCCTCATTCTTAGTCCTCTAGATAGTGCTGCAGCTGCTTCTCTGGTCCCATCGGTAATTCCCACATTTTAAGTCCTCTAGGCAGTGCTGCATCTGTGTCTCTGTTCCCAGTTGTAATCCCTCATTCTTAGTCCCCTAGGAAGTGCTGCAGGCTGCTTCTCTGGTCTCATCGGTAATTCCTCATTCTAAGTCCTCTAGACAGCGCTGCAACTACTTCTCTGGTCCCATCGGTAGTTCCCACATTTTAAGTCCTCTACGCAGTGCTACAGCTGTGTCTTTGTTCCCAGTGGGAATTCCTCATTCTTAGTCCTCTAGGCAGTGCTGCTGGCTGCTTCTCTGGTCGCGTCTGCATTCTAAGTCCTCTAGGCAGGGCTGCTAGCTGCTTCTCTGGTCTCATCAATAATTCCTCATTCTTAGTCCTCTAGATAGTGCTGCAGCTGCTTCTCTGGTCTCATCGGTAATTCCCACATTTTAAGTCCCCTAGGCTGTGCTGCAGCTGTGTCTTTGATCACAGTGGTAATTCCTCATTCTTAGGCCTCTAGACTCCTCTAGTATAAAACAATATCATTTAAAACGACAATAATTCTAACTTTCACAAATGCGAGACTGATTGCATTGCAAATGCTTGTTGTATCATTCGGATCAATTTCCTATTGGGAGGAAGGTAGGACACCACAGACTGTTGAGACATCACAAGAGTCTTGTGTTTTGATTTGTGCATCCCTTGACAGCATTCAGCCACTTACTGTATAAAACATTTGTCACTTTATTGTGTTTTTATGGGTTTTATTGTTAGAACGTGAACAAGACCCTCGGGCACTGGAGAGCTGCAGAGCAATTACAAAGGAGTTTTTTACAGCGGGACCTACACAATGCTTTGACATTGCGGAAATACATAAATCAGTTTCTAACAGTGAGCATGCGGGTGTGCAGCAGCAGACAGCTCAATTGGGGCAAGAGGGACTCATTCAAGGAAGATAGAGGTGGTGAGAGGTTAAAGGAGAAGGGGGCTGTAGAGAGGCCGCTGTAAAGAAGGGGTGACACTGGAAAGGGAGAGTTTTCAGAGGACGGTGACGGGGAGCTAGAGAGGGTGATGTAAACAACGTGGATTAAAAAAACACAGCAAAGCTGCGACATATAGTGTTCAGACCTGTGATCCTAGCAGTGAATTACTATTTTCCACAGCGCTGTGAGGCTTTGCAAATGTCATTATAGCGCTATGCAAATGTTTATATAATATAATTTGCAATTTTGAAAAGTGAATATTTTAAATGATGTGATAGATACGTAAGGTCTAAAGAAGAACAGCTATGACTCAGATTTTAATTCTTAAAACGCAAGGAAAAGAACGCATATTTTAATGTATTTTCCATTGCCGTTTATGCCCATTGAGTGTCAAAATCATATATTAGCACATAGCCATTTTGAAGGATATTAGCCAGTGTAGCTGGGCCTCTGTAATCAAGATATCAACCCTGCCTATATGTGGATATGTTGATCCGTAATGGGAACAATTTACATAGCTAGTGGTTATCCTGAAAGTCAGTCCTGAATCCAGCCGAGATGGACCAGTGTTGGACATCAGACTTCTTTGCTTCATTTAGTATAAGGTGGCAATGTGTCAGTTTAATAGTCACTTACAGAGGGTGTGTGCGTCTATGCATGTGTGTCTGTCTTTGGGTTTGTATACAGCAGTATGCCAATCAACATCAGAACTGCAATTCAGAAAGGAGCTGAAGACCCCACCGTGAGAGAACACCACATCTCAACACATAGGATGCACCGTCTATAAACATCCTGCCTCCTTGCAACACATCCTGAAGTGTAACCCAGGCTTCATGCCCTTGTTCAACGCTCTGTTGCTCTCGAGGTAGGTCTGTGCTCTACAAATATCTGTACATACTTACTGTAGAAACTGACAGAGAGTAAGTGAGTAACTTCATGCGACTGGTGGGGCATTAAACGTGACATATCAATCCTGTGTGGCCTCTACATGTCTACTACTGCAGTAAACATCTCTCCATCTAGATGCTTGTCTCCAGGTATCCTTACCAATCATGCCAATTTTCTTTTTGTTCTCATATTTGAGGGATAACGTGTGTGGCACTGGGAAGACTCATTAGTAATCTTCTTACCTCAGTGCCAGGTATGGCCTTTATGTATTGATGTACGGGTATTTCAAATTGATAAAACGTGTTTTACTTTAGGGCTGGCATCCCTGCATGGTGCCCTCGGGGGATCACTGTTGATAATCTTGCATAGGGAGGCCACTAACATAATCTGACGTAATGAGGTCAAGATTACAACACTATTAATATTAGTAATAAAATAAGTGGCTCTTATTATAGAAAAGGTTGGAGACCGCTGGTGTAAAAAACATGCAGAGCAAAATACCGTCACTGCACAATATTGCCTCGGAGTTTCCGCCTGATTCCAAGTTTTACTACTGATAACGGGGAATAAAGAAGGAACGGTCTAGTCTACTGGTTCTATGCAGGGTATTCCCCTCACCAGAACCTTTTGTCCCGCAATTTCCTTCAGTTATTATTACCTGAGCGAAATCACATGTTTAAAAAAAAAAAAAAAAAAGACTAAGAACATTTTGCGCGGGAAACTCATTCATCTATTTGGGTACAAACACAGTTTGAGCCTGATAGTAAACTCAGAGCTCCACTCAGAATGAGACCGGTATTCTTCTAGATTTGTCTTTGGTATTTTAGCCAATGTTACTCATCGTATGATCATAATAATGACATATATCTTGTATTGTTATCATTATTGTTGTTATTCATAATCATTTTATTTCATGTTTTTAGTGGTAGTATTAGTGGTAGTATTAGTAGTAGCAGCGTGTTTATTATGAATAGTAGTAGCAGTAATAATAATAATAATAGTAATAATAGTAATAATAGTAATAATATATCAACAACCGTAAGCATAATACTAACAACAACAAACACAGGTAAAAATGAAGCAAAGTCTCACTCCTGTCGCCGCCTTGTGCTCACACGTCATCTGCGGGGGAACGAGCTCAGCTGCTGCTCCGTCGTTGCTGATATGCCTTCATTTTCCGACCCACTTGAAAGTAAGGCTTTGTTTACGCATACCTCGTTAAAGCGGTAATTAGATGCTATCTGGGAATGTGATCATATCAATAAGAGGCCGCATCTCTCGTTAATGTGAACCATAAGCCCCCTCCCTCTTGTCCCCCTGCGGTAATTATAAATTCGTTTGTTGACTCTTTCTGGCTAATTGACATTAGTTGTTTTCGGGAAGTTAGCCAAACGCGGGACCTTGATCCAATCAAAAGTGAGCGAAGGCTGTTTGTTTTCGGTTCGGATAAGCGAGCATTAGGAATGTCTTGGCTGGGTTTGCGGCAGAGCCCATCTGCGCATGTGCTGCACACTCTGCAGCAGCCAGAGGCGAAACACAGGTCCCTGGGCCCCACGGCGCAAGGAGGAGCGAGGGGGGCAACCCTTCAGGGGCCCCAAAATCCTTCAAAGGGACCCCAGTACCCCCAAGGCCAATATATATTTGTGAGATTATGATATGAGACACACGTGGACCCCTCTTCACAGTCTGCGGGAGGGAGCAGCATTTTACATTACGCCTCTACCCGCAGCTATCACGCTAGGTGAAGTTCATTACGGCACCAAGCGCGTGCGCATGTATGCGCTGATATTGTGAGCAGCAGACGGAAATATTATAGTTATATTTGGGCTTTGGAGCGTTTCAGCTAGATCTTGGTGACAGAGAGGCGTATCAGGCAGCTCAGATACAAAAAAACATACATGAAGGGAGCACGGGGTGGTGGTGGTGTGGGAATGAAGGAAATGAGGAGATCAATTGCACCCGAAGTTGCAGTTTGACTCTTTTCTGGAGGCCATGAGGCGGACGGGGTAAAGGGTCACACCTGTGGAGGGACGGGTACTTTGCCTCTACTGTCCCCTAGTCCACTTTGACTCTGCAAACTGGGACAAGAACAACCCCTCAGTGGTGACGGGTAAGGTACGGGGGTAGCGAGGGGAGGATGGAGTTTGAATTTTAAAAAAAATCACTTACCTGATCTCCCACGTCTCTCCATCGCCGCATCTTTCCCACGTTGAGTGAGTCTCTTCCGGGGACCGGGAAGCACCCAGACTCCTCACAGCCAATCAATCACGATGCTGCGGCGCTCAGCCAGGGAATGGGGGCCTAGGCATGTTCTCCATGCAGGCTGTAATGCAGCCTGCGTGGAGAACATGCAAAGTGCGCATGAATGTTTGGCCGGCCCGAGAGGGCCAATCAAACATTCATGTGCACTTTACAGAGTGCACAACCACTCCTCCTCCCCGACGTCAGGGAAGCCAAGCCCCACCCTATCCTGACCATACCAAAAATAAAATTATAATAGCTGAAGTTATTATTTTATTTTTTCGTTTTCACTGCTCCGTGAGCAGTGGGGTGACACTCCTTCGCCTTAGCGGAGGAGCCGCTACTGCAACCCCTTCAGCACTTGACTCTCAGTGGTAGTGATGGTAAGCAGTCACAGACTTCTCATTGAGGTTAGCATGTGGGTTCACACTCACACTCAACACCAGCCCCCACCAGCACAATAAGAACAATGGCCAGCCCAGTGCTTCTGTTTATAAAATATAAGTATCTTATTATGAAGAAAGCAGAAATACTACTTGCTAAAATCACATGGGAATACCCGATTCCAAAGTGTGAGTCTTAGGTGCTTCACACTGGTTCCACTCCCTCTAGGCCAGAGGTCTTCAAACTGTTCGGCACGCCCCCCTGGGAGGCTGTGGATGGGTTCCCAGGGGGGGCACAAAGGCCTCTGCAAGCACATGTAAATGAAGATGGCCTGGAAGTGCGGCCTTGTTTATTTGCCGCATTTCCAGGCTGTCTACATTCACACAGAGCCCTTAAGTGGATTAAAAGAATGAGAATTGTGATTGGGGTGCTGTGGGGGCGAGGGTCAGTGATTGTGGTGGCAGGGTCAAAGAGGTGGCTGAAAAAAATTAGTCTAAGTGTTTTGTTTTTTTAACCCTCAGGTTACTGCGTATGAAATAATACACTAACAGCTTAAATCGTAATTGAAAAATAAATCAGGTCAAACTACTGGTAACAAATGTACTCTTTTAGGTTATGAAACCTCAGTTAGCAAATACTATCACTGCGAATGTCTGTGTGTTAAAGCTGAGCGACACATAATTGTTGGTGCATTGAGGAATAGTGACCTTTGTAGTCATAGTCAGGGCCACTGGAATTATGCGATTGTGCGGCTGCAACATTTTTTGCATAATTATGGATTTGTCGCATTTGCCACATAATTCAGCATCTGCTGCATAATTTGCAGATTTTCACCCCAAAAAATTGTTTCCGGTTCAAACGGTTCAAAAGTTAGTAAAAATGCAGCAACACGTGTTGCTGCACAGAAAAAGACCCTTTGCAAAGGTTGACTGGTCACCTTTCTGTTGCGTTATTGCTATATGTGGGTGTTAAACTGGTACTTATGAGGGGCAATATATGCCAGGACACTGTTAACAAGTGTCAAATTGTCAAAATAGCGCAGTAATACGTCACAAAATGTGGTACATTATGCTGCATAATTGGGCTTTTCTTGCCACATAATTTAGTCCACGCTGCCACATAATTGGGTCTACTGCCGCATAATTCCAGTGGCCCTGTTTATTGTGCCATGAGGTACCTGCCTGTGGCAGAAAGCACTGTGAATATGTAAATCATTATTTTAAAATAGTATTTCACACAGTCTAAGCTAGGTTGCTGCAAAATGATGGACTGTTTGAGATAAAACAAGTTCTTACATAATATACTATACAGTATAGGAATAAGTAATCAGACTGTATCTATTACAAACATTTTTATAAATATCTCCATTATTCCAGAACTATGCTGATAACACCCCTACATCACATCTCAAAAACAATGAATCTTTGCCACCATGAAGCTTTAAGTAGTGCCACTGGCATTATGCATTAGGAGAGGACTACATTTTGCAGCTGCGTTGACAAAATTATGGAGCAAGAAAAGATAAATTCTGCAGCGCAATGCAGCACATTTTGTGGTTTAGCATTACTTCATTATTTTGTCTTTTTAACTCCTGGTAACACTGTCAGTAAAAATATTTCATCTCATCAGTACCAGTTTAACACCCTAATACAGCAATAGGCATCTATAAGATTACCAGTCAATCTTTGCAAAGGGCCTCCCACTGCTCCAGAACACTTTGCCACGTTTTAAGTAACTTTTGTTCCGTTTGAGCTACGAGCAAATCTTTTTTATTAAAACCTGCAGAATATGCAGCAGATGGTGGATTATGTAGCAAATATGGTAAACCCATAATTATGCGGCAAACACTGCTGCAGAAACCCATAATTCCAGTGGCCCTGTCTTTAAGTGACTCAATCTATTAACGGCTGGTAAGAATTCTTGTTTCTTCTTTAACTCTCTGCACTACCACCACACCCTTCGCTTTCAGGTAGGGGCACCTCAAAGTCAGCATTATCTATTCCGGAGCAGTTTTTTTTGTGAAAGCTGAGTCCATGGGGTGGCAGGGAGAAGGCCAGAATGGTTGCATTCGGATACAGAGCCCAGATCCTCTCGACCCCTTGGGCCTCACAGTAATGGTCCAGGAGAAAGAGGAAAGGAGTGAGATTCATGGATATTGTCATAGAGATTGCCCAGAATAGGGAGCACTGAGTTAGGACTCATTTTAATGTTTACAAATAGCCAGAGACAACTTCCTCAGAGAGATACCCCAAGGAAGGGGACAATATAAGTGGCCTTTTTTTGCTTTTTAAAAAAAGGTCATTCATTAGTGCAGCAGATACTGCTGACAGGTGTGTAAGTGGCCACTGCTGCTCAATTATGACTGTCTTACCATGAAAAAGTTGAGTAGGGGCCCATTTTCCTTGCTAGAATTAGAGTCTAGATAAGCCCTCGTAGAACAAAGGCAAACAGAACAATTGATGGACGGAATAATGAACAATGTCAAACGTTCACCCCCACTATAGAGATCTGGGCCTAAATACATTGTTGTTTTGCACACCATTCCATCCCAGTTTGGACCCAGCCATATGGAAATCAGTCTTTACCCTGCTCCCCATTGGAACAGTCCAGCCCGAACTGCCAGGCCTGGTACTCCCTGGACCGGAAACAAGCATCCTGGGACCAGTTTTGGGGTATCATCCCTCATCAGACAGGCTAGCTTAACTCCAGTGGCATGGCGCGAAAGGGTCCAAACTGGAATGGCGTGGTGAGCAATTAAACGATGGATTTAGGCCCAGATCTCTGACTTGGGGTGAGTGTTTCACATTGTTCAGCATTCCGTCCATCAATTGTTCTTTTTGCATTTGTCACCCCGAGTGGGACAGGTATGTCCAGACGTGGGTCCCGTGCTTGCCATGCCACTGGATTCAGGTTATCCTGGCTGATGAGGGGTAATACCCCGAAACCGGTCTTAGGATTCTTGTTTCCAGGCACAGGGAGGACCTGGCCTGGCAGTTCGGACTTGACTCCTCCTGTGGGAAGCAGAGTCAAGTCTGATTTGCATATGGCTGGGTCCAAACTGGAACTTCATCAGAGCCTTATCCACAAACTAGGCCTGGGGGTAAAATCCGCTCCGCTCTCGGAATCTGCAGAATTTTGGCAATTCCTCGTTCCGCGGAGAAAGCGGAATTGCTGAAAATTCCGCGATCCGTGGCGTAGCAGAATTTTTTCCTTGTTTGCGCTTTCAAAATGCGTGTTCACGCATGCGGTAGCGACTTACCGGGATCCCTGCGTTCGCCGACTAATTTTTCTATCCGTTCGCGTGTGCCACGAGATTTTGGTAGCCGGCTGCGCGATCCCGCGAGAGTGTGCGATCACGAACACGTCATTCGACGCGCCATCGGACATCTGCGTTCGCGAACAGGAAACGCATCGCGAACGGGCGGGACAAGTGAAACAAGATGGCCGCGCCAATTGGCGACCGCATGGGCAAGTTCGCGAGATATTTCCCCTCAAACACACAAACAGCTTCCCCGAACAGGAAAAACGCATCGCGAACGGGCAGAACAAGCAATTCCGCGTGCTCGCGGAATTCTGCATAGCTCACTGAGATTTTTTACATCTTCGCGGAACTTTGCGTAACGCGACTACGCAAATTCCGCCCAGGCCTGGCACAAACATCATCAGAGCCTTATCCACAAGCATCATCAGAGCCTTATCCACAAGCATCATCAGAACCTTATCCACAAACATCCTCAGGGCCTTATCCACAAACATTGTCAGGGCCTTATCAACAAACATCCTCAGGGCCTTATCAACAAACATCCTCAGGGCCTTATCCACAAACATTGTCAGGGCCTTATCAACAAACATCGTCAGAGCCTTATCCACAAACATCATCAGAACATTATCCACAAACATCATCAGAGCCTTATCCACAAACATCATCAGCATGTGTTAGAAAAGAGCTGTGATGCGTAGTTTCTTTTGTCAGGATTTCTTCATAGTGGAAGCCAATATCAAGGTAGGGAGCATGGGCACGAAAGTAGCTCAGTTTCCCAGATGACACTCTGACACGGGGAAGATCAGTCTGAACTTTCATTGAACAAACATTCTGGAAGCCGTAGTCTGCGGTCCTTTAAATGATGCAGTTACTTCCCAGACTGCAAAGGCTAAGAAAAGGAATGCCCGGGGCTGAAAACATGGCACCCCCGGGGGCATGCAGCCGTCTAGTAATCCTGGAGGTGGGTGCACGGGGGAGTGAAGGCAGTCAGCTTGCCCTAGCAAGTGGGAAATCCATCGATACCATTCCATTTTCGTCACTTGCCTAATCCTCGGCCCGTCTTTTCATGTGCTGTAATTATTGACATCTGTGCTGGGGTTAGAGCTGGGCGGACTTTGCTAAAGGACTGTTTCTGCAGCTGAACAATGTCTCCAGCTGTTTCATTTGGCCTTGGGCTACCACTTCCTGTTCAGTCTACAGCTGCCCTTCTGCCTCCAATTTATGGTGCTTGATTTTGTGTTGGTTTTTTTTCTACTCAAAGCTTGTGTGTTTTTTCCGGGAAAGAATTTCCAAGTTTACACAGAGGAAAGTCATTTTAGTTCCCATGGTGTTTGCCTGCTGTTGATATGAAGCGTAAGGTGCATCGCGGATAAGTAAAAATGTATAATAATTATCATGTGCTTTATATGGCATTAGAATCCTCCCTCGTCACCCAAGCACTGGATTGACAGATGTTATTTTAACCCAAGTCAATGACACCTATTGTATCCATCGCCGAGTGAGGGAATGCAAGCTTATGACCAACAGGTGACACGCAGATTCCTGGAGGGAGGGCATTGACCTTCTATAGAGCACCTTGCCTACGTGGGTGGCCATACTGGAGGCTACAGTGAGGGCGGAGAGGGCGTCAGTAGCGATCACCCGTCCCTCTTGCCGCTGACCCTCTGATAGCTCTTGGGATGAGGACCGCCCTTGCACTCCGAGGCCACCAGTCACATCTTACGTGTTAAAAATGCTTCTTCGCAGCAGTCTGTGTTGGAACTTCCCAATGGAGACCACCCCGCTTCCCTCCCCCCCTCACACACATACACAAACACACTGGAAGAGGCTTCCACAACAGCAGTAAATAAAACCATGGCCTTATGGGGCAGAAACAGGAGCACAGTGATAATGAGTTGACAAGTGTGAACCTACAAATCAAAACTTCGTGCCGAGAGCAGGCAGGAAAAGTGCAGACCGGATGGGGCTGCAGTCTGGACAGCAGGACCGGAGCAGCCTCCTGGGAAGCGAGAGATGTTCCTGTGGCCTGGGGCTTCCAGTGGCTGTTTTCAGGCCCTGGTCGGCTGCGGATCTAGACTTCCCAGCTGTGAAACTCTACGGTGCTTCGTCCAGCACAAAACAGACGGAGGCTTGAAATTAGTGATCATTTGCACGTGAACGTGTAATGCCAAAAGTCCATAAATTTGAGGTAGGTGTCTGACATGAACACACGTGTGTAATATGCACATATATACAGGGCTTTAAGTGAGCCAGCTCTCACCGGTGCTCAGCACCGGCAATTTTTTAAAGGAGGCCTCGAAACGGGTCTCTATCGGGCTCTGTTTTGTGCCCTGGGACAGGCAGTCCGTTTTTTCCCGGACTGCAGTGACAGCAGGCACATCGATGTGCGCGTGCTCACACTGCTCACTTCTCACTTCATGACGTCATGCCAGGTGAGCGTTGTAGGGGAAGGGAAATCCTTTAAAGAAAGTCATTTTCTCTCTGGATTTCCCTTCTCTTTTTGAAACTCAGGAGCAGCAACATTGTCGTGGTGTCACCAGGGCTTTAGGAGGAATCTTTTCCAATATTATATACAAGCCATAGTTGCTGCTTATTTATCTTATGCAACTAACAACCATTGACAAAACCAATAGTCCTGACTTGTTGTAGGTATGATGTTACTTGTTGTATCATACATCTGGATGCAATGACAGAAACAGCAAAATACAAGTTTGGCGGCACACTATGATAAGCACAGCTTTTTAGCTTATGTGTTTTTAAGCCACGCCCTTAATTACATTGGCCACGCCCCTTAGAGAGACCCCCCAGTTTTTTCGTCCCACTTAAAGCCCTGCATATATATCCAAAGTGGCTCTGCATAAGTGGTGTCACGTCACCCCCAATGGAGCACCTTATTGCGCCCTCAGAAACGCAACGCCTGCGCTTTTCGGAGTGCCTGCCGTACACCTGGCCTAAGTAATGCAGAAAGTGTGAGGAGCTGCTACGCTCGGGCAAGTGTTTTCCAGGCTGAATGGATGAAGAGCGGCTGTTAATGCTTAATTTGTTCACTTGAAAAAAACGAGTACCGAAAATATATTGAAATTCTGAAATTTTCCTAACCTCACACATGTAATATATGCATTACGCATTTAGGACTGTAGAACTAGGCACAACTCCACTGTAGGTGGGAACAGGGCAGCGTGTGTACTTTATGTATGAGTCTGAAGTGCACACAAGAGATTCATTTCATATTCCAAAGCATGTTGGCTGCCAGAATGATAATGAAAAGATGAAAATGGTACCCTGTGATGACAGAGCTGGCAACGAATAGTCTGAGCGTTTTTGCTAAATGATAAGCGTTTCTCTCTGTCTGAGGTGCATGCCTACCTGTACCCTGGAATTCAGAGAGATGGCACTAAAGAGAGGATAGGGCACAGTGGAACTTGAGGGGTATCTGATAGTGGACAGATAGCGATAAGGGTCCTGACTCCCAGCCTGACCATGAGTAGGCAGTGGCCAAGGGCGGCTCACCCACAGCTGAATGACTGGCATGGTAAGGTGCTACCTTACCTTAGAACGAGTGGACTATCAACTCCATTCTTGTGGCAGCAGCTGGCTAGTCGGCGGGTGGGTTTGTATGATGAGCTGCATGGCTGTAGGTTCCAGAGTAGTAGAGATATGTCTGGGCTGTGTTCTTGTCTAAAAATAACTGCCAGTAACTCCTTCTGTATGTGGTGTGTGGCTGGTGACTGTGAGGTGCCCTCACTCAGATGTTCTTCTTCACCTTGAACTTCTCCTGGATTAACTTTCCTTGACTGGCTACCATTGCAGGGCTGTTGTCAGCCTCTTCTTGACGGGGCAACATTATTTTTGGTCTGTGTCCTGTGTTGCATAAGCAATAGTGGGATCTGTAATAAGAGAGAGGGGTGTCATGTCATTGAATTGTGTAAAGACATTCACTTTAATTACTCATTTATATTGATTAATATGTCTTTGCCATAACTTCCCAAGGACTCCTTATGTTAAATACTTATATGCCCAATATTAATCAAGAGTATTGATTAAAGCAAACAACATTTTTCTCAAGTTATATAAAAACTCTAAAGTTTTATTATATGGAAAATATATACATTTTTAACATAGCTTGGCCTAAGAGTATACACTCACTTTACTAAAATGGACTATGTGGACCACAATACAGTACAATGGTTTACACTAAATTTGTACTGAACCCAAAAACTAATTTATCTTCCTACATTTTTTATGAATGAGTGGTTGATTTGCATGTGCTTATGATGTGTTGAAATACTTTTTTAGAAGTAAATCAATTTTATTAGCAGAGCACACGGTATGACAATACAATGCATCGTTGTCTACAACCCAACGGGCCGGCAGCGTAGGGAACTTGAAGGCAGAGAAGTACCGAAGGATTACAAATTATCTGCATGGGTTAATTACACAGCATGCCGCCTACAACCCATCATGGGCCGGCCGTGTCTAAAAAGGAAAAACAATGATTGATCAAAGCCATGTATGACTCAAAATTAGAGGTAGGCTGCTGCGTGCAGAGTATGCAAGTTCCTTGAGAAAGCAAAAGTTTGTTATCGCAAATCTGGGGAGTTAGTGTCTGCCTTTTCCAGAACAAAATAAGAACCAGGTAAAATAGAACATTAACAGGTCCTTACCCAAGAGGACCAACAAAAAAGAAAAAAACCCTCCCTCCCCTCCCTCCCCAACCCGCTCCAGGTGAGCAGATGATTACGAACACACGTGTGAGTTTGGTCCGGCATGTCGGTTACTGACAGTTCATGTCCCAAGAAACCCATCAGGGGCCTGCACACTCTAACCACCCCCGCTATTCCGGTATCAATTTCAAAATACGTAGGTAAGCAGGGCATGACAGCTCCCGGAACTCCGTGGATAAAATGGAAATAAAGGGGGCCCATATCTTTGCGTAGTCAGACCTGTCCCCCAGGGTGGCCATGGACAACCTCACCATACCCAGAAGGGACCACAGCTGGTGAAGCCATTGAGTGTGATCCGGGATCCTGTTTGTTTTCCAGCCTGATAGGAGCACCCGGTGAGCGGCATTTAATGCCAGGGCAATCTGCATACCTTTAATAGAGCGTAAAGGAAAGGTCAAGGCATTGGGCAGTCCTAAAATAGTGTACGCGGGGAGTCTGGGAATGGTAGTATCAAAGGCTTTATCTATCTCATCAAGGATCTTATCCCAGTATCTTGTGAGCTTCGGACAATTCCACAGCAAGTGAAGAAGGGTACCTGGACTCCCACAACCTCGCCAACAGAGACCATCGCATTGTGAGTTCCATTTAGTTAAGCGAGCTGGGGTGTAATACCAGTAGGATATAATTTTAAATGTGGTTTTTGTGTGGCCTATGGAGTGTGTGGTGTGGTGAGTCCTGTAAAAAATATCCTCCCATTCCTTGTCTGACAGGGTTTGTCCAATTTCCGCCTCCCACCACTTCTGCCCAGCAGTCCTAACCCCACGAGCACCCTGGGAGAGGAACGTGTATATTTCTGAGATAAGCTTGTGATCGTCTTTTTTTAAATAGAGCCATTTTTCGAATGGGAGCATTGCCCTGCTGACCAATGGGCGTATTTGAGGGTCACTCACCCAGTGCAGCATTTGCGCATGGAGAAAGTGGTCCGAGGCGGTGAGGTCATAGTCCGTCCGGAGCTGCTCAAAGGGAATATGGCCCTGGAGGTCGAACAGATGTCCTAAACGTGTGCAACCACCCGCTACCCAATGTTAGCCCACCCCCGTTTCCTTCCCGGGTGGGAAGTCAGAGTTCAAAAAGATGGGGGACATAGGTGAAGGGAACGTGGTGAGATTAGCCCGCATGGCCACCCTGTCCCATACTAGCATGGTGGGTCGCGTGACCGGCGATGAGTAGAGTCCCCAAGAGCGCGAAGTCCTAAGTAGCCATGCCTCCCTCTAGATATGGTGACCAGCCACCGTCTGGTCCATACATACCCAATGTTTCTTCGTCATTGGACGGTTCCATTCCACCAAGTAGCGCAGTAAAGAGGCCTGAAAGTATCGAGTGATATTCGACAGTGCAAGGCCACCTTCCTTTTTTGGGCGCTGTAACAGAGTCCTCTGTAACCTGGGGGAAACCGGGCCCCAGATGAAGCGCTCTATCTCTTTTTGTATGTTCAAGAGCATGCCTGGTGGGGGCATTCAGGGGAGGGTCTGGAAAATGTAGAGGGCTCGCGGTAGGACATTCATCTTAACAGCAGCTAATCTCCCAAGCCACGATAGTGGTAGACACCGCCACTGGGCTAGGTCTTTAGGGATGCGGGAGAGTAGGGCAGTATAATTTACTTCCGCAGTCTTACCAAGATTTTTATGAAGGACCAGCCCCAGGTATGTTATGCCGTCCGTCACCCAGTCAAAATCAAATCGTATGCGTAGAGTGTTAACTGTTGTCTGCGCTGCGGTTAGATTAAGCACCTGCGATTTCTGTAAATTCATTTTAAATCCTGAGACCCTACCAAAGGCATTCAGGCCCTCAACTATGGCCGGCAGTGAGGTCAAGGGTTGAGCCACCGAGAAAATGATATCATCAGCATAGAGGCTGATTAGATGGCGATCTGCACCAAAGGGGACACCCTGCGCATTGGGATTGTCCCGGAGTTTTTGGGCTAGGGGCTCCATATATAGAGCGAAAAGCAAGGGGGAGAGAGGGCAGCCCTGTCTGGTGCCTATCCCCACAGCAAAGCTGTCTGAAAGTATCCCATTTACCTTGACTGCAGCACTTGGAGTGCTATATATGCTCGCTATCCATTTGCGGAACCGCTCACCCAGGCCGAAACGCTCCTGGGTGGCGAATAAGTACGGCCAGTGCACCCGGTCGAACGCCTTTTCGGCGTCGACCACCAGTAGCAGCGCCTCCTCCTTGGAGCGTTGCACTTTGTCGATCAGGTGGCAGATCCGCTTTGTGTTGTCCCCACATTGTCTACTCGGTATGAAGCCCGCCTGAACTGGATCTACCAACCCGGGCATCAGAGGGTTCAGTCTGTAGGCTAAAATGCTGGAGAACAGTTTAGCGTCAATATTTAACAACGAGATCGGACGGTAAGAGCTGCAGAATATAGGGTCCTTCCCAGGCTTGGGAATGACCGAGATTGTCACCTGTAACACCGAAGCCGTGAGAGTGCCAGTATCCGCAAACGAGTTAAACAGTCGAGTAAGCAGGGGGGCTAACTCTGCACAGAAAGTCTTGTAAAAGAGTGCGCTGAAACCATCTGGGCCCGGTGCTTTCATGGGCTTCAGACGGGCAATAGCAGATATCACCTCTTCGATCCGTATAGGTGCCTTCAGACCTTCGGCCTCACCGGGTGGGAGGGGGGTGATCGCAGCTCCGTTGACATAGTCGTGGGGGTCAGCGAGGGATGAAGATTCTGCGGAATAGAGATCCGCATAAAAGGTCCGAAATGTCGCTGCAATGCCCAAGTCGTCAGTAATTTCAGAACCCTGAACCTCTTGTACCGCTCTCACTGCCTGGGCCTGTCGTTTACTGCAGAGGCAGTTTGCTAGCATACGCCCCCCTTTGTTCGACCCCACAAAATACCTATGTTTCAAGCGGATCATGGCGTGTTCAGCCCTGTCTAAGTCCAGGCGCCTCAGGAGGAGCCGCTCTTTTTCTAATTGGCGCCAGACCAGAGGAGCGCCCGTTCATTTGTGGAGTGCCTCAAGTTCCCTAACCTTTGATTCCAACTCTTCCCTTTTGGTCTTTCAGGTTTTATTGTCGTAAGCTGCTTTAGGCCCCTCTCGAAACCAGCTTAAGAGTCTCCCAAACGGAACCATCATCATTAAGTGCTATGTAATCTTTCAATGTACGCCGTAGGTCATCGACTACCTGGGGATAGCAACAGGGAGTCCCTCAGGCGCCAGTGTGGGGAGAAAGGTGTCGAGGGAGGCAAGTGCAGAGTCAGCGTTATGTGCGCGTGGTCTGAGAGAGACCGAGCTTCGATGGTCGAGGCCTGGGAGCACAACCACGCGGCCTGGGTGATGAGAAAGTGGTCCAAACGGGCGTAAGACTTATGGGATGCCGAGTAGTATGTGTAGTCCCTGTCGTTGGGGTGTAGGTCGCGCCAAACGTCCCTGATCCCACAATCCGCCAGCCATTCCCTGCCTGACCCAGACAAGACCCCAGCTCCCCCCGTCCTCGAATTAGATCGATCCATCCCCGCATCCATAACTAAGTTTAGTTCACCTCCCACCACCTCCATGGAGTCGGGTGTGTGGAGAATCTCGGCCAAGGCCTCGGTCAAGAACTTCTCCTGGTGCTCATTTGGGGAATAGATTGAGGCTATCGTGAGGCTGGAGGTGCAGATTTGCAGTCTCAGAGCTAAGAGGCGCCCGTTGATCTCTGCTATAGAATCTACTATGGAACCTCTAAAGCGTCTGGAAAATAGAATGGCCACCCCGCCTTTCTTACTCTTCCCCGAGGACCAGAACTGCAGGGGAAACCCCCTCGATTGCATCCGGTGGGTATCCTTAGGGAGCAGGTGGGTTTCTTCAAGTAAACATATGTCCCCCTCTGAATGTTCTAGTAGGGAGAGCACTGCCTTTCGCTTAGTAGGGTTGTTAAGGCCACGGACATTATAGCTAATTACCTTAACCTCCATCAGGCTTGAGAAGACCAAGGGCCTATATATCTTATGCTATGGAGCCCGGAGAACAAGACAGACCATGGGAGGGCCTCTATAAAAAAGCTCACCGGAGAGAGGACCCACCCTGCCCAACAACAATAGAAACAAACTAGAAAACAATAAAACATCAGCAAAGGGAAGCACATAGAGTCCATCTCAAGAGAGGGCCAGAGAAAAGTGGGGGCTGCCCAGATAGTAAGGGACTGCATCAATCAGTGGTGAGAGATCTTCCCGCTCCCGCCAGGCCCATACATGAGAAGACGAGCCCACACATACGTTACCCTCAGTCATTAGAGTCCAAGGAGGCTCCCTCTGCACCCGCGAGGGTCCGGAGAACAGCAGAGCGCTCCTCGATCATCGTGGCAGGGTCAGGGCGAAGACGATCTAGCTTCAGGCCGTACCGTGGACCGCGTCTGGGGGGCATGGGTGTTGTTGTATCCTAGTATCTTGTCCATGTTATTGACATATCCTTTCCTCCACTTGCCCAGCCACTAGAATATTCTAGTGGTGATGTCATTAGGAATGTTGGGACTCTGTGAGCAAATGTGACAGTTGAGAGTGGGCTGAGCAGCATGCTGGCTGCTCCTGGTGGGGTCTGTACCAACTTATCTACATATCCTGTATCCATCTACAATAAACCATCTTGAACTATAACTACTCGTGTGGACCTCGATTACTACAAATTTATGGCGACGATCTGGTGACTTACCCTCGTTCTACGTCCTCAAAAAAGAAGATATTGTCATAGTAGTCAAGATGTTGGAAAGAAGCAACAAGAAACTCAAGAGAAAAGTCGCTGGAACTGCACGCCTCGTATCCCCACCAGTGTCCATACACCAGACAGGCCCAGCCCAAGCGTGCTGTCCTATTTCTCATGTCTCTACTGAAACTGCGAATTTAAGAAAAGTAAGGAACAACAGCCTTTCTACTGTTTGCTGTCACTGTTCTCTGCATGTGTGCGCCAGCCCAGGCGTGCTACACTCTACAACTTCAGATTTAATGGATCTTACAGTAACAACCATCGTGTGTTATTTCTGGCTCAAGAGAATTTGCCTATCGCATTACAATTCGCTTTATGGGCGTTCCTGGTTCAACTGCCTTTCACAGTGACATCTTCATAGACATTGGATATTGCTTCTGACAATGCCTCTGTCTGCGTTGGATCTGCGGAAGGTCTACAACTTCACGTTGCTGGGTGTACATTTGTCAAGTCTTTACGGGTGTCTGTGCGAGACCTACCCATCTACGTTGGCTGTTGCAGGACTTTTTGTGAGTATACACATTTTAATTAAATTTGCTCTGGGGAGGTCCATTGACTTTTGGCAGTTCAGCCGCCATGTTGTGATTTAAAAATGAAGCGCGTGTCGTTGCCTATGCGCGCGCTCTTACCTCCTCCACGTCTGGATATCTTCTTCTGTGACGGGCCTGCCATTGTTATCTTCGTGACGTTCAAGCCTCACTGCACTGCATCTTTGTGCGCACGCACACGCCGTGAGCCACCCCGTGCTGGCGTGCTCAGCGTGCCGCCATCTTTGGGTTGGAGGTTGCAGGCAGTTTACACAGAATGATATGGACGGAAGTGTGCTCCACTCATGTTCCTTGCCAACCACGTCTGTTCGTGAAATAAAGTTAAGCGATTGTTCAAACTCAGCACCATCGGCGGGGATTCGAGATCGTTTCTTGAATCTTGGTTATCTCAGCAAGGCAACCGTCGTACCGGCCGGAACTGACTTCCTGGCAGACTCTATGTTTGGACTTTGTTTAGAGTTCAGACAATACTGGACCTTGCCGGGAATTTGAGTGGTGAGTCCTTATTTCCTTACAAGCCCCAGTGCTCTTCGACCTTCAGTGAGCGTCTTCTGTGCATCTTGGAACTCTTCTGCCTCATGTTTCTTGGAGCCATTTTCTCTGCTGTTGGTTACTTCGACTGCCTGTCTTACAAAATCGTGGTGACAGACACACCATTGACATTTTTGTTATCATAGTTTGTGGTTCTTGTCTAGTGTATCTAACACTAGAATGTCTTCTTTCAAAGTAAAAAGAAACTTATGTGTTTACAGTGACATGTTATAGCTTTATGCCAACTTTGTTATTTTGCATTTCTCACGTTCATGTTTTGTTGGCATTGGTTCTTTCACATTTTATTTTTTTGCTGACGTTGTATCCCTTCCTAAGGGATGGGAGTGGGTCTCAGGGTGGTATCCACAGTCCCTTTACGATGCAATGCATTACGTGACCACGTATTGGTCACGGTTCTTCTTAGTCATGCAAGTCCCAGTTTTTGTTCTTTACATTAAGGGTGTTAAGGTGGGTTATTAGTCCCATCTACCATGTTACAATGGACACAAATTATTGTAGTTTCTTATTTAAGCCGATTATCGTGTGGTTATGTTTTACCACATGCAGCTATGTTTTGGCTTGTAGTACATCTCATGATGTTTCTCTTTCTCTCCACTTTTATCCTTCATAGGATTGTACAATGAGTTCAGTTGGATCAACATAGTACGTTCATGGACCCTAGGTACTCACCGTCTTGAGTCCATTATTTCAGTTTACTTGCATTCTAGTTTTATTTAGTCTTCCCTACTCTGGGATCAAAATGGGTTTCAGTCCCATTCGCTCGCAATGGGTCTCAGTCCCATTTGCTCACATTACTCTTTCCTTCTGGGTTATTCACAGCGTCTACCCTTTTTCAGGGCATCTATGCATGGGTGTTAGTCCTTATGCATTATTTAATCATTTCTTGTCTTAGGAATTGGTTATAGGTTTTACATTAGTTAACATTTTCTTTCCTCCCTTTCGTTTTAGGGCAGGGCAGGTCAGGTCTCAGTCCCTTGTTCTTGTACTTGGGTTCTTTGGGTTTTAGTCCCATTGCTACACTTCTCGTCATGTGTCTTCTACATTTTGTTGTTTTACTAGGGCTATCTTTTCTAGGGTTTGTGTCCCTTTCATATTAGTTTTGACCCTTTTCCTAGCGGTAGGGGTTGGATATGGGTTTTTGTCCTCCCATTTTCACATTTATGTTTGTTACATTTTTTACTCTTATTCAGGGTGTGTCATGGGTCGCAGTTCCATTTGTGTACTTTATATTACATTTTCTATTTTTCAATGAAATGCTTTGTTCATATTAAATTATTTTGTTAATATGGAAATGGAGTTTGGGTGAGGGATCGTATTGTATTTTTCCTCTCATCTTCCCTGTTTTCTTTCACGTGTTTAGTTTTCCTCGTGATGTCTTTTCTTCGTGTCATTTTGGTCTTCTGTCTTTTTCTTATCGTAGTGGTTTTGTTTTTCCTTGCGTTTGTAGTTTCTCTTCTTTCTCCAACTTTTGTGCTATGCATTGCCTTCTCGCTCGCCTTCCTGGCCAGTTGGTGTGTCTGGGAAAGTAGTCATTAATGCTTTCATGCTATGTTTTTTTTTCTCCTTCTTTTGTTTTTTATAGAAGGGAGAATGGGTCATTTTCATATATTGTTATATTTAGAAGGGATGATGTGTTATATTTATCTGTGTTCTTTTTCATCTGTTGTTCTTTGTGTTATATTTATCTGTGTTCTTTTATATCTGCCTATCTTCCTATCATCTGTTGTTCTTCCTACTCCCTCGTTTCTTCTGTTCATTCTTGGAGTTCAATTCTTGGTTCACTTCTTGGTTTTCTTTATGCTGTTTCTGTATTTCTCTTTTCTTTTCCTCATTTATGGTTCTCTTATTTGTTTTGTTATAAGAAAAGGAGATATGTTGTATCCTAGTATCTTGTCCATGTTATTGACATATCCTTTCCTCCACTTGCCCAGCCACTAGAATATTCTAGTGGTGATGTCATTAGGAATGTTGGGACTCTGTGAGCAAATGTGACAGTTGAGAGTGGGCTGAGCAGCATGCTGGCTGCTCCTGGTGGGGTCTGTACCAACTGATCTACATATCCTGTATCCATCTACAATAAACCATCTTGAACTATAACTACTCGTGTGGACCTCGATTACTACAGGTGTCTCTGACCCCGAGGCAGCGGACTGGGCGGTCAAGTTGTCGAGATCCAAGTTCAGCAGCTTACAGGCCTCGGTCAAGGAGTGCAGTTGATGGAGTTTCCCCTCCAAGCGGAAGATGAGACGGAACGGGTGCCCCCAGGAGTAGGATATGCCCATCGATCGGAGGTGATTAGTCACGGGGCAGAAGTCTCTTCTCTTTTGAAGGGTGCTAGCAGCCAAGTCTTGGAAGAGCTGCGGCGTGTGCTCCCGGAAATGAAGGGGTTGACAGGAGCGGGCCGCCCTGAGGATCTCCTCTTTCACTTTAAAGTCATGCACGCACACCAGAATGTCCGCAGGAGGGCGATTAGGTGGACGGGGAGGGCCCACACGATGACACCGATCAATCTTGACTGAGGATTCCGCCGCTGCATTCAAAACTGCCCAGAAGAGCGCCTGGACATACCCCTCCAGATCCTCACCCTCCGCTCCTGTAGGGACAGGGCGAATTCGAACATTGTTCCACCGCGACCTGTTCTCCAAGTCTTCGCAGTGCGACTGGAGGTCCAGTTGTTGATCTCACAGTCGTAGGATTTCTTGCTGGAGCGTGACGATTTCTTCGTCCCTAGCTGTCGACAATTCCTCCAGCGCGGCTACTCTCTCCCCTACTGCATCCACATCTCGTCTGACTTCCCGGAGGTCCGCCTGCAGATCCGTCTTGATGGTCATAATGTCTTCCCGTTGGGAGGCAAACAGTGACTCCAGGAACTCTCTCGTGACCGCTCCTTTAGAGCCATCCCCAGTCGTGACCGGGCCGGAGCCTTGAGAGTCCCCAGCCGACTTCATAAGAAGATCTCAAACTGAACGGTCTTTTTTACCTTTGGCCGTCGTCATAATGAGGTCCCGGGGCCGTCTCGCCCGCAAAGGGAATGTGCGTCGGGGTAATGGTGTGCACGGTCACCAGCCGGCTTCGGATATGTAGGCGAGGTCTCCCCTTCTCCTATATCCTGAGGCGCTATCGCTATCCGCCCGTCTCTCTGCGACCACCACAGTCAGCTGCGCTGGTGCTGGGTACGGCTCAGGCAGCCCCGCTCGTCTCACGTCAACAGCGGCCAAGGGCCCCTAGGGCGTCGCCAGAGATAACCCCTGTTCCGGTGTAACTGAGGTCACACTCCACGGGGTGTCACCGCTCTCAATTAACCTGGCTTACTGCCGCACCGGCATGCCTCGATGTTCCACACTCGTCGGGGGCTTTGCCGAGTGCATACGTCTCCGTGTTCGCCCCTACGCCTCGGGCCTATCGTGCCTGCGTGCCCGTCCCGGGAAACTCAGCGATGGGGGATGGGTCCGGGCGTCACAGCTACCCGTCACGCTGCTCTCCCGCACCGCCCGGTTTTCTCTGCTATGGGCCCCAAGAGGACGGCTGGAGCACTCACCCAGTAAGACGTTGCAGGCACTCAGCGGGGGACCGTGGACATGATGCTGGGGACCACTCAATCCAAAGGTCTGCAAACGGCCTGGTGGCATTCCTCTGTTGCAGGGCCAACGTCCGCCCCGTGTGCACCCGGCTCCCCTGCAGGCTGGGCCTCACCGCGCCCTCCACATGGCAAGACGGCTGCGTTTTTCCACTGGGGGCCCCAGGGGGCGGCTGGAACTCTCACCCCAGTGAGACGATGCTGGTATTCAGCGGGGGGCCCCGGATGTGCTGCTGGGGGCCACCCTATCCAGCGGTCTGTGAACGTCCTGGTGGCACTCTGCCATTACAGGGCTACATCCGCCCCATGTGCGCCCGGCTCTCCGTCCAGCAGGGCCTCACCACGACCTCCACGCAACCGGGAGGCCACATCCAGGCCCGGTACTCTCCCCAGTAGACTGGTTCGGTGCTTGTCAGGCCGACGGCCGCCCACCTGTATCTCTGGGTGTCCTCTGGGCGGGACCGCCTCCGCCGTCCCGGCCCCACAGCCCGTAGGGGCTAAGCAGCAATCCGGGCGGCCGCCGGGATTCCTCTTCGCAGTGCTGTGTCACTCTGCAGGCCAATCGCCAGGCCCCAAAGCCGGTCGCCGTGGTACGCCGATCTGGAGGCTCCGCAATGTATTGTGCTCCAGGTAAAGCAGAGTTGTGCGCCCAGGTGGATTCCACTCACCACCGCGGACCTCGCAGGCGCCCGGCCGGACCCCGGCACGGCCCCCGTCTCTCACTGCCTCATGGCTCGGGCCCGGATGAAAGTCCAAGGGCACCACACTACTCCTCAACGGGCAAGCAGGTCGTCCCCAGCGCCCAGCCTGGCGCGCGTTGACATCCGCCAGCCTCCGGTCGGGAATCAGGGTGCTGTGGGCACTTAGAAATGTGCTGTAGGCCCGGCGGGAGCGGAGCTCAGACGAAACACGTCCGCTCACTCCGCCATCTTGGCTGCGCCCCCCTTGAAATACTTTTTTAACATACATGTAGCACATACAAATTAGAGCTTACCTTCGGCATTTGCTGAACTTTCAGATGTGTTGATGGTACTGGCACCTATCACTGCCTGTGCCTGAAGAGTTGGTTCAATAAGCTGCTCCAGGGGTGTTGGTGGTGATTCAGTAGTTAGTCCTCCTCCAGTACCTGCTGCCTCTAACCTTCTTACTGCAACTCTTTCCTTTGCGTGCAAATGGATATCATACCATTTATTGCAAATGTTTTTAACACTCCTGTTTGTCACACTAACTGCATTTATCCTCTGCTGTATACATGCCCAGATTTTCCTTTTGCTATCCTCAGACAAAGTTAGTAATGACTTTCCAAAACATTTTTCATTTTCAACAACACATTCCTCTGTCCAAATTTCAAGCTCCTAATCACTAACTGTACCTTCATGCTTCCTACTTCCCTCATCCTGGGCATTCTAGCTAGCCATGATGCAGGATGGGGGTGGATGCCAATGGATTCCTCTCACATTGCTGCTCTCAAGCGGCCTTCTGTACTACTCCAGCCTCTTTTCTAGATTTGCTGATATCATAGATGTGCGACACAGATACATTCACAATTTGCAAATTATACCAACTCCTAAATTACAAATCTGTATTCTTAAATAGCAAATCCTCAGAAATTGCTATTTAAGACACTAGGCTCATAGTACAGAGCAGTTTGCGATTCCTTAATAGCGAATCATTATTATTCGCTATTTAGGAATCGCAAAGTTTAATTTCTGTTCATCAAGCCCTTAGTATGTTGGTTTGTCTATCAAGGCCTCGTTGCCCTGGCACATGTAAACTCTCTTGGTGATTTGGTTGTAGAATGTTGGGGAGAGTTGTGAATGAGCAAGTGATCCATGGAGGCTGGGTCTCCATCTCACATGGCCTAAAATATCCCACTACTCACTAATGGATAGGAGGTGCTAGAAGATCATAGCAATACCAGTACCTTTAAAGAAAATGAATCATGCAGTTGTATTAATATCTTACTTCAGGATAATATGCCAGGAATAAAGCTCAGTGGGTTAATTAATGCTACTGCTGCAGAAATCTTACTACAACCAGTGGGCCACAATTTAATATCCCAGAGACTTAGCCATCTCAACCTTCGTAGTCTAATGAAATGAGCACGATTGAGCTGGCCAATAGTAATTGTAATGCGAACAATCTGCACAATTGTTAGAGTGTCGGCTCCCAGCGTGTTATATTGAGGTAGGAGAGGCTCCTCTATAGAACAATGTTTGGAGCATAGAAGTATGGATAGGCAGTTAAATGTGATCGTTTTACCTTACAGACTGTGCTAAGGGGTATTTCCATGAGGTGTGGTCACTATCCATAGATACGTCCATACCTGGTAGATAGACGTTTGGTTATCGTTTTCTTTGCCGAACCTAAGGTAATATATCCCCCCCTACATAAGAACAGTAACAGTTTTGTATGAATAAGAGTAGAGGATTAATAGTACCTTTCCTCTTCCCCTGTAATTTAGAATTTTATTTTGGCACCAACCATCTGTGGTAGCCTAGGACCAATTTACCCTGTACGCTAAAGAGCGCAACAAATAATTTTGGAAACTACAACCAGGAGGCTTTTTCTATTATATGATTAATTTGAGGCGAAGTGGAAGCATTAGATCTTACCTCTAGTCATAGCTGCGTGACTAATAATGTGTGAAGGGGCCAGAGTGACGATAACATCACCTATACTTGATAAATAATATAGATCGGCAGAACTAAAGTTTATAACAGATGAAACAGGGTGTACGAGTGAATGTATGCAGTCCCCTTTCTTCTTTTTTTCAGTATGAAGTTATTGTACATTTTATTGTGCTATATAAGGGTCTCTTGTGTAGATAAATGATTTCAATTACAGTTTGTTTAGAATGAATTTTATTGTGTTATGCATTTGTATTATGAGTTTTTAATTTTGTAGTAAAAAGGATACTGACATAAGTGTATATTTGTTTTATATACAGGATTTGTTCTTTGTTCAACGTTGAGGCGTTACATCGAGAGTATAAAACTGTGTCTTGAAAAAGATGGTATAAAATTAGAAACCCCGAAACCGGTCCTAGGATGCTTGTTTCCAGTCCAGGGAGGACCTGGCTTGGCAGTTCGGGCTGGACTGTTCCCATTGGGCACAGGGTCAAGACTGATTTGCATATGGCTGGGTTCAAACTGGAATGGCATGGTGAGCAAAAAACGATGGATTTAGGCCCAGATCTCTGTACTGGGGTGAATGTATGACATTGTTCTGCATTCTGTCCATCAATTGTTGTTTTTGCATAAAATTATAAACACCATCGAAACGCGTCAACGCTTCTACTACACAATTTTTTTGCTTGTCTGGATCCATAGATACCTTAAGGAGAGTGGATGTATCGGGTCCCAGTCAACATTTCTTTTCATACGAATGTGTTTGATTGAATGACAAAGTACACTGTCTCTTTTCTTCTCTCGTAGTATTAGGTTTACTGATGTTATTCTATGGAGTCTTCTTTCCCTTATTAGTATAGGGGTACAACTTGTGTATAAATTGTGCATGAATTAGGTTCCTAAAAAATCTTTAGGAGTGTTAAAACAGATATATATTGCACTACTTTTTATAGTCTTATATGAAATGATGTTTAAAAGAACAATTGTATACTTTTTAAAAAATAAATTTTGTACTAATTTCTACTCCTGACAGTTTTTTGTGTTTTTCTGCTTAGGCTTTGTTGTTTATTTCTTTGAATCTGTGGTTGAGTGATATGGGATGTGAGTAAGCTATGTCTGTACAAGTGAGTGTATAGAAACCAAAGGATAACATTACTTTTTACTTGCCACAAGCAATATAGCCACAGTAGTTTGTCCGAATATCGTATGCAGAAATATCGTCTGACATAAAGATCATGTTGTAAATAGTATTTACAAAAATATGGTCTCATTGCCATTGGGTGTAGATTTTTCTATTATCATCTCCAATGGGGTGATATTTTTGTAGATGATATTGCAGAGACAATATTTATGTCAGACGACATTTTAAAGACGCTATTCTGGTATCAAAATACCTACCTGTGCAGAGTTACACTGAAGAGTCCCTCCCATCAAACTGTCAATAAAAGGAGAGGCGAATCATCAGCAACAGCAGCCAAGAGACACTTGTTTTAAGATTATCCTCATTCAGCCTCTGAGCTTCTTTTGTGCACAGTGTACCTAAAATGGAGGCCGGTGCAATGTAAACAAAAGGTGCAAAATTAGAGATTTTCTAAACACTGGAAAGAAGGTTAATGCTTTCAACGGTTTTACAACGAATTGTGATAAATGTAGGACAAACAGGAGTAAAGTTGACCTACGCTGAATTTTACTAAAGGGTGTGTGAGGGAGGTCTACAAAGATTTATTGATACAACATGAAATGGAAGTGTGCCTCATAATTTAGCGATGGTTTGCGTCATAGTACAAGACATGAAACAACAGACCCAACATAGCATAACGATGCGCATTAAGAGCCAATATAATGCGATATATATAGTACCACAGAACATAAGACTTCCTGTGGCATTACATATTCACGATGGCTTGATATAAACTAACGTAGCACAGCACAGTGCAACTTACCATATCGTGTTATGTCACCTCATGACATTTGACTATAACACTGCACTGCAAAAACAAATCAATTAAATGGGCTGCCTAAAAATGTCAGAACTGGTGGATTTTGTGATATCATTTTGCTTTGTACATTTTCAGTGAAGGCATTCGTTCATCTATCTATTCAACTGAAAATGTTAGCAGCTATTTTTCCAGAAGCCCTTTCTCCTGCCCTCTGAGACTGTGGCCCCGCACAGAGCCTGCGGTGCTGGGGTCTGCTGCGAGGCTTCAGTCCAGTAAATGTATTAATCTTTCGAATTATTGCTTCGTCCCAGACCTTCACCGCGGCTCTCGCATCCTCTGATAACATACCCTATTCACCTCCCATCCGCTCTTCCCAGATACATCAGAGACTCTCGCAGACGGACGAGAAATGTTTGTTTCTAGAAGTGCTGCAGTTTATTGTTGCTCCAGCGCCAGGAAGGATTTCATGAAGAAAGATTGCCTTCCACATTTGGTTTGAAGAAGATGTTCCGATAGCCACATTCTCTCTCTTACCCCCCCCCCCCCAACCCCCCCCAGCCCCACCCGTGTGTACTTTGTGTCGGCACGCGTGTGCACACATGTACTTGCATGCATGTGTAATTTGGGGACAACTTCACTCTAAATTGTCAACTGTTAACCCTCTGAATTCTATCATGCACTCGGTTTATTTAGTGCATAGGTGGGCACATAAAGTGAAAGAGGCAGAGGCTGTAGGTAACAGCATCAGGAATGTGCCAATCATATACTCCGGGAAGCTGGATTGCTGGAGTGTATGCACAATATAAACAAACGAAACAAAACATTATAGGAGATGATTTTTTTTTAGTTCGAAAACGCTTTATTGAAAGAACGTCGAATAGAATAACAGAAATAACATATTTTCAAGAGAATTATCTAAGATGTTGCTATAACAGGGCAATGGAATTAAAGGTAGTATGTGGGGTCTGAGTCCCTCCATACGTGGCTGCCCCCAAAGGACAGGAGACAGGCTGAGCAGGACGCAGAGGTCCTGATGAGGGAAGCATATGGCGCACTAGCATTCATGGATAAATGGGGGGGTTACCACAACAGGTTAAACCTTCCTCTGGGACACTCATATTGCTTCATGTATATTTCTAGTCCATTTTGCACAGCTACTCTTCTCTTCTCTTCTCTTCTCTAAAATGCGTGGCGGTGGATTCCTTTGGCAGTCAGCGATGTTTTGGAGGTATAGTATAGTTCTGGTCATCAAGTGAAATTGTTCCTTCAGGGACCTTCCAAGAAGCATATCTATCTTGGTCAGGAACTAAGTCCCATGCATGGATCCTAGGTCACCAGGCAGCAGGTGTTGTGACTCCACAAAGCAGGCTCCGCCCAGAGGGACACTGTTCAGCAAACCTCTGTATCCATCATGCAGCTCACTTTTCTCAAGGCAGTCTACAGCCCTCTGCACAGGGCTTTGCCTCAGGTTTCGTCCCTAGCATGAAACGGAGGATGGCATCAAAAAGCACAGCACTAACACAGAAGTCTTCTCTCTACCGAAGTGCTATGTAGTACCTGTCTCTGATCAACGAGAATCATTGGCTCCCAGACTAAAGCAACCGACCAATATTATTCTTAGTTTGACCAATCAGTTATCTGCTACCCACTGATCCGTCAAGCCGGAGCCGATGATTACAAAAAGGAGCACATATAAACGGCGATAACAAATTTTAGTCACAATATAAATCATTTGTTGGAGGTACCATAATAATTTTAGGAATTGTGATGTGTTCCTTGGTGATTTTATCCTGTTAAAAGTGATGACCCTCTGTTGGGATTTGATGAACCATGATTGAAAGAAATCTGTTTTCTGTCATGATTTGCTCAAAGAGGTTATGGAAGGTGCTTCAGAAGGTAAAATGTTATGTTATGTGTGCGTTGAAATCATACATCTCACCCAAAAGGGTATCTTGGCACTCTTGAGAAGGAAGGGATGTGTGGTTGAGGCCTATTTGAAGAGCCAAGTTTTCAGTTGAGTGCACATTTTCTATACATTCGCCCTATCCTCCTCAGCCATGTGAGAACAAAGTCTGATATTCTAGGTAAAACATGTACTTCCAAAAGCAGCAGCAGCAGCCTGTCTGTTGATTCCCCAGTGCTATACCCTCAGCTTCCCATAGTGTTGTAATGAACAAATAGAGAGTCAACATTCTGTATTCATGACAATACAAACTCACCGATGTTCTACTGCACTTTCCTACACTGTTAAAATGAACAACTATAGTTCTAACATACTGTATTTATGACATGAGTGTGGCAAACCTGAAGACAAATTAATGGAATCAAAGCTGTAAAACTTCAAGCATTTCCTTCAGAAAGGATCAAGATAGGATATTTACATTATAGAAATTATAGTTAGTGCTCCAAAAAGCTAAACTGAGGATACATTTTCTATAAGTTCTCAATTGTCTTTATCATCCATTTCAGTGCAACATTCTGACATGCAGTGCAAAACATGCAGTGCAAAACATGCAGTGCAAAACATGCAGTGCAAAACATGCAGTGCAAAACGTACTTCCAGCACCAGGAAGTGTGTGTCAGGTAACTCCATTGTAATTATCTCCAGTTTCCCACAGTGGCCTAATGAACAACTAAAGCGTTAATATTCTGCATTTATGACACCAGTGCCACACACCTGAAGCCATATTGATAGAATAAATGAAGTAAAACCCAGAGCATTTCCTTTAGAAATGAACACAATGAGGACTTTCTTTTTGTCATAGGAATTATGGTCAGGGATCTAGAAAGCTAAAATGAGGGCACATTTTCTATGAGTTGTCAAATATCTTCCTCATCTACCCAGTAAAACATTCTAACATGCAGAGTGAAACATGTACTTACAACACCAGCAGCTGTCTCTCAGTTAACTCTTTAGTAATCAAAGGCAGCTTCCCACATTTTTCTGTATTTATGACAAAGGGGTAGCACACCTGAAGCCATGTTGATGGAATTGAAGTGTTAAAATTAAAGCATTTCCTTTAGAAATGAACAAACTGAGAGGGCTCTTTTTATCAAGTAAATTATGCTTAGTGCTCTAGAAAGCTAAAATGAGGACACATTTTCTATGAGTTCTCAAACATCTTTTTCAGCCATATAAAACATTCTAACTGCCGGCTAAAATGTACTTTCACCACCAGCAGCAGCAGTCTGTCAGTTAACTCCCTAGTAATGAACTTCAGTCAGTGGCGGCCGGCATGGTTCGCGGGTGGCGGGTAGGTGCGGGTGTGCGGGGGGGCTTCAGTGGGGGTGGGTAGGGCGAAACGGTGTGTAATTAAAAAAGATATATATATAATAAAAAAAACACTTACCTTGCCGCGCCGGGTCCCGCGTCTCTGCTCTCCTGGTCAGACAGGCACAGGAAGTACAGCCAGACTCCCCTGACCAATCACAACACTGCAATGCAGCGTTGTGTTAGGTTTTGAGGATCCTGGTTCGACGCTCAACCAGGGAATGGGGGCCTGGGCTTGTTCTCCACGCAGGCTGTATGCAGCCTGCATGGAGAACGGGAAAGTGCGCATGACTGGTTTGGGTGGCCCGAGAGGGCCGACCAAACAGTCATTGCGCACTTAGGAGTGGGCAAACCACTCCTCCCCTGCCCTGCTCCGAGAGCAAAGCAGCCCCGTCCACCCGCCCGTCTGTAAAGAGGCAGGAAACAAAATGATAATAACTCTGAGTTATTATCATTTTATGTTTCTTCTTCCTTGCACTGCTTAAAAGCAGTTGGGCGACGCTCCTCCCCCATAGTGGAGGAGCCGCCCCTGACTGCAGTGTCACAACAGACCTCTAGAGCACAACTAGAGTGTTAGCATTTTGTATTCATGACAAAAGCGAGGCACTCCTAAATGCCATTTTGTTGGAAAATGAAACTGTTGAATTTATAACCTTTTCCTGAAGAGCAGGTAGAAAGTAAATAAGCATTGAGATGTAAACGCAGGCATGAAACCAGAGGGTTAAAAATTGGAGAAGGGGTGTGGGTTTTTAGTAGTTTGAAACATACTGTATTTTTAAAGGAGGTGCAAATCAAACCAGAGGTAAAAGTGGTGCTAGAGTTAGATGAAAATGTTATTCTTCAGATATAGTTAACTGAAGTAACTGTAACTCACGCCCCCGCCATGCACAGTGTTTGTTATCAATGATGTCATTTTAGACGTCACATTGATGTTATCAACGATGTCAGAGAATATGTCATGAGTGATATAATATGTGAGGTCTAAAGCATTTCAAGGTGGGGGGGCGAGTTCTAGTTACTTCAGTTAACTATAACTGGTGAATTTATCAGTGTTACTGCAACGAATCCATGCAGGTGACCAAACCCCGTGTGCATAGCCTTTGTCCGGTGCAGAGTGTGGTTGGCTGTAGGACCTGGCCTGTGGCCAGGCCCTGCACTCAACCCCCTGTGGGCAGTTGCAACACCTCCCCCAGACACCTACCCCACCTATTCCTGTGGGACCACAAAGGAGGGCCATGCTGGGATCAACATGGCCCTCGCTGCATCCCGGTGAAGTAATGTGGGATATGGGGCTTAAAAAAAATAATTTGGCCTCAGGAGGGCCAAAGGTTGTGCATGGCAGGGGGTTGGCTACCCGGGAGTGGTTGTGCGTAAACCCTGCTGCCAACCCCCAGTAAGCCAACCCTCCAGCACAAATGCCAGGGCCTGTGTACCCACTGCCATGTAAGGACTTCAGCTGTGCGTGGTGCAACCAGCCCCTATGTCCAAACCCCATGGGCAGCCAACTCCCTGCTGTGCACAGCCTTTGGCCATTCGTGGTGAAGGGTTGGTCACAGGACATGGCCTATGGCCATGCTCTGCACCCACTCTCCCACGTACGACCAACCCCCATGGCCAGACAATGCCCTTTGCTGGCTAACACCCGACAGTCATGCAAACCCACCACAGACACCTACCCCTCATTTTTATTGCTTTGTTTCATAGTACAGCGGTACTCCCACTGGACCACACAGGAGGGCCGCGCTGGGTCCAGTGAGAGTCCCGATGTACCTCACTGGCTCTCGGTCTGTCTTAAAAAACGTAAAAACAAAAAAAATAAGGGGGCAGGATAGGGATACACCCAAGCCTGGGGTCAAAGGCATTTTACTTTTTCAATTTTTCTGCAAATTCACGGAGGACCATCGTTTTTTTCCTCACCATACAATTTCTGTTTGGACCCAGCCATATGCAAATCAGTCCTGACCCTGCTCCCTATGGGAACAGTCCTGCCTGAACTGCTAGGCCAGGTCCTACCTGGACTGGAAACATGCATTCTAGGACCGGTTTCAGGATATCAACCCTTATAAGCCAGGCTAGCTTCACTCCAGTAGCAATGCAAGCACAGGAACCACGTCTGGGCGTACCCATCACATTTATGGCAACAAATGCAAAAAGAACAAATGATGGACGGACTGCTGAACAATGTCAAACATTCACTCCCAGTACAGAAATCTGGCTGTAAATCCATCGGTTTTTGTTCACCTTGCCATTCCAGTTTGGACCCAGCTGTTGTAGGGATTCTGCACATACACAGAGCTATGCACAGGATAATAGGACCTCGGAATATAGTGGTAAGCCAACCATACACCTTAGCACCTAACACCCCAATCCGACTAGCTTTAGCATCTCATTAGCAACAATGTTACCAATGATTAGACAACCCAGAACACGGTATCTCTCTCTCAGGACTCGCAGGAGCAAGAACACCCTTTCATAACTCACTCATACCTGTCCACAACGTGCGTAAGAAGAGACACTGTATAGTTTAAAATGTTTATTTCAACTACTGTGCTCTAAGATACAGTACACGTGCCAGTACTATCAGCATAATGCATAAGGATAATATAAGCAGCATAGTTACAACTCCATAGAATACAAACGGGGAAAGCATTTCATAAAGCAGTGGATATATGGCTAAAAGACAATACCACCCTCCCCGTGCTAGTTGCTAATTTATTATAAAAACAGAAGACCTCTGGGCTTTGTCGAGCGAACCCCCATACCTCAATATCTAGATATAAGGTTTACATCATCAGACAAGCACAGCTCTTCTCTCTGGAAAGGTTTGTCTCCAAGTGTCTCTAACCGTGAAAATCACAATATTAAAAGCACACGAATTTCTCCAGGGCAGCTGTACATAGTGTTATGTCTAAGTGCGAGGTACTGGCCAAATCAGCAGGAACAAGGGACGTTGTTTTTCGACCTAGTACATGGTGTGCAGACATAGCCCAAAAGGGAACAGGAGAAAAGGTGAATGATAAAAATGCAGACAGTGCTAAAATAGCCAGGCAGAAGCAGAGGCTGGAAAACAACAGCATAAAGTAACGTGCGCAAAAAGGCCTCATGTCAGCCAGGCCCAAGTCAACGTAGCAAGGCAGAGCAGGAGGCCACAAACCACACGACACCCTCCCCTGGGCAGTCCATCGGCCAAGGCATAGGATGAGGACAGAGTTCAAATAGACGGAGCAGAACAGAAACGTCCGTCATGGAGGGATCCCCATGAAGGACAACGAACGGGAGATGAAAAAAATAATTGCAGAGGTTAAAAAAAATCCAGCGAGACAGGTCGAAGAACTCGAAGGCCCTGTCAATCCAACAGAGTGTAAGTGCAGAAATACGCCACACCCTCCAAGAGGACATCATTGGAATCGTCGAAAAAAAACGACGCCGTCCAGTCCAGTAAATCAAAGCTGCAGTCATGTTCCTCACAAGAGGGAGCAGCGAACAGCATTGCGGGACAACTTGCATGGTACTCAATATAACTTTGTTGTAGGAGATTCTGAGCAGCCGCCCAGATATCCCATTGTGCCAAAATCCCCAGTGCAGCCGCACGCGCCATGTAGCCTGCACCGGAACAGTCCCGTTCATGGGCCTCTAAGGGACCCACCAGCAGGACAAAATCCGGTCGAGACAGAGACGTATTGGAGAGGCAATAATCCAAGGACCACGAGAAAGGACATCTGAAGCAAGACATCACAGGTTGCACGCAAGTGAAATACGCAAAGCGAAAAGACAGTCTATAGGACACACTGAGCGTTGCCAACGGCAGGATGCCGAAACCAGCGAGAATGCGCTCACGGAGCATCTGGAGACGACCTGGATCGAGAAGGGCCCAAGGAGGTGCAGCCATTGCGTAGCAAACAGACCAAAAGCAGTATACCAGCCGCCAAGACGAGGATCAATGGAAAGCCACCAAAGACGCTGGAAAAAATGGAATGAATAAAAGCTGGGATTACACCAAAAATAGTCTGAAAAGAGGTCACAAGGCCAGAGCCCACAACTTTAAAAAAGTGCACCAGACCTTCAGTGCGTGATGCATTAAAAACACGGTGAATCAATTCACCGAAATGTTGTGGGAGGTTAGTGTTCAAAAGGGCCTGTATTTCACTGTGGGTACTCGCCACCTGGAGAATGAATGCCTCCCAGGCGGACGTGAGCATGACCTCATGGTTCAATAACAGTGCCTTTATTCTGCTCAATTTATTGAAATCCGCCCTCAGAGTAGGAATGGAAGGCCAAACGGAACTATCTATGATGTCGTGCGGGGGAGGAAAAAGCACATTTTTGCAGCAGACAACCCTGTGTGAAACTGTAACAACATAGGGTATGCCGGCCAGCATGCCACAGCAGTCTTGGTTATTCAAAAGCAGATAGCTACCATTTGCAAGCACAGTGAAAGTCGGAGAAATAGCAGGAGCAGGAATGCCCTTCAACACACAAGCAAGATTCGGAGCCGAAACGTTACAAGCCCCGTGCAATTGAATGTGTTTGCAAACAAGGGAATGACCCACAGTTGTATCGCATGACTCCCCCGTGAGAAAAACCTCCCTTCCGTCTCTAAGGCATTTAAACATGAAAGGCAGGGACCAAAGTTCATGCAGGAAGGCACTGCCCAAAGGCTGGAAACGGCCTACAGGATAATGCTTCATACACAAACTAAATTCAAACAAAGAAAAAGGCAAAGCGATAACCCAGAGTACTAGCCACACGGCAGAATCCAATTCCGCAACAGAGAATGGTAAGGGCTCTATTTTTTCGATATGTAACAGAGTGTATGCTGCATCTTTCATGGACATTAATCGCTGTTTCTCAGTTAAATTAAAAGGTAAGAATAAGGCAGAGGTGTTCAAAAATTGCCAAGGAACTTTCCCCATCTTAAGTGTTTGCAAAGTCCATGCAAACTGCATTACTGAACGCAATTGATTTTGACCGTGATATAACACAGAAACATCATCCTGTACAATATCAACAACAGAGGAAATAATATTCTCTAACGTGTAAATGCGGAAAGACAGGGTATTAATACTATTGTCAACAACAGCAAGCACTTTTTCTAAATTTGCTTGATCGATTTCCCGAAGACGGGAAGCAGCTTCAATTTGCGAAAGCTTCCAGAGTTCATTGTAAGTCTCATATATGAATCTCTTTGGTCGAGGACCACGAGGCCCTAATACAAAGTCGGACAGATCAATGTTGCCTGATAGGAGGGTTAAATGTTGTTTAACAGAATCTAAGGAAGAGTGCTGCAACCACTGTTTACACAATTTACCAACAGAATTCGTTGTAACAGTACGAGAGTCAGAAAACCTTGGATCTGTCCTATCCTGTTTGTAGCCAGGATCCGTGTTATGAAAACGCAGTTGGCAGGCATTAGATGCAATGTGCCAAGCCAACCAGGGTGACTGAACAAACATAGAGACATTAAACGAATTGTTCTGAAACAAAACCTGCAATTCGGTAAGGGACATATTAAAGTACAAGCTTTCGTTGGGAGTGGAAGACAAGACAGGAAAGGATGGGACATTCAATTGTTTGGACGTAGCCAAACCCCAACATGTCGTTTGATATATGGTCTGATTTAAAAATAGAATTTGGGCCGGGATGAGGCAAGCACGGTGCAAGGCTTCTGTGCCCTGCACCTGCCATGCTTTGGAGCCCCAAATTGATTTCAAATCAATGGTGTCACGCCAATGTTCATACCCACCCACAGCTAAGGCGCTTAAAAAGGAACCTGAATATAGCAATTTGGTATGGGTTAACATGATTTTCTGAGGGGATGAAGTGTTTAATTTAAAGAAATAGGACCCAGGGTTCGATCTATTATAATCTGTAAAATAAGTAAACTTATTTTTAAGAGTTTGGGAGCTACCTGGCAAAGGGGTCGGACAATGTTCCCATTGGGTGTAATTAAAAAGACCCCGAAGGGTACTGGGTTTATGGAGAAAGTGGTTGCCCAAATGCTGGTAACAATACAAATCAGCATAACTTGCAGAATTCATGTACAGATCTTTAGCATGAAAAGCAGCATAATATTTTAAATCAGTAAATAATGCTTCAACTGCATGTACATCCCAATCGTCAGAATGAATATTACTTTTTACGACATCACCCATTGAAACACAAAGGACATTTGGTACATTAATAATTTCGGTCGGGCCATGAATTTGGAAGTTTACCGCATCCCAAACGATGCCATCAGCGACTGGAACAGCTGAAATGTTCACATATGTGTGGTCTCGCTTCATGACGTGAGATGAAGAATGTGGAGCCAAAATTCCAGTGACAGAGTTCACTGCAGAGCGTTCTGGCAAATAGTGTCCATTGATGAGCAGAAAAAACACGGTGACAAAGCCAATGGACATGAACAAAAAAATCAGGAAAAGTACCAACCAGATGTATGTCCATGGGGGGACCAAAAAATTGTCTCTGAACCAGGATACAAAAATACTGAATTTGGATGGGACAAGTGATGAAGTGGAATCCGAGTCAAAGGAATAACGTGTTGGACTCAGTGGAGTTGTTGGTAAATGAGCCACGGACTCGGTTGCGGGGTAGGTATACTCGGTCTCCTCGTTGCAGGGGGAATCCGGGTAGTCGTGCAGGTGATCAGGCAAATCTACCATCTCGAGAGCAACATCAGTGACCGTTCGGGCAGGAGGGCCACGAACATTCGTCCGGTAAATGACAGGACAAGAGACCGCTGGTGTAACACTATTCAGGATCGGCCAGATGTTGTAGCTTGACATTTTCTACTGAGATGTATCTGTTCTCTTTGCGACCAGGAAGCGGTGGTAAGATGACTGTACGAGTTCCCTTCAAGCCAAGGACTGGAACCGGTGCACGATAAGAGGGGCCAAATTCCTTTTTGTTCTCCACCTTCTCTCGGACCAGATCTCCAATCTTCGGAAGCCAGCCGGCAACCGGAATCTGCAGTGCAGCGTCTGTGGCTGAAGGTAAATGTGCGATTGCAAGTTTGTCTCAGGCTTCTTGTAAGTCCTGTGACATAGTAGAATGATTATCTACATCAAAGATGGCGGATTGCGCCGCTATGTCTAGACCATCAAGGTCAGGCACAAACATTCTTATGCCAAAGAGCATTTCGTATGGGGTCCGCCCACCCAGAGGTCTTCTAGGGAGATTATTAAGTGCACGTTGTACCGTATACAAGTGGGCCAGCCAGTTCCTGCCAGTACCTAAGACACTAGCTGTCAAGGATTGCTTTAAGTCACGGTTCATTCGTTCAACAATCGAATTGCCCTCAGGCCGATACGGAGACGAAAATTTCACCCGCACCCCCAGTGAACCCATTGCGTCCTTGTCAGCCTTAGAGGCGAACGCTGGACCTTGGTCAGAATAGAAGGTGCCACAGGCGAAAATTCCCACAAAGACACGCAAATCCCTTATGACATTTCGAGCATCAGCACTTCGTTGTGGCCAAACCCAGATGAAAAGTGTGCACGAATCCACTGCAACTAAGATATATTTATATGCAGTGTCTGATGAGAATGGACCGCAGTGATCCAGGTAAACACACCCAAAAGGTCTGTTAGAAATGCAGAGCGGGGTCTGTGGTGGCCGAGTAACCGTGGAAGGCTTAATCTGCTGACAAACGTCACAAGAAAGCACATAAGTACGGGTTTGTTTGTATAAACCACGCCACCAGTAACGCTGCTGCAAGATGGAAACCGTCGCAGACACTCCAGCATGAGCCGAAGCCATGCCTTCGTGTGCTGCCGTTATCAAGGAAAGTCTGCGGTCCGCGTTGGGAATCAGCCGATCACCAACGTTTGGAATTCTTACATAAGGAGCCTTTCCGGGACCTAATTGATAAGAGTATTTTGAAGGGAAGCCCCTAGGGTAATTAGCACCTTCCTTTGTCGCAGCAATAGCTGCTAGTATATCAGTATCTATTTTAGACATGGATCTGGTAACTGCTGCGACTGAGCACGTGGCTACTGCTGATTTGGCAGCTTCGTCTACCAAACCGTTACCGACAGCGTGTGCGCCCACACGCTGGTGGCCAAGAGTGTGTACCACCTGTGTGAGAGGCAGACGTTGTTGTAGATCTGCCACTCGAACCCAAAGCATTTTATGCTTGATTGTGCTGCCTTTTGCATCTCTATAGTCATTTTGTGACCAAAAGAATAGGTTGTCATTATAAGACTGGACACAGTAGTAAGAATCGCATACAATAAGAGTGGTCACATCTGGATTAGCGAACTCAAGTGCTAGCACCAATGCGCGCAGCTCGGCCAATTTTGCATTACTGTCTCTAGTGCCTGAGTATGCACTACAGTTGATTTGAACTTTCCGTTCACAAAGGAACCTGCAACAATAGCACATGCTGCTGAATAAGCATGCTTGGAACCCGTGGCCGGCTGTGCCGAACCATCGGTATAGATAATACATTCGTAATCCTCAAGCGGTAGCAAAGACAGAGGAGGAGGATGAACGAATTCATACTGCAAAAACTCCTGAGTCTGAAGTGAAGAATCAAAGATAAAAGTGACATCCGGAGACGTCAAAGATGTTGCCCATTGTATCCAACGGGGGTGCAAAGCTTTAGAGTTCGGAACACTTAAAGGTCAAGTACGTGAAACCCACTGCCCCTGGAATTATTCTAATCACCAGGTTTGTGTGGTTGTCACGAGTCAACAAGAATTTAGATTCAAGTAGGTCTGTCTGCAAAGACTGCACAATGGAGGAATGCTCCGGAAGTCAGCATGACTTTGAAAAGTTAGGTAGTATCAAGGCATACAGTGGCTTGATACGCTGGGCATATTGGGGAATGTAAGTACGCCCGAAGTTCAGAAAACCATACTCCATTAAATATAACTCACGCCTTCTCAATGCATTGGTTACATCCTTGCATATGACATCACTTATACCATGTCAAATCATAGCTTTCATAACAACACTTATGACATCTCAATTGAGATGATTTTTCAGAACACAGTGCATGGTAGAGTGTTGAGTTATAGCTAATGTAGTACGGCGAGTGAGGTGAGGACACTGTGTACAGGGGTCCGTGACTTATAGTAATGTGAAGGTGGTGTGTTCAGTTAAAATGTAAGTTATAAGTAACACTGTGTATGTAGGTGTGCGAGCCGATTTATAGTAATTAAAAGGTAGTGTGTAAATTCTAAATTTAAGTTATATCTATAACTTTAGAATTTCTTATGCTTGTGTAGTTTAAGTATGGTTTGTATGGAATTACAATTCCATACAATTATTTATTTGAGATAGGGGAAAACATTACACCAACGCAATTCAATCTTTCAGTCTTTTTCCCAGTAAAAAAAGACCGAAAGGTTGAAACGCGTTGATGCCATGTTCTCCCTTAGTTTATATATATCAATTCCTTCAAGGTGTCCTTTTGCCCTTTCGAAGATCAGCTGCACCAGGCGTCTTGCCACAAAAACCATCCATTCACGAGGCACCGTAAAAGAAAAATTCATTTATTGGTTCATAAGCATCACATAACATGTGAAGCCAACACGTTTCAGCAAACGCCTTCAACTGGACCAACGGCGGTCGCCACTAAGTAGTTATAGTTAGGTCTGCTTTTCCATAAACGGAATGTCTATTGGTTTGCTAATAACTTTGGCCCCCTTCACAAAACTTTCCCAAAAAAAGTTCTTCCACCTCAGCTTCCTCCTTGAAGGTTTTGGAGTGATACGTCAAGTGGGGGCGGAGAAAAAAGGGGGGTCCCAAACGTAAAATCCCTATGCATTTTCTATATACTTCTTTAAGACAGGTCATAGCAAAAACTGCGGAACAGAATTACACCAAATTCGTCAGGAAGCTAGATATTGGTCTGCACATTTTGATTTTTGTGATTTGGTGTAAATTCATTCAGTAGTTTTTGTGAAATTAAGGGGAAATAATAATTGTCTTTGAGACACTCAAGGGAGCGCCAATTTAAAAATAGAGCGTTCTGATTAGCTCAGGGAGCAGCATAAGAAAAATGTTGCTGGCAGCCATTGCAGTACTCGAGGACTTAGTCCCCTGTCCTGAAGTTGTAAAAAAAATATATATGAGGGCAGGATAGGGATACCCTGACCCCCAGGCCCCATGGGAGAGAATCAGAGGGACCCACCTGGGGCCAAAAATGAAAATAAAAACAGCAAAAAATGCAGCGATCCTGCAAGGCTCTTGCAGAATCAGAAAAAAAACAGCAGCCGGGCCCCATTTAAATATATTATGCCCCAGGGAGCCTACCGCCAGGGCTGTCTTTAGAAAGGGGAGGTGGCTGCATGGCCCTCCTCCCCCAGCCATTAGAGACACTGGATATCCAACCTGGGGTCGATATTATTATTTATGACAGAGAGGCAGTGCGTTCCCCCTTTGAGTGCCTCAGGAGGCCCTGGGGTGCCCACCCCCAGGGCCGACATTCATTTTTATGGGGGGGAGGCACGCATCCCCTTTTCCTGAGCCTCGGGATGCCCGGGGAGCCCACCCCTAGGGCGGACATTGATTTGTATGGGGAGGATAGCCATGTGGCCCCTCTCCCAGAGCCTGGAAAGGCCCCAGGGTGCCCACCCCGGGGCAAATTCCTTTAAGGGAGGGGGGCCGCATGGACCCCCTTCCTGAGCTGTTAATGGACCTGGGGATCCCATCCTCCAGGGCCAGCTCACAGGCTATGTCCCGGGGTGCCCACCCACAGGACATAAAGGTTTCCCTGCCCGCACCAGTGTTTGCTCTTGCTTGGCGGGAGCATTTTAAATCTGCCGCCAAGTGGGAGCAAACACCAACTCAGCTCCCAGCTGGCGGGAGCTTCAAAAATGCTCCCATCTTCTTGGAGTGGGCTTTAGATCTGTTTCCCTGCCTGCAGTAATGCAGGTAGGTAAATAGATCTAAAAATGTCTCCTGCCCGGAGGGAGCAGCATTATTGGCTGCTCCCTCCAGGCGGGATCGATGCTTACTCCTGCTGGATGCGTGTAACTGGACAGGGCCTGCGGGGGGCTTGGGACTCCTCCCAAGGCCCCCAACAGTAGTGTGGTGGGTGATCTTTATGGGGCCGGGCTCTTGGGATAGGGTACCCGGGACTGAAATCGGCCCAAAGAGAGGGCCGCGTGCCCCCCTCCCCTTTAAATTGGTGCTGGGACTCGGGGGATGGGGTGCCCAGGGCTAGGCCCTATGCCCAACCTCCCATTGCACACCGGGGTTGGACATAGGGCCTGACCTCACTGGGGTTGACTGTATGGGGATGTGTTGGCTGCAGGGCCTGCGGGGGAGGGGTTGCATTTACGTATGGTAATTAATTATTACTTTACATTAATAAAACCCAAGAAATTCATTGAAAAAACACAAAGGTTAAAGTAACGTTATAGTTAGGTGTGATAAAAGGATCTGTTTTTTCTTTTTTTTAAACCCTAGAAATACATTAAAAATATGTTATTTGAGATGCCATCAGTGATGCCATAAATTATGTCATATGTGAGATCATAAGCAGTGCATGGTAGAGCACAAGTTATAGTTAGCGCTGCTAACTATAACTGATGAATTTCTGTGTTTTTTTAGTTCAAAACGTTAATGTTATCAATTACATATTCGCCTAACTATAACGTTACTTTAATCTTTGTTTTTTTCAGTGAATATATATGTATATATTCACTGAAACCAAAGCTTAAAGTGACGTTATAGTTGGACAATAATTTCAGTGCCAACATATTTTTTTAAGATCGAAAAATGCTGAAATCAACCAGTTATGGCACCCTCTTACCATGTACAGTCTTGTCATCAAAGATGACATGTCCGATTTTGAGGTGATGTTATCAATGACATCATAGAACATGTTATGAATTAAGTAATATGGAGGTAATTAGCAGTGCATGGCGAGGCACTAGTTATAGTTACCTTAGGGCACGAGTTATAGTTAATGCCTATAACTATAACTGGGGAATTTTAGTGGGTTTTTGAGTTTAAAAGGTTACGTTAATACTGAAATTTTCACCTAGCTATAATGTCACTTTAACCTTTGTCTTTTTCAGTACATTTCTAGTTTTTTAAAAACATAAAGTAATATGTAAAGCCAACCCCCCCACCTGCAGCCAGGCCCTGCGGCCTGCTCATCGCAGTCAAACAACCACAAGCCGCATAAAGCAACCCAGAGGCCAAATACATTAGCATTAGGGTAGGGGTGCATGTGGCCCTCTCCCCCAGCCCTAATGGGGCCCAGAGACCCCATTCCCTTGGGCTATACTTTAATTATAAGGGAGTGGGTGGGTGGCCCCCTCTCTTAGCTTTAATATCCCTGGGGACCCCATCCCCCAGGCACATATGTTAATTATAAGGGATGGGTGCTTGGCCCCCACTCCCTGAGCCCTAAGAAACACCATCCCTGGGGTCAAATGCATTATATTTAGTTGAGGGGGCATGTGGCCCCCCTCCCATAGCTTTAATACGCCCTGGGAGCCCCATCCCCTGGGTCTGAATTTTATTTATAAGGTGAGAGGAGCACACAGCCCGCCAACGTCTTCATAGGCCCCGGGGACCCCACCCTCGGAGTCAAATTCTATTTATAAGAGGAGGGGGGCACATGACCCACCCTCCCCAATCCTGAATAGGCTCAAGGAACCTCATCCCCCGGGTTTGAATTTCATTAATAAAGCCTATTGTGGCCTCGGGGACCCAATCTGCCTTTTTTAATTATAGTTGGGTTTCACCTATAAAGAAAAAGATAAAAGAAAAAAAAGGGCGAAACCGGTCCTGGGTTGCTTGTGTTCCAGTTCAGGGTGGACCTAGGTTGGCAGTTCTGGCTGGACTGCTCCCATTGGAGCAGGGTCTAGACTGATTTGCATATAGCTGGGTCCAAACTGAGGTGGCATGGTGTGCAAAATAACGATGTATTGGGATGTGGCCCTGAGTAATTACTAGTGGCTGAGATTGATTCAAGCATTTCATTCATCACTTTTTGTTTACTTCAATATGCTGCCCTAAGTGGGACGGGTATGCCCAGACATGGGTCAAGTGTACACTGTGTCACCAGAATCACACTATAACTGGTGGATGAGCCCATAAAACTGATGTAGGCAGGGAAACTACTGTGTCCCAGGTCTGGGCTCCTCTGGGCCGCAGTCTGTGAGCCGGCCCCAGGGGATGGGTCCCCGGTGCCTTAACAGGCTAAGGGAGGGAGGCCCCGGGGCCTCACTCCCCTCTAAAGTGCAAATCGGTCCCAGAGCCCAAATCGGCTTGTGGAAGGGACCCTCACTCAATATTTTTTTAAATGTCAGACTGCCACTTTCTTTTTTTTGTTTTTGCTGCAATCCCGCAGGAGTCCCACAAGATTGAAGCAAAAATGCCAAATTCTTTTTGTATTTTGGGACCGGTGGGTCCTCCTGCGACCCCTTCCACAAGGGCTATGGGGCCAGTGCAGGACAGGGGACTAAGTCCCAAAGTCCTTTAATGGCTCTTAGCAACATTTTTCTTCATGTTGCTGACAGTCAATCAGAGCGTTTTACCTGCAGGAGCAAGATGGCCCAAGGGTAAAAAAGCCACCTGGGCCAGTCAGAAGGCTCCATTTTAAAAAATTGGGTTCAAGGGACTCTTGTGAGAGTCCCTCTAACCACAACCATCCAGATGTATAAATATTTTTTAATGTAATTTTATCAAAAATTACAGAATGGATTTACATCAAATCACAAACAGAATGCTTTCTGGACCAAGATCTAGCTTTCTGCCTTATACAGGGTAATTCAGTTCAGCAGTTTTTGTGGTAACACTGCCTAAAATGGTCTATGGAAAATTAATGGGGATACTACGTTTTTGAACCTCTCTTTTTTCTCAGCCTCCGCTTGATGGATCACTCCAAAACTTGGTGTTGGCTGCCAGTGGGTAGTTGGGTGCAGTGCTTCATGTGAGGCACTGGGTAGGCCTAGTAAGGTATGGTAATAAAAGATTACTTTGACCCTGTTGCCAACTTCCCTGCAGGCATCCAACCTCACGCTGAGCATGGCCTTCGGCCATGCGTGGTGAGAGATTGGCCGCAGGTAGCCAACAGCATGATGTGCACAGCCTATGGCCATACACAGTGTGGATCTGGCCATACGGCAAGGCCTGTGGCCAGGCACTGTGGCCAATCCACCCGGAGGCAAGCAATACCATGCTGTGCACAGCCTTTCGCCGTGCTTGGCGAGAGGTTAGCCTTGTGGCCAATCCCCCGCAAGCAGCCAACCCCACGCTGTACACAGCTTTTGGCCTTGTAGAGCAGGGGATTGGCAAACTGGCCTGGCCATAGGTAACCCACCTGAAGGCAGCTGACCCGTCCCACAGGCTACCATCCCAATGCCGTGCACAGTCTTTAGTGTGCATGACATAGGGTTGGCCTTCGTGCCCCAGGAACCCCATCCCCGGGGCCAAATTGAATCAAAAAAGGGGTGAGGGCCGCAGGGCAACCCTCCCGAGCCTCATTAGGTTCTGGTGACCCCATCTCCTGGAGCCAAATCCAACAAAAAAGAGGAGGGGAGCCATGCAGCCACCCTCCCTGAGCCTTCAAAGGCCCCAGGGACCCCATCCGCGGGACCAAATGCAATTAAAAACGGGGAGAGGGCCATAGGGACCCACTCTCTGCGCCTCATTAAGCTCTGGAGACCCAATACCCGGGCCAAATTCAACAAAAAAAGGGAGTGGGTCATGCGGGTCCCCCTCCTCGAGCCTTCAAAGGCTCTGGGGACTCCATCCCCAGAGCTGTATCTTATTAAAAAGGAGATGGGGGCCACAAGGCCTTCATAGGCCCCCAGAGCCTTCATAGGCTCCGGGGGACCCCATCCCCCAGGGCCCGATTTATTAAGAAGCGGAGGGGAAGCACGGGGAGCACGGCGACCTCCCAGAGCCTTCTGGGGCCCTGGTAACCCCTTAACCCAGGTGTCTCTTTGTAATAGGTGGGTGTTTTGGTGCCCACCCAGAGCACACACCAACCAACACATTGTGGGCTATGGGGAGCCCCAGCCAACTCCACATGTGATGCAGGAGCTGGCATTGCTCCCACTTGGAGGAAGCAGCTGCTTTTTGCATGCTCCCTCCAGGCGGGAGCAATATGTGGTTTGTTTCACTGCCCGCTCGAGTGTGGGCAGGGAAACAAAACATAAGTCTGCTCCCAGCCGGCGATAGAAATAGGAGTCTGCTCCCATTTGGCAGGAGATGTAAAAATGCCCTGCCAGATGAGAGCAAACATATGTTTCCCTGCCCACTCCGATGTGGGCAGGGAAACAGAATATAAGTCTGCTCCCAGCCGGCGAGAGACATGGGAGTCTGTCCCTGAGTGTCATGGCCCCAGGGGATGGGGTCCCCCAGCGCCATTTTAAGGCTCAGGGGGGCGGCACAGCCCCACCCTCTTTACTTTACATTTCGGCCAAAGGGATGAAGGTCGCCAGAGATTAATTAGGCTCTGTGAGGCAGGCTGCATGCCCCCTCCCTTAATTAATTACTTGGTCTCGTGGGATGTGGTCCCCGGGGCCTTTCTAGGCTTGGGGAGGGGGGCTGCAAGGCCGCCCCCTTTTTAATACATTTTGGCCCATGGGATGAGGTCCAGGGGGCCTAATTAGGCTATGGGAGGGGGGCTGTGCGCCCCCTCCTTTGTTTTTAGACCTCGTCCCTGGGGGATGGGGTCCCATGGGCTTTCCAGAGGCTCGAGGTGGAGCCACACCCCCCCTTCCCAAACAAATAATATGTGCAAGCCCCTCCTCCCCCCGGGCCCACACTCATTTAAAAAAAAAAATTGCCATGGATTTATGGATCCCCGGCAAATTCAAAAATTCTAAAAAAAACTCTGACCCAACCACTAGGCCTAGATGGTTAGGGTATCCGTACCCTGCTTCTAAAGTCTTTTTACTTGCATTTTTTTAGGAATCGAGACTAAGTTCCGACACGGCCGGACTGGGAACAGAAACCAGCCCTGGCAATCAGTTCGACCAGCCCCGGGGGGAGGGGTAGGGGGGTGCGAGTGGGAAGCACCACTCTTGCTGTACCGCTGCTGCTTTTGTTACAGGGGGACGATATTGCAGCACTGCTGCAAAACTGGCCCCCTATAACAAAACCAGCCCTTACCATTCTGGCCCACCGGGAAATGCCCGGTGCCCGCTACAGCCAGTCGGTCCCTGAGTCCCGAGTCCTAAGCCAGCTGCTCCCACTTCCTGGTTGATGTGGTGGCAGCCCATCAGATCTTAGCTATGGATATGTCGGGGCCACAGATCCTCTGCGGCGTGATATATACAAAGTTTTTTACCTTAATTTCTCCAAAACTACTGAACGAATGTACACCAAAACACAAAAAGTCCTCTTTCAGGATCAAGATCTAGCTTTCTGCCGAATTTGGTGTCAATCCGTTCAGCGGTTTGGGGTGTAGCTGTGTATTTGTCGAAAAATGAATGGGGAATAAGCATTTTAAGACCCCTCTTTTCTCCTGCTTGACAGATCACCCCAAAACTTTCCATGCCCAAACTAGTCAAAAAGTAGGACTCTTTTAGAAAGTTTTGTGGAGATTCGTCAAACGGTGCTAAAATTTCTAGCAACACAAAAAGGGCATTTCCTAACTATAACTACCACTTGGTGATAGATAGATAGATAGATAGATAGATAGATAGATAGATAGATAGATAGATAGCTAGATAGATAGATAGATTTTCCCAATGAAGAAGGTGGTTGCCGGTGCGCTTCCAAACCACCAGTGGTGCTGCTACGATGGCAAAACTGCCCCCTACGCCTTTCAATTCCACGAAAATGTTATTGGTCCAGTAAAGAGCTGTAACTTATTTCTGCATGGTACTGGTAACAAGCATCAATGCGCTTCGACTGGTAACAGCCTTGGTCATTGAAAAAACAACGGTTAAAGTAACGTTATAGTTGGTGTTATGTTCTGTAACAATGTAATGTATTAATTTCAAAAGCCACAGAAATTCACCACTTGTAGTTATAGTTATCGCAAGTAACTATAACTCGTTCCCTAAGGTAAGTATAACTCGCGCCCCGCCATGCAGTTTTCACATCAATAATTTCATTGCAAAAGTTGCTGCGATATTATCAATTCTGTCATAGAAGATGTGATGCGTGATGTAATATGTGGGGTTATTGCACAGTGCATGGCGTGGACGCAAGTTATAGTTACCTTAGGGCACGAGTTATAGTTACTTGAGATAACTATTACTATAACTGGTGCATTTCTGTGTTATTTTGAGTATAAAACATTGCGTTGTTACTGAACATTTCACCTAACTAGAACTATATTGCTTTAACCCCTTCGGTGCTCATGACGGCCTGGAGCCGTCATGATGCACAGTGGGCGTGTGCTCATGATGGCTCCAGGCCGTCATGGTACCCACCCACGGGGGAAGCGCTGGCACTCCCCCCGTGGGACGCCGATCTAGGTGTTTTCATCGGGGAAGGCAGGGGAAGCCCTTCCCCTGCCTGCCCCCGCCCCTCCTCCACGTCATCAATGACGTCAGCGCGCGAGGCGCGCTGACGTCATTGGAGGTTTCCCTTTCTTCCCCGACGCGCTGGAAGCCATTTGCTTCCAGCGCGTCGGGGAACACAGAGGTAAGTTTTTCCTCTGGGGAGGGGGGCATTTTAGCAAAAGAGGCATCGGGGAAAGGAAAGGGTTTTCCTTTCCCATGATGCTTCTTTTGTGCATTCCTGCTGCACGATCGTGCAGCAGGAATGCCCACTAGAGCCAGGGATTTTTTTTTTTTTTTTATAAATCGGCAATTTATTTACTGTTTGGGGGAGCGGCCCCTTAGGCAAGGGTCGTTCCCCTTATTGGGGCATACTTTATTGGCTTTGTCTGCCCCCCTGGGGGGGCAGATTCATGTATATTTTTAAAAAAATTGGCACAGTGGATCACAAGTCCATTTTTTGTGGGGAGTGGCCCCTTGAGGAAGGGTCACTCCCTTTGGGGGTATGTTTATGGCTGTCTGCCCCCATGGGGGGCAGATCTTGCCTTTTTTTTGTTATCTAGGGCCCACTAGGCCACCAGGGTTTTTTTTTTGGGAGAGTGACCCCTTGGGCAGGGGTCGCTCTCCCTTGGGGGCTGTCTCTCCCCATATTTGGCCCACTAGACCACCAGGGATTTGTTTGTGGGGAGTGGCCCCTTGGGCAAGGGTCACTCCCCTTATGGGGGCAATGTTTTTTGGCTTTGTCTGCCCCTCTGGGGGGCAGATTTCGCCATTTTTTTTAATGTGGCCCACTGGACCACCAGGGAATACTTTGTGGGGAGTGGCCCCTTGGGCAAGGGTCACTCCCCTTTGGGGGCTATGTTTTTGGCTGTCTGCCCCCATGGGGGGGGCATATCCCGCCTTTTTTTTTAATCTAGGGCCCACTAGGCCACCAGGGAATTGTTTTTGGGAGAGTGACCCCTTGGGCAAGGGTCGCTCTCCTTTGGGGGCTGTGTCTCCCTATGTTTGGGCCACTAGACCACCAGGGATTTGTTTGTGGGGAGTGGCCCCTTGGCAAGGGTCGCTCCCCTTATGGGGGCAATGTTTTTTGGCTTTGTCTGCCCCCCCGAGGGGGCAGATTTCGCCATTTTGTTTTAAAGTGGCCCACTGGACCACCAGGGAATACTTTGTGGGGAGTGGCCCCTTGGGCAAGGGTCACTCCCCTTCGGGGGCTATGTTTTTGGCTGTCTGCCCCCATTGGGGGGGCAGATCTCGCCTTTTTTAAATCTAGGGCCCACTAGGCCACCAGGGTTTTTTTGGGGGAGAGTGACCCCTTGGGCAAGGGTCGATCTCCTCTGGGGGCTGGGGCTTGTCATGTTTGGGCCCACTAGACCACCAGGGATTTGTTTGTGGGGAGTGGCCCCTTGGGCAAGGGTCGCTCCCCTTTATGGGAGGATGATTGTGGCCATTTCTGTCCTCTTTGGGTGGCAGATCAGCAGTATGTTTTTTAGGCCCATCCGCCCCCAAGGGGTTTTTAAATTTTTGAATTGGGGTGTGGCCTCAAGGGCAAGGGTTGCTCCCCTTTTACAGGGGTGAATATTTTATTTATACTCTTAGGCCCACCTACCCCTTAGCTTAGCTGGTGGATTGTGTGTGGACTGGTGCATTATTTGAATATGTGATTGTAATGGTTTATTTTCTCCTTTTTATTCTAGTGTAAAGCTTTTGATTCCTGTTTGCGGTTTTGGCAGTGGTTGTTCTGCAGTTTTGCGTAATTGCATTTATTTGGTAAGAAAAACATTTTTGTTGAGTTTACTCCAAATGAGTATTATTGTCATGCATGAATGAATTTTTTTGTAAGTGGTGTCATAATGGCAGCATATTTGTTAGTGTTCAGAGCATGAAATTCTTTGCAATGTGTTTTGCATTGTCTTATGTGTAATTTTTTTTTTTCTTTTTCTTTTTTAGTGGGATATTGTTGATCCTTACTGTGTCTGTGCAGAGTAGGTGGTGGTGAGTCTAGCTGCTTCTGTCAAGTGAGTGGTATAGTGTTGGAGTATATAGGTCTTTGTGATAAAGCTACATTTTGTTTATTTCTTTTTTTACAAAGGGTTTGTTGTTGTTGACTTGTTTGACAAGTTACCTTTATTAGTAAGCATTATGGCTAGCCGTAGAATGACTGCTCAGCAGGTGGTTGGTATGCTTCTTGAATCTTCCTCTAAGCAGGATTATGAGACTGACAGTGCGTCTGAGGGAGAGGAGGGAGGGGAAGATTCAGGCAGTGAGTTTTCTCTCCACATGGAATCATCGGATGATGAAGGTACTCTCAGTGCGGATGAAGCTACTCTCGGTGTGGATGAAGCTACTCTCAGTGCGGATGAAGTGCCTGTTTTAGAGGAGGATACTGCTGTGCCGATGGTGCAAGAGGCATCTGGATTGCAGCCTGAGGCTGCTAGGCTTCCTACTGGAAGTGCTGGACTCTGGGTTGATCCAAACATGGTGCAGCCGGTGTTGCCTGCCTTTAGTGGTGATGCAGGGTGTAGAGTGGATTGTGAAATTTTTTTGCCTATACAGTTTTTTCAGTTGTTTATGGATGATGTATTTTTGGGTGAGATTGTTGAGCAGACTAATTTGTATGCTGAACAGTTTTTGAGGGACAACAGTGACAAACTTAGGCCCCACTCTAGAGCTACCCGGTGGACTCCCACAAATCTGGAAGAGATGAAGAAGTTTTTGGGTTTGACTTTATTGATGGGTTTGATAAGGAAGCCGTCCATGGCTTCATATTGGTCTAATAGTCCCTTGATGGCAACGGCCATATTTCCTGCAATTATGACTCGTGATCGGTATTTACTTTTGCTTCGGATGCTGCATTTTGTTGATAATGCTTTGGCGTTGGCACGAGATCACCCTGACTGTGACCGTCTTTTTAAGATTCGGCCTGTTCTTGATCACTTTGTAGATCGATTTTCAGAGATCTATACTCCAGGGAAAGAAATATATATTGATGAGTCTTTGGTCCTGTTCAAGGGCCGTTTAGTTTTTAGGCAGTACATTCCTAGCAAGAGGGCACGCTATGGAATTAAGCTGTATATGTTGTCTGAGAGTAGGACAGGATATGTTTTTAATTTCCGTGTGTACACTGGTAGGGATTCCACTATTGACCCCCTGGTTGTCCGTCCACTTTTGGAGTTTCAGAGAAAATTGTGTGGGATCTTGCTAGAGGACTGTTTAACAGAGGCCACCATTTGTAGCTTGATAACTTCTACACTGCTGTGCAATTGTTTAAGGAATTGTTCAAAGTGGACACTTTTGTTTGTGACACAATCCGCTCTAACCGTAAAGGTTATCCAAAAGAGCTTGTTTGCAAAAAACTTCAGAGGGGACAGTGCAGTTCCTTGCGTAGTGATGAACTACTAGCTGTGAAATTTGTGGACAGGAGGGATGTGTACATGCTGACTACCATCCATGATGAGAGTACTTCAGCTGTGGCTGTTTGGGGTCAGATTGCTGAAGTGCGCAAACCTGTGTGCATTTTAGATTACAATAAGCACATGGGTGGTGTTGATAGAGTAGATCAGAGGTTGGAACCTTACACTGCTATTCGTAAGGCTTACGTTTGGTATAAGAAGTTGGCCATCCATCTCTTCAATTTAGCAACTTTCAATGCTTTTGTTGTGTTCAAGGAGTGTTCTCCTGCGTCAAAGTTGACTTTTGTTCAGTTTCAGCAGTCTGTGATAGGCAGCCTTGTTGTTGTGGAACAGGCAAGTGTTCCTAGAGTTGGAGTGGTGGAGGATGTGGCTCGATTTAAAGATCGCCACTTTCCTGATCACATTCCTCCCACACCCTCAAAAGACTTTCCCACTAGGAGATGTAGAGTCTGTTGGCGAAGAGGTACGCGGAAGGAGACTCGTATGTACTGCCCCGAGTGTCCTTCTAACCCTGGGCTGTGTGTGCCTGCTTGTTTTAGAACGTACCACACGCAAAATAATTATTGGGAGCATCCATGAGTGGTAAAGTGAACTGCCTGGTCTGTATTGTTTAAAAAATTTTGTTCTGTTTGAAGGTTGGCATTAGTGCAATGTATTTAGTTTCAGATTTTGTGTTAGTAGATTTGTATCTATTTGCAATTTGTTTGTGTTTTTTTTTTGTATAAAAAAATCCTAAATGTGATGGCGGTGTGTGTAGGCTGGCGCTTGGCTGGTGGTGTGCGTGGACTGGCGCTTGGCTGGCGGTGTGCGTGGACTGGCGCTTGGCTGGCGGTGTGCATGGACTGGCGCTTGGCTGGCGGTGTGCGTGGACTGGCGCTTGGCTGGCGGTGTGCGTGGACTGGCGCTTGGCTGGCGGTGTGCGTGGTCTGGTGCTTTGTTGGTGGTGTGCGTGGATTGGCGCTTGGCTGGTGGTGTGCATGGACTGGTGCTTGGCTGGCGGTGTGCGTGGACTGGCGCTCGGCTGGCGGTGTGTGAGTAGTGACTTGCTGCTGGTCACTACACACACTGCTAGCTAAACGCCACTCCACGCAATCCTTGAGCTGGTGTGGTTGCTGTGTCAGGAATGTGGGTGTGTGAAAGTGATGGGCCCTTGAATGGCGCTGTCTGCTGGTGTGAGTGTTGTAATGTGCCGGGCCCGCGGCTGGCGGTGTGAATGGTTTTGTATGTGTCACACGTATGAAAGGTGTATGAATGGCCTGTAAAGCGGTTGGTGCCTTGTCGTGGCTTTACAGCTCACGAGCTGTGAGTCAATGGTTCAGTTTCTCGTCCTTTCAATTATTAACAGTGCATTTCATTTTTGTGAAATCTCTGGTTAATACAACTGTATATACTGAACCATAACTCACCCTCGTGCCAAATCCAACCAATATGTCTGTGTGCTTGAAGAATAGGTGGTTGTGCAGAAATATTTGTCTTTTCTGTCTTTCTCAAGCAGGGTGTACCTTGTCCCTTTTTGTGAGTGTTGTAATGTGTTGGTTTTGTGCCTGGTGGTGTGAATGGTCTTGTGGGTATCACGTATGAAAGGTGTGTGAATGGCCTGTAAAGCGGTTGGTGCCTTGCCGTGGCTTTACAGCTCACGAGCTGCGAGTCACTGGTTCAGTTTTTTGTCCGTTTAATTATTGTCAGTGCATTTCATTTTTGTGAAATCTCTTGTTCATAAAATTTTATATACTGAACCATCACTCGCCCTCGTGCCAAATCCAACCAGTATGTGTGTGTGCTTGAGGAATAGATGGCTGTGCAGGAATCTTTGTCTTTTTAGTCTCTCTGCCAAGGTGTACATTCCATCTAAGAATAACCTACCAACTGTAGATATTGTCGTAAACTAAACACCCATGGGAGTACATGGTGATGTCTCTCTTGTGGATACCAACACGTTATCTTACCCACAATGTCCTGCAAACCTCAAAATGTCTGTCACGTTTTCCTTGCATTATTGTGCCAAAATTTTCACGCTGCAGAAAGAAACAACAACTTTCCTATCCCCCGCCTTTCTCCAAGTATTCCAATAGAAATGGTACCTCACTCGCGTGGGAGGCCCAAGTTCCCGCGACAGGCAAGGGCCCAAAACGTAGTGAGGCGACATCAAAATTGCCTATCTCAAAACAACCTGGTTTTGCAAGGGGGGTCACCTTTGTTTTTGGCCCCATGCTCGGCGGCCATCTAGGGAAACCTACCAAACCCACACATTTCTGAAAACTAGACACCCGGAGGATTCCAGGGAGGTATGGCTTGCGTTGATCCCCCAACGTTTCCTTACCCAGAATCCCCTGTAAACCATCAAATTTATCTGAAAAAATCACTTTTTTTGCACATTTTTGTGTGGGAAAGTTGTGACATCACCGGGCTGACACAAATTTCCTACCACCCAAAGTTCCCCCGGGTCTCCCGATAAAAATGGTGCCTCACTCGTGTGGGAGGCCCAAGTACCCGCGACAGGCAAGGGCCCAAAACGTAGTGAGGCAACATCAAAATTGCCTCTGGGTTCGTCGGGTTCTTGGTGAACCTACAAGTCCTATATATCTTCACAACCAGTAAGGTCCCGCGGATGTAACGGTATATTGCTTTCAAAGAGCTGTCATAATTAGAAGAAGTTACAGGTGAAAACGTTGACACAAAAGGCTGTTTTTTTCAACTAATTTTCAATTTTTCCTATATTTAACTGTTAAGTTCTATAAAGAAACCTTCAAGGATCTACACAAATGACCCCTTGCTGAATTCAGAATTGTATCTACTTTTGAAAAATGTATAGCTTTCCAGTATCCATTATTGCTTTCATACCCATTTCTACCATTAACTGGAAGGAGGTTGAAAGCACAAAAAATAGCAAAAATAGGCTATGTCCCAGAAAAATGCCAACACTGTGTAAAAAATGTTGGTTTTCTGACAAAAGTCTGTCATTCCCTAAAAGCTGGTAAAATGCTGATTTCAGCCGCACAAACCCTTTTTTGATACCATTTGCAGGGAAAAACCCAGACACTTTCATTTGCAGCACTTTTTTTCCATTTTTCCCAAAAATTTAGCAGTATTTTGGCTAATTTCTGGGTCCCCTCCAGGGGAATCCACAAACCCTGGGTACCTTTAGAATCCCCATGATGTTGGAAGAAAAGGACGCAAATTTGGCGTGGATACCTTATGTGGTCAAAAAGTTACAGGGGCCTAAGCGCGAACTACCCCAAATAGCCCAAAAAAGGCTAAGCACAGGGGGGGAAAAGGCCTAGCAGCGAAGGGGTTAACCTTTGTTTTTTTCCAGAGAATTTCTAGTTTTTTTTAATGCAAAATAATATTTTGTTATAATATGTGAAGCCAACCTCCTGCAGGTAGCCAACCTATGCTGCGAGGCTGGCCGAGGCTAGGCCCTGTGGTCAACCCCCCGGTATGCAGCCAACACCACGGCGCGGCGAAGGGTTGGCCTTCAGTCCCTAGAGACCTAATCCCCCAGGACCAAAGCATATATATTAAGGGGAGGGGCATGCAGCACCCCTCCCTGAGCCTTAATTGGCCCAGGGGACCCAATCTCCTTAGGCCAAATTCCAATAAAAAGGGGAGGGGAGCCACGTGGCCCTACTACCCGAACAGTAATAGGCCCCGGGGACCCCATCCCCCAGAGCTAAATTCCATTAAAAAAGGGAGGGGGCCACGTGGCCCACCTCCCGAGCCTATTGTGGCCCAAGGGCCCCGTTCCCCCCAAGGAAAAATCAATTAAAAACAGGAGGGGGTCCACACGGCCCCCTTACACAGCCTTCATAGGCCCCAAGGGCCCCATCCCCCAGGGACCTATGTTATTTAAAAGGGGAGGGGGCTGCCTTATTAGGACCCGAGGACCCCATCCCCTGGGGCCCAAATGCCTAATTATGGGGAGAGGGCATGCAGCCTCATCTCCCTGAGCCTTGATTGGCCCAGGGGCCCCAATCCCCTTGGGCCAAAATTGAATAAAAGCGGGAGGGGAGCCGCGTGGCCCTACTATTCGAACCTCAATAGGCCCCGGGGACCCCATCCCAAAGAGCTAAATTCCATTAAAAAAGGGAGGGGGTCCATGTGGCCTCCCTCCCCGAGCCTATTGTGGCCCGAAGACCCCAACCCCCCAGGGAACATTTCAATTAAAAAGAGGAGGGGGTCTGCAAGGTCCCCTCCCCGAGCCTTCATAGGCCCCAAGGGCCCCATCCCCCAGGGCCCTATGTTATTTAAAAGGGGAGGGGGGCTGCCTTATTAGGCCCCTGGTACCCCATCCCCTGGGGCCCAAATGCTTAATTAAGGGGAGAGGACATGTGGCCTCATCTCCCTGAGCCTTCTTGGGGCCTGGGGACCCATCACCTGGGCCCATGGGTGGGGGCCCCAGTGACTACCTGGGGCACCAACAAACCACATATTGGTGGCGGCAGGGGGAGACCCAGGTCCCCCTGTGGCTCCAGCTGGCTCCCCACATGCTGCGGGCCGGCATTGCTCTCGCCCGGAGGGAGCGGCTGTTTTTTGCATCCTCCCTATGGGTGGGAGCAATATCTGTTATATTTCCCTGCCCACACATCAGCCCTGGGGATGAGGACCCTGGGTCCGAATTAGGCTCTTCATTTATTTACTCGGCCCCGGGTACTGGGATATACAGGGCCTTTTTAGGCATGGGGGGGCTGCTCTGGCCAACTCCCCTTTTATTATACATTTCAGCCCTGGGGATGGGGTCCCAAGGGCCTTATTAGGCTCCTGGAGGGGGACCGCAAGCCCCCCTCCCTTCATTTATTTACTTGGCCCCGGAAGATGGAGTCCCCAGGGCGTTTTAGGTGCAGTGAGGGGCGGTAGCTCACCCCCTCCCTTCTTTTTTTGCCACAGCCCGGGATCTGGGGTCCCTGGGGCCTCTCAGAGAATCGGTGAGAGGGGCCACACACACCCAAAATAAACACCTACATTCACCCACTGAGCCCTGGCCCACTGCGGGGGCATCCTTAAAAAGAAGTTTGATAGCCCACGCTTCTTTTTTTTTTTTTAATGTTGCGATGGATTTGCAGATCCTCTGCCAATTAGTGGCTAAATTAAAAAAAAATTTTTTACCCCACTACCAGCCTAGGGGATGAGGGTATCCCTACCCTGCGCCCATGTCTTTTTTACGCATTTTTTTAGGATATGGGACTGAGTCCCGTGTCCTAAGATGGCTGCCACCACTTACTGGTTGATGTGGTGGCAGCCAATCAGATCTCAGCAGGAGATCTCTCAGGTCCGCAGAGCCTCCGCTTCATGAAAGATACAAAGTTTTTGAGCATTAATTGCTCAAAAACTGCTGACCGGATTTACACCAAATCAAAAACAGCACTCTTTCTAGACCAAGATCCAGATTTCTGCCAAATTTGGTGTAAATCCATTTAGCGGTTTGGGCTATAGCTGTGTCTAAAGTTCCTAACGAAAATGAATAGGGAAGACGCATTTTGGGACCCCCCCCCCCTTTTCTCGGCCCACACTTGACGGATCTCCCCGAACCTCTCCATGTGCAGACTAGTCACAAAGTAGCACTTTTTTTGGAAAGTTTTGTAGCGATTCGTCAAATGTTGGCAAAGTTATTAGAAACACAAAAAAGGCATTTCCTATGGAAACACCTTAAATTAAAGCACTGGGAACGGTAGAGATAATACAGTGGAACAGCACAAAATTGGACCTGTGCTATAGGTGTTCAACGTCCAGATAAAGTGATTCTATGCAAACCTCCACTGGCTATTGATCCATGTTAATATCTGAAATGCAAAGTGTTGTCTGAGCCCGACTCTTGCTTGGAATATTTTGCCTGCCTGGCTGGGTATTAGTTCACAACATTACTAAACCCTTCTCGCCAGTTTGGCACACACAGACAATCAAATGATTGTGCCTCAGATGAAACACAAGGGTCTAAAGAGGGTAATGAGGGGGCGTGGCCAAGATGGCGGCGGAGTGACATCACCTTCTTGGGGCTCCGCTCGCCGAGGCCGGAATAGAGCATCCATCGGCGGCATCCGGACCCTAGGGAGGGCTCAGCAGGGTCCTCGGGGTGCGCTGAACGGCTAGGACCGAGGCAGGTGGCCGGGGGACCCCCGACGGCAGTTGTACTTGGTCACGGAGGCCGGGAGCCCTCTACGGCAGTTGTGATCGGCCGTGGAGGCCCCGAGGTGGTGAGCGGTAGCGGCATCGAGGACAGCGAGAGGGCCGTCCCGAGGAGCCCACCGGTGGCAGACGGGCTTCGAGACTGCGGCGCCCGTGGTGGAGGAGGCTGAAGACGACGTAGTGAGGTGGGCGAGAGTTTGCCAAGAGTGCGGCCGCACTCGGAGCTGAGGAGCGGCCTCTGCGGGGCCTAGCCCGGTGCGGTGGCGGTCGAGAGTGCTACCGGAGGCAGTGGAGAAGCAGCGGCGGCACGGCCCTCACCTGAGCTCCAGTTGGATGGTGAGCTGCGGCATCTGCCTGGGTCCAGGAGGCTGTCCTGAAGTGTGGGCACCTTCGCCCAGTGATCGCTGTGGGCTGCCGCGCCGAGCGCTGGGGAGCGGCTTCCACGAGGCGCGGCCTACCGGCAGAACGCGCAGGGCCTCCCGAGGACACGAGGAGCAGCCGTGGGTGGACTGGTCACATAGCACTGAGGAGCTACTGCCTGTGGCGACCCCTGAATTGACGGAGGACTTTGGGAGCTGGGGGGGGGAGCCCCGACCCAGCACTGATATCGGCCTGGGTATAGGGAGTGCGCCGGCCCCTGAGCGAGCTTACTGGTCACCAAGGCCCTGGAATTTGGCCTCTCGCTTGCCAGTTTGGGGTGCCCCGATTGTGCCTTGACCCCCCCGGTTAGCCAGACCGCCTGCGCCGAGCACTGAGGACTGGGGGTGTTGCATTAACAGAACTGAGGGTCTGCTGCCCCGGGGCAGGTGAAGCGAAGGGCCTTGTTGTGACACCTCGTGGGGTTCCACTCCTTCCCAGTGGTGTGTTCGTCTGCCTGCTGTGACTGCGTCCGATTCCGGCGCACCCTTGGTGGTGTGGGGGAGATTGAGCGGAGGGCCCCGGTGCCTATTGCCTCGGTGGTCTGCTGGGGGAGCCCCTATCCCTTTACTTGGAATCCCGTGTGGGGGAACAGCGTGATCTGGTGCCCTGTGAGCTGCGGCCATGGCTACGCAATGGTCCAAGAAGGAAACCGCGAATAAAGACCCCTCCATCAAAGACCTGCTCCAGAAAACGGGCGGGAAGAAGGTTGGCGACGTGGGGACGGACCCGGAGGTGGGGCATGCCGCTGAGCCGATTACAAAAGCATTTATGGAACAGCTTTTCGGCTCCCTCCGGGAGGACTTTGCAAGCCTGCGGCAGGAGATGGCCTCCGATGTCAAGCAGCTCCGGACGAAGCTCAGCGAGGTGGGGGACAGAGTGGACACTCTAGAACGCAACGGGGACCGTCGAGAGGAGGAGCTCGCTACCCAAGCCCGGGAACTCATCGACCTTCGTGAGCGGAATGAGGAACTACACCTCAAGCTGGAGGATCTGGAGAATCGCTTGAGGCGCTCTAATATTCGCCTCAAGGGCGTGCCACTTTGGGCAGACGGTGGCAAGCTGGAAGACTGGGTCCTTCGTTTCTTTAAAAACCTAGTTCCTGAGCTGCAGGACAAGGAGGTCACGTTGGACCGTACCCACCGGACCGGGCGGCCTGCCTCAGGCCCAGGCCAACCACAAGATATCCTGGCCTGCCTTCACTCCTATCGACATAAGGAGCATATCATGGCCGCTACACGGGATCGGGCAATTGTGGACTTTAAGGGTCTCCAGGTGGGCGTCTTCCAAGATCTCTCGCCCCTCACCTTACAGCAGCGCAAAGATCTACGGCCTGTTACATCCTTCCTTCGTGAACATGGTGTTAGATACAGATGGGGGCACCCGTTCCGCCTATCATTCGTCTGGAAGAATGAAACCCATGGGGTTCGGAATATACAGGAGGCGAAGGCTGTACTTGGGGATGCCTTGACGGTGGTGGAGGAATCAGATGCGATGGAAGGAGGCCCCGCTGCCGGGCGTCCTTCGAGGGCGGGCGGACAACGTGGCCCTAGGAGGGGTGCCCAGACAAAACCGTTGGAGGAGGAACGCCAACAAGAAAGGGAGGCCATCCTGCGACAGCTACAGAGCCGGGAGGGCTCGGAAGACGGCAGCCATTGAAGGCCCCTGGGGGCCAGAAGCTTGCGAACTGTTAGCAGAATATTTGGTCCGATCCCAATAGGATACGACATCGGTCTTGGTGGGGGGAGCCCCATCCCATGAGTGGTGATGGCGGACAGTCGGATCCATGGACCCCTGCACGTCAGTGCTCACTTTTCCTGTTGGAAGAAGATGTTGAATTTCCTTACACTCTACATTTCTCTTTCAGCCTCTCTTTCTTTCTCTCCTTTCCTCTACCTTTTTTCTCCACCCAAGAAAGCTCTGCTGCCATTCCACAGACAGGTAGGATGATTCATCGACTCTGGTGGCCGGGGGCGGCGAGAGGGGGCGAGGTGGTGGGAACAGCGGGTTTTATTTACATTTCTAGTTCGGGGGTGCGCTGGTTGCCTGGTTCGTTGCCCGGGGCCCATCTTCACACACACACTCCGGACCTGCGCTATCCTGCTAGAGGGACACTGTGAGATGCTGCTGTGGGAGGGGGGATGCTGGGGTGGGGACCTGCTGGCGGGCTGAGGGTGGGGGTGGGGGGGGTACCCTGTGACTGATGGTTTTCCCTGCGGTAGGCAAAGTTGGCACGCACTCATGCCTCCCCACATCACCAAAAGACACGACTTAAGGTAGTGATTATGAGCTTCAATGTGCGGGGACTTAACTCGCCAGCAAAGCGGCGCGCCCTCCTTGCCTAGTTGAGAGATGCTAGGTGCGATATTTGCCTTTTACAGGAGACCCACCTCGTCCGGGCCGATTGGAAACGGCTAAGATCTAAATGGTTCGTCAGACAATATTTTTCATCGGGGCTGGGGAAGAGGGCTGGAGTGGCGATTCTTTTTGCTACGCACTTTCAGGGGAAGGTAGTGGGTACTCACGCGGAGGTCGCTGGGCGCCTCCTGGCCTTGCGGGTGTTGCTGGGAGATCGAATACATACGATAGCCTCGGTATATAGCCCCAACGAGCAGCAAGAGGCCTTCTTACATGACACAGTGAGCTCTATTCTGGAGTCTCCGGATGAGGATCTCGTAATTGAGGGCGATTTTAACTTGGTCCCGGCGGCGGACATGGACAGATCGACGCTTAGGGTGGGGTATTCAGGCTCGATCTCCGACACGATGCTTCAGGGACTGGGGGAGGCTGGCCTCACGGATGCCTGGCGACACCGCTTTCCAACTGCGCGGGAGTACACCTTTTTTTCTGCGGCCCACCAAACATACGCTCGCATTGATCTTTTTTGGACCTCGCCTAGGGTCACGGCGTCCACCGTAGATGTCTCTATTGGGGTGGCAGCGCTTTCGGTTCACTCCCCGGTTGTCTTGATGTTGCTACTCCCAGGCGGCCACTCACGACAGAACTCCTGGCGTTTAAACCGCAAACTGCTCACTTATGATGCTAATATTCTTGAGTTACGCGGTGCTATCAAAACCTACCTGGAATTGAATGATGTCGGCTCAGTGGGGGTCGACATCCTATGGGACGCCTTGAAGGCGGTCCTCCGCGGACGCTGTATAGCCATTGCAGCGGGCCTGAATAGGGACCTTAGGGCGAAGAGGGGGGAATTGGAGGACCAAATTAAGGAGCTGGAGGGGTTGCATCTCCGTACGGGGGCAGTCCAAACCCGGCGACTGCTTACGCAGGCGAGGAAACAACTGCGGGCGTTGGATCTCGACCGTGCCGAATATGCCTTGCTTCGCACTAAGCAGCGCTATTACGAAGGTGGCAACAAGGCGGGGAGACTCCTGGCTCATGCACTACAAGCTGAGACGGCGGCACGTCGGGTCGGGGAACTTACGAATGGGAGGGGGGAGACCCGTCGAACAGATGAGGACATAGCATCCGAATTTGAGGCCTTCTACAAGGCTCTCTATTCAGCTGAGCGCCTGGACCCTGCCGCGGCCGAGGAATATGCGCGGGCGGCTCCGATGACCCCCCTAACGGCCTCGGTTGCAGCCGGTCTAGATGTGGATATCAGTCCTGATGAGGTTCTGCGGGCCATCAAGGGACTTTCGATTGGTAAGGCCCCGGGCGAGGACGGATTCTCGGTCGACTTTTATAAAATTTTCGCAGCGGACCTCGCCCCCTCTTGGCGCGCCTGTTCAATTCCTTTAGCGCATCTGGGAGACTGACCCCCTCGATGTCCATGGCAGAGGTAGTGGTCATTCCCAAGCCGGGAAAGGATCTCCGCGAGTGCGCCTCATACCGCCCGTTTTCCCTGCTCAACGTGGACCTGAAGATTTTTACAAGTATTTTGGCATCCCGCCTTGCTCCCCACATGCAGGGCATGGTGGACCCTGACCAATCTGGATTTATCCCGGACCGCAACTGCGGGGATGGGACTCGACGATTACGCCACTTACTGGACAAGACGCAACGGACCCGGACCGCGGCGATACTCCTCTCGGTGGATGCCGAAAAGGCATTTGACTGGGTCCATTGGCCCTACCTGCAGCAGGTCCTCTGCAGATTTGGACTTGGGGAGAGATTCCGGAATTGGGTTAACTGTGGATATCATAATCCACAGGCCCGTATTCGGGTTAATGGTGTGGTCTCCCGTGCCTTTCGGATTGGACGCGGAACGAGACAGGGGTGTCCTCTTTCCCCCCTCCTCTTCGCGCTCTATATGGAGCCGTTCGCCAAGAGGGTCCGCCAACTCCCTACGGTCACTGGGATCCGGATGGGTGACAGGGAACATGAGATCTCCCTGTATGCAGACGACGTGCTCCTTTTCTTAACGCATCCGTTGTTATCTCTTCCCCCTCTGCTGGCAGAGGTTGAGGCTTTCAGCGCGGCGTCGGGATTCAAGATTAATTTGAAAAAGACTCAGGCTCTAAGCCTTACACTACCAGAGGCGGATCGACACCACCTATCGCTGCATTTCCCATTCACTTGGGCCGCTACCGATATCACCTATTTGGGGCTCTGGGTTTTTTCTACCACCGAGAAGACTGCCCGGGTGAACTATCTGGAGGCATTGAACAAGGTCCGCCATGAACTAAACAGCTGAAAGAAACATGCCCTTTCCTGGCTGGGCAAGATAGTGGCCATCAAGATGGCGATTCTGCCCCGTCTGCTTTACATCATGCAGACGCTCCCCCTATGTCCGCCGCCCACGACACTGGCTCAAATGCAGCAACTTATCAACAGCTTCATTTGGGGGGGAAAGAAACTGCGTATGGCTCGTCACCTCACGTACCTGAGACAGGACGAGGGAGGCCTCGGTGTTCCGCATCTCGGGCACTACTACGAAGCGGCGCAACTGCGATGGATGATTGAATGGTACCAACTAGAATCGGAAAAGCATTGGTGCTTTATGGATAGGGGTGTGGTAGGGATCCACATCTGGAAGGTTCCCTGGCTCCCTAGACGCCATCGGCCGCTGGGTGCGTATCTCTCCCCGGTCCTGCGCGCCACTATGCAGGTGTGGGACAGGGTCCAGGAGAAAGATCAGCTGTCCTCGACTATCTCACCCTTGACCCCTTTTATCGGGAACCCAGATTTTCCCTCGGCCCTCGTAGGGAACACCTACTTGAAATGGCAAGAAGCAAACTGTAAACATATCGGGGACATATTTGACAAGCGGAGTATCCTGGACTTCCCCAGGTTGGTGGCTCATTATGGGATCCCCAAGGAGGCGTATTGGCAGTACTTGGCGCTGCGTCATTGGGTCACACAGCCTCAGATCCGTCTGCATGCAGGTCGGCTCCTCACAAAATTTGAGATTTGGTACATTACTCGCACCTCCAACAAACGCCTTTTGTCAGATATTTATGGCTTTCTCAACAAGGCAAAAACTCAGACCAAATCCCCAGCGCAGCGTCGATGGGAGGCGGAGCTGAGTCGAGAGTTCTCACCCAAAGAGTGGGCGGATATTATTCACAGGGCCCGGGCATCATCGTGCAGTACCTCGGGGAAAGAGATGCTCCTAAAAATTGCACACTATTGGTATTACACCCCGGTGAGGGTTGCCCAATAGAAGCCCCGCAGCAGCGATCTCTGTTGGCGCCACTGTGGACAGGCGGGTTATATTGTCCCATATCCTCTGGCATTGCCCTAAGATTCAGGCATTCTGGGAGACTATACTGCCCGTAATTGATCAGATATATCAGACAGAACTCCCCAGATTCCCTAGCTATATACTCCTGGGGCTACCCAATTCTCTCACATATCCTCTCCGGTCCTGTAGGGGCAGGGCGATCACTCTAGCACTAGGGGCAGCCAAGCAGGTTCTTCTGGTGAAGTGGGGCATGACCGACATCCCGACTAAATTAGATTGGCTACACAAACTGTGGGAGGTTGTAGGGATGGAAAGGATTACGGCGGGGATCATTCACACTTTACCCCAATTCGATAAGACCTGGGGGCCCACGGTGGCATACTTATCCCCAGAGTTTATAGAGCTTACCTGTCCTCGTTATCTCCGAGTCCTGCGATACCCGGCGACCCCCCCAAAGGACCTGCCACCCCCTGGAAATCAACCCTAGCTCCCTACCGAGTCATACCATACGCTGTGGGTGGATACCTGTCCTCTATCTTTTCTGTTTCTCTCAGTTTCCTCTCTGCTTTCCTTCACTTCCTCTTGCTTTCTCCTTTCTCTCTTTAATAAAGTTGGATTTTGAATAAGCCTTTCCCCGCCGGCCAGTGGTTGTAGGTGGGTGTAATGTCACCGATTGCAACATATTCAATAAAAACGACTTAAACCATAAAGAGGGTAATGATAGAACTGAGCAAATTTCAAATAATTCTAGAGTAGTTTAGTGGGTCAGGGAACCTGCAGCGCAAAACCATTGTGTCTCAAGAAGTCAAAAAAGAGGAATTCCATAGTAAATAACTTTACATGCTATACACTGAAACAAGGTGGAATTTCAATGTTAAAAGAAACACAAGAATGTTTCCCTGGTAAAAGCCTTGGAAATTGATCTACATGAAATTAAAGTATGCTAAAAATTAAAGAAAGCCATTACCACAGCGGTGGCCGCGCCATTAGAGCAGAGGAGCGCCGCCCCCCAGCCACCAGCAGTAAATAAACCTGTTTTATTATAGTTTTATTTTAATCCCCTGGACCCGCCCCCAGGACTCAGACGAGTCTTGGGGGTGGGTCCAGGGGATGACACTGCTGGTGGGGGAGTGGTGGGCACTCCCTTCACTGCACATGAGGTGTTTGGCCGGCCATCTCAGACCGGCCAAACCCCTCATGCGCAGTGAAGCTTTTTCCAGCCTCAGCGGCGTTGCTAGGGCTGGAGAGAGCAGGCACAGGCTCCCAGTCTGCCTGGTAGCACAAGTTGCAGGCGCTCAGGCCAATCCTGAAGCTGCTCTGATGCGAGAGCAGCTTCAGTATTGGCCACAGGGCAGGCTGGGAGCCTGTGCCCAGGGCCAGAAGCAGGAAGAGCGCGATGCAACGGGAGATGGCGGTGTTAAGGTAAGTTTATTTTTTTAAATTTCTTTTTTTGTCCCCAAACCCTTCCCACCTCACTCCTCCCTCCTCCCCACCTCCCTCCTACAGCACTCCCGCCACCCCACTTTGGCAGGGGACAGGCTGCTACTGCATTACCATCAATCTAAACTAAAGTAATCAATACAATTAATGTTTTATTAATATTAAATATATCATACCCATGAACACAAAATAAAAACTATCTTGACCTCGGAAAAAAATCTATTTTTTCATATTTTTGGTCATCATTATATCTTCATCGGAGTGGAACCCCACCCGAGACCCGCTCCTCAATTTCCTAGAACCCATCTCACTCCCCCACTTCTTCATATTTTTTTCTGAGTTTAAGCCCCCCTCCCAAAATAGTTAAAAGTAATTAAAAGGCACTTACCTGCCCTGTGGCTGCCTCCTCCTCGACATCGCTGCTCTTCAGCCTCCTCCTCGCCGTCCTTCTTCACTAATAACCCCTACGTTGTATGTCTTGCGCATGCGAGAGCAACTTCAGGATTGGCCGCAGGGTAGGCAGGGAGCCTGTGCCCAGGGCCAGAAGCAGGAAGAGCGTGGGAGGGTGGAGGGGCCGGCTAACTACGTTCCACCACGGAGTCGTAGTTTTGCCTGAACTCCGCGTTCGCAACGGAACGCGGAGTAGGCAAAACTACGTAAACTCCGCTGGCGGAGCGTAGTTACCCGCCCGTGTTTACTTTTTTGTTTTAAGATAATTAATTTTAAAGTATGGAATAAACATATCCTTTCACATTGGCTTATTATTATTATTATTATTGTTATTACTGCTACTACTTTTACTGTTTTTTGTAATGGCTTATCAAACATATTTCGTCAGTATATTTAGCATGAGAAATTGTATTTTGCCTTTTTAGGAGCTTTCATATATGTATTTTTCCTTATCTGGACAACCTCCACATGTCTCCCAAGTTTACTATGTTCTAATGACTTTCTTTATTTTTTCCACTTATACAAATCGTAGTTACAGTTTTTCTTGCAAGTTTATACGTTTCTTGGCTAAGAATGAGACGTAATACCTTTGTAAAAGCCAGAAATTTACATGCAGGCTTAGGGCAGTGTGTGTGCACAGAGGCAGGAGCAGAAGATCAGTGTATACGCAGAGGGGACATTGTGTGTGTGTGAATTTGTGTGTATGTGTCAGTGTGTGGCATTGTGAGTATGTATTTTTTTGCGTGTGCTTGCAGAGTGTGCAGTGCATGAGCAAAGGCAGCAGAGGGCAGTGTGTGCAGAACAGGACAGTGCTTAATTTGTAAAAACAATAATTGCCAGGGCCCTCGTCAGGAGCTCACTGCGGCTTGCATCACACATTGTCCCTGCCAGCGCTGCCAATGGCAATGCCAACACAACTACTACAAGTGTGACAATTCAGACTATTCCAGGCCCCCAAAGATATAAGAATACTTGGTCAGCAGGTAGTTGTCATTTTCAATGTATATTGAATGAATAAGCAACTGTTGTTGTGCTCATCTCTAAATTAGGTAGACAGTGATTGGCTTAGGGGAGGGAACCTGGCTGCTTCCTGTTCCGGCCCCGGAGAGGAGAGACTGAGACGACGTGCAGGAGAGTGGAGAGAAGGTACGTTTTTAACATTTTTTTTTTAACATCACCCACTCCCCGCCACTCCCGATCCGTGCCGGCCGCTACTGCAGAAGAGGCAGGTAGAAGAGAGGGCAGTGTGTGTGCAAAGGGACAGGAGCAGAGAGTGCAGTGTATGAGCAGAAGAGGCAAGGAGAAGAGAGGGCAGTGTGTGTGCAGGGGGGCATGATCAGATAGGGCAGTGCTTGAGCAAAGAGGGCAGAGTGTGAACACGGGGGCAGTGGCTAAAATGACAATGCTTGTAAAAGCAGGCAGCACAAGTCAGAAACAAAGAGAGGCAATCCCTGCTCCCTGTGTCCGACTTGTGCTTTCTGCATTTCATGCATTCATTTTAAATGCAAAAAACAGGCTTTCTCTGAGCCTGCCTCGCTCTTCATGATAAGGCCCCAGAAACCTCTGAAGCTGCCTCAGAGACAGGAGTGCGCTTTTTACAATGTATGCTTCATACAAATAAATGTGATATTGCTCTCACTGTTTTACACTAAAGTGCTGGCTTAATTCTGACTTCTAGCTGTTAACCCCTGTACTGCCAGTTTTGACATTTGAACCCACAAAGCTCTGCGGGGAGAGCTGCAGCAAATGCTGCCTGCAGAGTGTCAAGCACATTTCTTCATTTCACACTGTAACATGTGTTGCATATTTACATTATATACATCCACTCTTATTAGTTTCCAGATAGTGCACATCAAGAGTCAGGAAAGTCCGCCTGTGGTAAGCGTTTAATTTTGACAAACCAATATGGCAACGGTATATTTTTAATTTAGAAAGGTGCTGAAACGTTTTCGTAATTTTTAAAGCTACAATAAAATGCTTTAAAATGAAATAATCTCTTTGAAGTACACCGGCCTGTACAGGATGGGCAATGATTTCCAGATTTCCGGCAGGAGCTCAAGGGAAAGTGTTTCAAACCCCACATGTCATCTGGTCAGGGCCTGGTATAAAAAGTTGCAGAGTACTTTTAAAATCTAGTTTAAATGTACAAACGGACATTTTTTTCGAAAAATGAAGAAACTCTGGGGCATATTATCTAAAAAGTGCGCTAAACATCGCAAAGCGTGTTTAACGAGCACTTTTTTATCGCCGGCTATCGTCGGAATAATTTGCCATGCTAACGCTGTATTAGCGACATTTAGCGCTATGGCGATAATTATTCCAGCCATAGCGGTGTTTTCCATGAAACATCGCTGGTTTTCCAGCGATGTTTCATGGAAAACGGCGATAACCTTGCTGATACGACCCTGTGGTCGTATCAGCATAATCCACCCCCAAATGTTAGATATGGCTAACACCTGCTAATTGCAGGTGTTAAATAAATGGCGATGACCGCGGTTAGCGCGACTTTTCACGTCGCTAACTGGGGCCATGGCCACCTTGCTAATAGGCGATAGGCCTGTTAGCGGGTGTTTCCCAGGTTTGTTCGTCGGAACGCCCACTTTGCATGTCATTAGCGATAAATATCGCTGACATGCAAAGCGGTAAAAACACGGGCGCTATTGCTCGAAAACTGTCTCTAACTGCTGTTAGAGACAGTTTGCTGATAGGGCGATAAGAATATCGCCGCTTTAGCGGTAAAAAGTGCCGCTAAAGCGGCGATAGTGCCCTTGCTAATATGAACCTCTGTAGTTTCAAATGGGCTAGTTGTTTGGGTCACCCCTACTCGATAAAAGTTACGATAGAAAATGCAGATTTGGCAGCATCTCTGATAATTGATTGTCCATTGCTGTTTTGAGCACAACACACTTCTGGCCCCACTGAAACAGGCAAGAGTAACACCTTTACTGAAAATGCACAACTTTGGATTCTGCAGATCCACTCAGGTCTAAGTCAATTGCTGAAGCCCCCTTGGAAGCTAAGGTCTTTAAAAACTAGTCACCCTTGAATTGGGACACGCCATGGAAAAAGAGCAACGCTTTAGTAATCACAAATCTGGATTTTTGACTTGAAGAAGGGCAGAGGCAGTCTGTTATGCCATGTTATGTTATCAGTGTTTTTACAGAACTGTAATCACCCATGAGGGTATCCAGGCGCTCTGAACCAGGTGTGTGAGGCCAGCCCAGGGGGCTTACTTGAAAGTTTCAGTCAATACAGAGGAATATCGTATATCTGAGGCTGGTAAGCGATGCAGTATCTTTGGTAGGGGCACTTCACGGCTCAGTTGTCTCTGATACCAGACACCAGCGGTCTTCAAACAGTGGTGTAACACAGGCCCCCGCGGTGCGGGGGAGACACCCCGAGCTGCAGGGGGCCCCCTCAGCACAGTACTCAGGCCTGAGAGCTCCGGATTAAATCCAGAGAGGGGGCCCCTACAAGTACCTTGAAGGGGGCCCCCCTCAACTTTCTTAATGCCACTGTCTTCAAACTGTGGGCTGCTCCCCGACTGTGGTGGCATGTCTACAACTCTAGGCTGAGTGAAGTTCCTCAGCATCTTTGGCCATTAAACAAGGGATGGATCCGCAGGAGGGGTAATACACCTGTGCTTGTGAATTAAAACAGCCTGGAAGCACAACCTTGTTTTAGCCTGGAAGCACGACCTTGTTTTAGTCTGGGAGCACAACGTTGTTTTAGCCTGGGAGTGCCACCTTACTTTAGCCTGGGAGCATGACCGTGTTTTAGCCTGGGAGCACCACTTTGATTTAGCCGCAGAGCACTTCCTTGTTTTAGCCTGGGAGCACCACCATGTTTTGGCCTGGAAGCACAACCTAGTTTTTCGTTTTCCCCAGATGTCTTTGCACACAGAGCGGTCAAAGGTAGGCCTGGTCGGTGAACTCCGCTCCATTCGCTGAGTTTGCAGAGTTTTCCGAAAAAACTTCACTCCGCAGAGCAGAGTTTTTTCCTCGTTCGCGCACGTTAAGTTAGCGAGTGAGGAAAATCCAATGCTAGACCACCTCCTAGTGAGATTTCTCAACGCGGGTGGTCACAGATGGTCGCGACCGCTTGCGTTGAGAAACCCTTCGTTTGCGCTGAGGAAGCTGCCGCTCGAGTAGAAAATCTACTCGAGTGGCAGAAAGAAGCAGTGCCATCTAGAGCTGCGCATGGTGCAGTTTGCGCTGATGTTCCAGTGCGGGACAAACACCTGGCGCTAAAAATCAGTGCGAACAGCGCGACCGAACGTACTCCACCGCTTGTGGAACTCTGTGTGGCCCGGCAGGTTTTTGGTCACTTCGTGGAGTTCTCTGCGCCCAGGCCTAGTTAAAAGTAAATGGGGCAAAGAGGAGCTGATGCAGTTCCTGAGAGCTTAGTGAAGGACCAGGGACACTGTGCGAGCAGAGAGGCCTAAGAATATAACCACTGTGCCCCTGACAGTGAGGGAAACCTACTCTTGCACCGGAAATCCAATGCCCTACAAGAGTCTAGCAAGAAGAATGCCGGCCAGAATTTTTTCATTATGGACATTTTCTGGTTTAGCTGCAGAGACAAAGTAACAGCCTACCGAGCAGAGACATCTCTTCACATAGTTTTGGTGTAAGAGCAATATTATCTGTTTTAAGACAATGTGGCGCAGAGTGTGTTTTTTTAAAGATCCCCATGTTAGCTGGGCACTTTCCACTGTACATGGAGGAGTATGTAATAAAAAGAGCAATGCGGGTCCTGAGATGCTGGATTTATACTGAGGACCGACAGTGCTCTTTTTATTGCAGAGTCCATCCTTGCTGGACCTGCTTAATTGATAATGATGAAACGCAAAGGTAGCTATTTCAGTATTTTTTTCCAATTTTTTTTTTTTTAACACCTTCAAATTATGTTAGAAAACTAAATTTTTCTCAGTTGCAAGGGCCTCGGAGCGACGGAGCGACGGAGCGACGGAGCGACGGAGCACGGACGCCTCTTTACCGCTTGTTATTTGTAGCATTTAGAAATGGCAGTCAGTATGTAATGCTATATAAAAAATAATTGTAAAGAGGCTGTGGAACAGTCACTAGGGGCTTTGGAGTGAGGCTCAAGGGTACTAATGTTTCTATTAAGGTGCTTTAAAAGTATTGCGGGGTCAAAATATCAAGGCCTATATGTCGATAACCTCAATATCGAGCAGTTAGGTGCTTATAGGTAAGTATAGATTTTCTAGTCTTAACTCCACATCCAAGTACCATGAAGACATACATTTTTTCATCACGGAAAACATTTGTAACTTCTGTATATACTTAACTTACAGATATTTTGGTTCTCAACAGTTAGGCCTCGATATTTTGGCCCCATTATATTTTTTCCTGGTATTCTGGTGAAAACATCTCTTGTATTCACTCCTCTTTCGTTAGCCAAACACTTTACTCAGAGGGTGAAGAGGGTATTGACACAAAAAAGTTTGGAGACCTGTCACAAATCATTATTTTCTACTGGAAAGACTGAAAGTGATTGTGGGTATTACTGGTGATGACGCAATCGGTTCCATCGTTTCATCGGCATCTACACTCTAGAGTCTGTGAACACTCATTTGCGTCACCCCTATTCTTTCTAGGTGTGGAGAACTCCAGAGCTCACTATGGTCTCCCCATTTTGTAGCATCTCCTTTCCACCTTTGATTAATTGATGACTGTAGAAGGTATGGACTATATAAGCGTTAGTCTGGAGATTTTGCAAATTATAATGAGACTTTAGGCAGACATTACTCAGCTCCTACCACTTGGATGGACGCTGATTGGCTGGCCTTACATGGAAGTAAAATGGAGCTGATGATTGCCGGTCAGGGCTCTAAAGAAAGCAGGGCCGTTTCTACCATTAGGCAAGACTAGGCGGCCGCCTAGGGCGGCAAAAGGGGGAGGGCGGCAAAAAACATGAGTTCTCCCCACGCCCCAACAGTAAGCACGCCCTGCTGTCCTCTCTTCTGGGCCCCAGCAGTTCAAGAAGCCCCTAGAACTCGATCGTTCAAGAGTTTTGAATGTTAGTTTCTCCAGTACATCCTGTTTCTAGGTCCTGTGGTTCCTCGCACCCTCTTCCTTTCCTATCTCCTTTACCTGTCCCTCTGTACCTCACATCTCTCCTCCCCTTACTATTCATTCTTTTAACATTTTGTGACTCACCAGCGCCAAGAGCGGTTTTGAACGACACGTAGCGCTACATAAATACACTGACAATTCCAAGAGCCTTGGTTTTAGTGAGAAAACGCAAGCGTAGGTGTTCAATAGGCCGTGAGCTCTACACGATTACCTATTTTATTGTTAATAGTTTTAATATCCTGTAAAGTAATCGAGATACAGAAAAGTGTCGTGTTTTGTGCTACAATCCAAGCGAGGGATAAAAGTACTGACCAGCAGAAATACATTTGACTCGAAGGAAGATTTAATGAAATGCGCTCATCTCCGCCATCGGGGCCAAACATGTGCACACCATCTCGGATCACGCAGAGGCCGGAATGGAAGGAATTTTGAGATATGACCAAAAAGTTGTAGAGATTTTGGAAACAGTTCCCCCTCGGATGAGCGTGACAAGTCAGGAGTGATTTCCGCTATTTAGAAATACTAGATTTTTTTACATCATGTTATTTAAGCACAGGCTCTAGTCAGTGTGTGTTCCCTTCAATATTACTTACCCCTTTTGTAGCGCCCATGCTAAACTGAGCTGCTTCTTCGTGCTTAACGTATATTTAACTGTGATAGTCAGCGAAGCTCGTTTTATTGCTTCGGGAGGCGCTCTCTGCTACTCAGAATCCACTGCATCAACTCATAATCACCTCAGAGGCGCTACATTAATGTTGTTTACTGAAAAACTCAAAACCACCAAAAGATTATTTTGGTGGTTCTGAGTTTTTCAGTAAACAAGAGTGCAGAGAGGGCCACGTCTTTGGGCGCTATGATGTCATGGGTATTCGATATCCAATTATTAAATTCCTTTGCCTTTAACGATAACATTAACAGAGGAAAACAAGATACCTAGGTCCGACGCCCCAGTAAAGCTATCTTGATTCATTTTAGCCCATGAACGGGTTAGAGAGGGAGGAATAGTATTTTTAAATGTATTTTGAGTGATAAGGGTGTTAAAAAACAGGGACAGCTGCGTGATGTGACCAAACAAGAGGAAAAGGCCTTTCGACACTAATCAAATTATGCTTGGTAGCGATGGGTTTGAGAGTGTATGCAGCCGATCTGTGGCATCTTTAAAAAGTTGTGGGAAGCCTGTTGGAGTCTAGAAGTTTAGTAGCTTCTGGGTCCTGGAAGTTTTCCAGGTGAGAATCGAAATCGTCAAGAATAGTAAAACTGGGACTTTGAATGATAAAAGGTGCCAGCAAGGAGCACATGAAGTGAGTAAAACCTGATCTGAGGCCTGGGGGAGGCAGCTCTGCCTGAAATGGCATTTATTTCACATTTAGAGCACAACTCTACCCAGCTAAGGTGTCGGTGCTCTTACACAACAGCAGAATTTGAAATGCCAGGACTTCAGAACTAAAGTAAACCAGTTACCTGCGGTAAGAGATGTGTGAAAATATCCATACTGGCAGAAAGCATAAAGCAGGAGGGAGAAGAGGCGAGAAAGCAGTGAAGTGTAAAAAGGTGAATAAACAGGGGGCAGGTTTGGGCAGTGGGGAGAGTAAGGTGCAACTAATGAGAGCAAGGGAGGGGGCAGCATTTTTCAATTCTCGCCTAGGGCGGCAAAACACCTAGAAACGGCCCTGAAAGAAAGGGGATCGCGCTGCATCCCAGTAGCTATGTCTGGCTGGATTAGGAATCCGGACGACACAGGGACACATGCTGAATTTATCCTAGTGTCATTTTCCGACACCAGGACACATTTTTGCAATGCCAACACATCATCAGACGCTTCCATCCTCGTGTTACAAATTCTTAGTTGTGACATAACACAAGCGTAAATATCAGATGATATGTTCATTCAACACTTACTGGGCCTACTCAATCTACTTCCCAAATCAATTGTTGAGTTTTGAATGATACATGATGAATAGCCGCCAATCACACGATGCGCGATATAATTACGTTATTTACTGATACACACAGCAATCCGATGACATGATCACTTTTTAGAGACCATAACTAACAACACGGACCGTCTGACAAGTGTTGGTTACTTACCGTAGCTGCTTGCGAGCCAGGATAATGCTTCCCTAAAAGATTGACATACATGCCACAATCCACTGGTGTCTCCTCTGTACATTTTCTGTCCTGATGATGGCCCTCCTATAAATAATTGTGCATTGTGGGTCAAAACGTCGACAATTACAGTGGACTGTCATTTTAAATTCTTTTATGATTTAAACACTCCAATCTGGAGTGTTGGTTTATATCCAAATGTCCTTATCAACCACATGTGTAGCCCTGTATTTTGTATAGCACTTGCACATCATTCATTCACTTTGTCACTTTCACCGCGCCAATATACCAATAGGAGCACCCTATATGAAGATTGATTCTTAAAAGTCAAGAAATTGAGTTCTTGCTGATAACAAGATTTTTTATGTTTGTGAATTACTGAATACATTTGTTAATCGCATCTCAAACTTTATTAGTGAGGTGTGTGTAACTATTGTCGCGGAAGTCAAGTGCTACACTTCCCCCATAGGGACCAGCTGCGCCCTTATTTATTTTTTTGCATTCCGTTCGAAGCACCAATGTATAGGCGGCGAGGGGACTTTCTTATTTATTCTTCCAGCAGGGCCCAAAACAAAGGCATGATTTAAATGACTAACAGCCCTTCTTTTGTTTGAGTATGAAGCTGGATCGCAGCTATCTGGAGCATTACACCTAGACGCCAAAGCAATGGAAAAAACAATGGTGCACAGCATGTTATCACTTCAGAAGTACTTAAGAGAAACTAAGAAATGGAGGCAGGTTTTTAACTTTGTTCAACTACCTATGTAAGAGTTGTGTTTGCACTGTAATAATGGAAGATTTATATGTCTGTATGAGTAATTACACTAATATTAATGTAAATGGTACCGACTTTTTGTATTTCATTATTTTATAGTAAACCATTCCTAGTGTAGGGGGTCAGGGAGCTTTACATCACACACAGAGGCACAATAAATCATACATATGTGTAAATCAATGTACAGAAAATGTTACATAAGACAACGAGGGCTATAACTTATAAGGCGTACGAATCAATATCATCAATACTTGCAGGCATTATATGTGAAGAGTGAACAGTACGGAGAACACAAAGTCAGGATATAAAACTTAATTCAGTAATTGTGGTTGTCTATACTATTAAGGCTTTATTACTTCCCAAAGGAACCCTTCTTTGCAATCTTAGAATAACAACAGATTGAGAAAAAACAATAAGGCTCTGGACCCATGACTTACATTTTGCATGCAGCTCCTTGGTGCTGGTAAATAGAGCACTGTGCTATTCTAGAAGGCTTGCAATTTATGTACTAAAGTACCAAACTGAGCTCAGTGTCAAAAGCAGTAGCTCACTTACCTATCTAAATAAAAAACAAATCTGTGATCTGCTTGTTACACGATGTGTAGGCACGTTAACCCTCTATGCTACTTTATGAGTCAAAACTGTGACTGGACAAAACAGAGAACTCTCCCAGAACTGTGTTAACCACTAGAGTTATCTTACCACCATTATACTCCCCTCAAAACTGCTGGGCACACAATGAATTCTGCAGCAGGTGTCTTAAATCTATAAGATATTTTAAAATGCAGTCTCTTTGTGACCAAGTAAGTAATCTGGAACAGATTTATTGTCATGTCCTTTTTGCCAATTTCTTTGCACCAGATTAAAAAAAAATATATATATAAGTTGTCTGTCAGACTCTGCTTTTCGAAGCTCTACCCCTTGTAACTATACCCCCTTTCCTCTGCCAGTCTTTTTAAAAAAAATATCTTTTTATTGATTTTATGACAAACACAAACAACAATCGGCATCGACAGTTTCTTTACAGACATGACGGAACATGGCAGATATATTGGATTTACGTTACAGGTAAGTGAGTTCGTACTAATACATATCATATACTCATTGGTGAGGCTAGGTCATCATCTGTGTGGATAATTGGTGCAGCACAAATGTCTCCCCTGTACGTATTCCATTTAGCCCACACTCGTGACCACTTCCAAGGGAACCCTCGTGCTATATACACCGTCTTCTCCCGGAACATGCACCAGTCCATGTTACGCTCCCAGCTCGCGACACCAGGGGCTGCATTTCCTCCCCACATCTGCGCTATGTCCCTCTTGGCGACTGTGTTACCAAGTGTGACCCATAGTTTTTCCGCCCCTACCAGGTCTGTGGGTTCCCACACATTTAACAAGCATCTTTTGGCCTCTGGGTTTATAGTTTTGTGCAGGACCTCACTCATGACCCTGTGAATCCCTCTCCAAAATCTCTGAATGTGCCTGCATTCCCATAGGATATGTATAAATGTAGCTACCTGCCCACAGTTACGCCTACAATTAACATTGTCTCCCCGCCCCATGTGGGCCAGCTGTGGCCCTGTTATGTAGATTCTGTGGAGAATCTTCAGTTGCACCAGGCGGAGGCGAGCAGAGATTGCCACCTCTTTGGGAGAGGCCACCGCTTCATTCCATTCCTCGTCATCCACCAGGAGGCCGTCAGCATCCCACGCCTCACGCAAATTGGTTAGGGGGTCTGGTGCATTGTTGACAAGTTTCTTGTAGGTCAGGGAGATGGCTTTCTGAGGGAGGAGCCCGTCCAGCAGTCTGTCCTCCAGTGGGGAAGAGTCAGGTAAAGGGGGCCGTTCCCTGATGGCGGCTGTCAAGGCATGACGGATTTGGAGATAGCGGAAGAACTCCGTGTCTGCGAGTTCATATTGCTGTTTTAGTTGGTCGAAACTAAGCATCTGCCCCTTCACCCATAGATCGCCTACTTTTGATAGTCCAATGAGGTCCCACTTGTCGAAACCCTTAGAGGAGTGAAGTCCACCCAACTGAGCCGTGTCCCACAGGGGGGTCGCGAGCGTCAACCTACGTTCCCACCCCAGGCTTTTGTCAACTGCATGCCATATCTGGACCGAGTGTGATGTGGGCCCAGTCAGGCGTAGGGGTTTGGGATTACCATATAGGGCCCGATTGTAGGAGCCGCCCGGCAATTGCCATCTATCCATGGCATAACCCGGATCTCCGGGGGTCCGATATGTACCCTGATTGATGGCTGCCAGATGGGCCACCCAGTAATATTTTTTTAAGTTGGGGAGACCAATACCACCATCGTACCAATTGAGAGTCAGTTTTTGGAGCACAATTCTTGGCCTCCCGTTCCACAGTAGCTGCCTCTGTAGGCCTTCTATTTCTTTAAAATAACGCGCTGGGACTGGGACGGGGAAGTTTTGAAGTTCACAGAGGAATCGGGGGAGCGACATCATTTTAAAGAGAGCAGCATGCCCAAGCATCGAGAGCGGAAGCGCTCTCCAGGCCGCAACATCCCTCCGCAGGCGCTGCAGAGGCAGAAGAAGATTTCTTTCATACCGGAGCCGGGTGTCAGCTGTGACAAAGACCCCTAAGTACTTGAAACCCTCAGACACCACCTGTATCGGACAGTCTCTGGGAAGAGATGGAGGCTCACCAGATAGTATATACAGGAGAAATTTTCCCCAGTTGATGGAGTAGCCCGAAAACCTCCCAAAGGATGTAAAAATATCTTAGACACATCTGAGTGATTTTGCGGGGGAGGCAAGATAGAGCAGAATGTCATCCGCATAAAGGGAGATCCGATCTTCCCAGTCTGCCGACCAGCGCAAACCCCTAATCGATAAGTCCTGTCGAATCCACGAGGCCAGAGGTTCCAGAGACAGGGCAAAAAGCAGGGGCGATAGTGGGCATCCCTGTCTGGTGCCCCGACCGAGAACAAAGGCTCCCGATCGTTTGTTATTGACCACGACCTGCGCAAGGGGAGCGGAGTAAAGGAGCCTGACCCATGAGACAAACCGAGGGCCAAATCCGAATTTCGAGAGTACTGCAAACAGGTAGGGCCACTCAATCGTATCGAAGGCCATAGACGCGTCTAGAGATAGAATGACTGCATCCTCCTGTATCGTTCCAGCTCTCTCAATCACCCCATGAACCCGCCTCAGATTTAGAGCAGTATTGCGATGGGGCATAAAGCCTGATTGGTCTGGATGTACAAGGGAACCGAGCACTCGTGTAAGACGGGTGGCTAGAAGTTTAGCTAGTATCTTAGGTTCAGCGTTTATCAAGGAGATAGGTCTGTACGATGTGCACTTGTCCCTCGGCTTGCCGTCCTTAGGGATGACTACGATTGATGCGAGCCGTTGGTCTGGTGGAAGCTCTCCCGTCTCTTTACTATCTTCGAACATGGCGCGCAGATGTGGGGCAAGCTTGTCAGGGCACATTTTATAAAGCTCAATTGGTAACCCGTTGGGGCCCGTCGCCTTGCCCGGTTTGAGGACTCTGATCGCCTGCGCAATTTCGTCATTAGTCACCTCACTGTCTAAATAGCTCCGATCGTCGTCAGAGAGAGGCGGGAGTTCAATATCTTTGAGGAGGTCAGCCGAGTCCGTCTCTCCGAAAGACGACTGCGACTTATATACCTCGGTGTAGTGTGCCGCAAATTCCCGGGCTATATCATCCGGTTCTGTGACCCTTGCTCCCGAGACGGTCACCAGTTCGGGAACAATGCGGTTAGCTCTCTCCCTCTTATCCAACCATGCAATAAGTTTCCCAGCCTTATCTCCCCATTCGTACACTCTACCGTCTCTCTCCCTTCCCCAGGTTTTAGCACGTTCTGTAACAAGGGCCTTATACTCATCTATTTTTAAGCGCAAAAGATGCTCAGCATCTGGGACATCCTCCCCTCCCACCTCCGCCTCCAGGCGCATTATGTCTTTTTCGACCTCCTCAAGCTCCTTAGCGTTCTCCTTCCGGACTCCAGCCACCAGGGAGAGGGCAGTTCCCCGAACGACGGACTTAAACGCCTCCCACAGTGTCTGAGGGGAGTCCACCGAACCCAGGTTCTCACTAAAATAGTAATCAATCGCTTTCTGCAGGTCTCTTCGAACCGACGGGTTACGGAGATACCACGGGTTAATCGGTGCAATCACATCAATTCTGCGATCCCCAAGTACTATTTTGGTCCATACCGGTGAATGGTCAGATATGCCCCTCGTCAAATGGCGGACCTCTCACACATGGAGTAACTGAGGGGCCGGTAAGAGCAAGTAGTCAATGCGGGAGGAGCTATGATGGGCTCACGAGAAAAAAGTGTATTCCCTGTCCCCGGGGTGAAATGTTCTCCAGGCATCAGATAGTCCGAATGCCTCAGTGAAATCAGGAAGCCAACCGGTTGAGGGTCCAATAGCCCGTGGGGGCCGGCGATCCAGATCCCCGGATTGCACAGCGTTGAAGTCGCCTCCCACCAGGAGAAGGCCCTCCGGCAAAACAAGGAGCAGGGTGCCCAGATCCGTAAATGTTTGCGCCTGCAGTCCCGGTGGTGCATATACCGATATCAGGTTCACCAGTCTCCCCTCCCACTGCCCGGTGAGTGCGATATATCTCCCACGCGGATCTGCCTGTATAGATTGGGGTGAGAAGGGAAAAGAGGCTTTTGCCATAATGCCCACTCCCCGAGATCCACTAGTGAATCCCGCGTGGGCTAAGAGCTTGTATCCCCATCTGTTTAGGGCTTTGCACATATTCCCCACCAGGTGCGTCTCCTGAAGAAGAACCACATCCGGGGAGTGTCTCTTGATATGTTGAAGAACCACCGTGCGTTTCACCTTATCCCCCAGCCCATTGACATTCCAACTGAGCAAAGAGAAACTTTTATCCCAGTGTGACCCCATGGTGAAGTACTAAAGTAGTGCCGAACCTCACAACCCTAGATGAAGATGAGCTCATATTCATAGCCATGCACAGTTTTAAAGCCGATTGAACAATAAAAAACAACAACTCAAACCCCCCAAGTCCTGTCCCAACACCCGCCTCCCTGCATCTCGGGCAAAAACCAGCCCATCAACAACTTCGCAGAGTGCCTGTCGCCCCATAAACTGGTAACACAAAGTAAATGTGGTGGATAGGGGTCTCACCCACCCGCCCGCCCGCTCCCCCCCTCCCCAAAATACAAAAAAGTATACATCACATCAGTCCCGTCTGAGGAGGCCGCCCCAGGGCAGCGTATAAGGATATACTGCTTGCATCGTCGGCATCTTCAAGTCCGCAGTGGGATATCTCCCACCGGATCTGCCGCAACACCTCCAGCGCTCCCACCGGTCACAGTCTAAGAGTAAGCCATTCTCGAGCCTATAGCACACCCATGATATTGGGCCCCAGGCTATGCGTGGGGAATGTTCTCTGTCTACTCTCATGCACTCCAGCCAGTCCGCCGCCACCTCTGGACGATCAAAAAACCAGGTCTTCCCATTTGCCTCTATCCGAAGCTTGGCAGGAAAAAGCATAGAATACTTCAGCCCTTTGTCTCTCAAAGTTTTTTTAACCGCCAAAAAGGATCTTCGTTGTCTCTGGACGGCATGGGTGAAATCCGGAAAGCACGTCACAGTTGAGTTCTCAAACTTAAGCGGCGGCGAGTTCCTAGCATGCTGCAATATCACGTCTCGGTCTCTGAAATTGAGAAATCTCGTTAGGATAGGTTGGGGGGGTGCCCCCGGCTTTGGTCGACCCCCCGGCACCCGATGAGCACGCTCCACCACAAAAAACTTGGACAGTCCCCTCGGCTGAAGATGGTTAAGGACCAGGTCCTCAACGAACAGGTCCGGCGTCTGCCCCTCCGATTTTTCCGGCACACCTACGATGCGGACGTTGTTTCTCCGCGAGCGCCCCTCATAGTCATCCAGCTTACTTTCTGCAAATTTCGTTAAGGTGTATAGCGCCTGGACCTTGGACTGTAACTGCGAGATGTCATCTACCAGACTCCGAGTAGTTATCTCAAGCTGTTTAACTTTTTCATGAGTCTTGGCGAGATCCGCTCTAATCAGGGTCACTTCCACTGTGATGGCGTCAGTGCACTGTTCCATGGAGGTACGTACTCCTGCAATAGCCTCCATTACATCTTTCAGGGATATTTCAGGGAGCGTACTCTCCGTCCCTCCAGCAGACGCCAGCCTGGCCGGTTGCTCGGGGGTCAGGCTCTTGGGCCATGCATATTTGTCTAACTTGCTCTGCTGAGTCACTTTCGCACCCCTACTGCTTGCCATCGTGATGTTGCTGAGGGCTGGGTAATGATAGGTACCTTTGTCCACCGTGCTTCCAGCCGAAGCTGGCACTGGAAGGTTGCTGACCAGTTCGAGAGGGACCAAGTCTACCGAATCCACACCACCGCTGTGCCTCTTGAGGGTTCCCAAGGGTGAGGATGCAGGAGGAGAAATTTTCTACACGGGCCCACGGGCCCCAGGCTCCCCCACGGCGGACACACTGGGCAGCTAGTAATACAACACTCTTTTCCAGGTCCCTACTGACAGCATGCGGGGCCCATCTCAAACCCACTCCGGTTGGCTCCAGTGAGGACAGGCGGACTTTCCGAGGGAGACACCACACCACTGCACCGTTGCTGATTCCGCTCGTGTGTTCCGGGAGTGCAGTCCACCGTGCCCCCAGTCACAACCACTACAGGTGGTTAGCTGGCCAGCGCAAGAGGGTCCGCGTCTCTGTGGCTTTCACCGTATCATTTCCACTCAAATGCCCCAAGGAGTCGCGCGCCAGATAGAGTATGGATCAACTCTGGTCAGATTGGTGATGCGGCACTGTCCCTCAGCCCCCACTGTAAGCCTGCGGGCTCACCTCAATCTCGTACCGGCTGGCACTGGCTAGGACAGGCGGGCTCCTCGGGGCAGTCCTCCGCTGCTGCACCTCTATGTATTGCGCTTCTTCACCCCGGGCGCGCTGCCCCCAACGAGCGCCCCGGGGGGGGCGCCGCACTTCTGCGACTTGCGGACCAGGCCGCAAGCCGCGACCTCGGTTTGTTGTGTGCCCGCCTCACTGCACGCTCATAGCGGCCCCGCAGTCACTACAGGCCGTGGTTCTTGCCTGCACGTAGGCCGGACCTTGCCACGGGCCGCATGTCTTCTCCTCGTCACCTCCGAGGATGGCGAGGCGGTCGGAGGGTGTCACGGCACCTGGGGCAGCCTGTCCCACAGACAGGACATGGATATTTGGGGCGGATGGAGGGGTTTAGGGCGAGGCGCTGCGGAGCTCTCCTACAACGCGGCGATCACGAAGACTCGCGTAGCCACGCCCCTCCTCTGCCAGTCTTGACCCTCAATTTATGGCTTCCTGGAGTAATATTTTTCTAATTCCAGCACTGTTGCAAGTCCTAAAGGCGTAATACAAAGCTCACCCTTGAATACAAGGCCCTTGGGCATGAGTCCTACCTTGAACGAGGTCAAATAGCTGGTTGTCCTAGACCATGGAGTTTCATGGAACGTCAAATACATGGTGTTACAAAGATCTGTAACTACTACTAAAGCTGACAATGTCTCCATACAGGGTGATTCTGAGGCCCTTTTCACCAGATGCAATCTTGCACCATCTTCCTCCTGTAACTTCCTGCTCCTTTACAGAAGTCCACCTAGCAATGCAACACTCCCAGACACACTTCTAGACACGGTTTTAATCCTGATAACACTACACTCCAACCTATGCATTCTTGGTGACCTCAAAATTTGGTTTGACAAACTCAATATGCCCCATCCGAAAACCATCATCACTGGCCTAGACGCACTGAACCTGTATCAGATCATCCACAAACCCACACACATCGCTGGACACATCCTAGATGTCATTTTTGATAATACAGAACAAGTTACCTTTCAAACAATGACTCCACTCACATGGTCAGACCACCATTTGCTTGCTCTCCAACATAAAACAACTCTAAGGGTCACACCTAAATCAAGCTTACGTGCATCCACCTATCGACCGTGGAACAAACTCAATTTGGAACACTTAGAAACACAACATCCAGTACAGATCTAGACACAATAAATTCTGTTCAAAAACAATATCAGTGGCTATTGGAAGCTTTTGCTATCCTGATACCACAAAAAATGACACAACAGAACAAAAGAAAACAGGCACCTTGGAGAAATTCAGAGATAAAAGAGATAAAGCAACAAATTAGAAAGCTGCAACGTGCCTGGCTCAAAACAAACACCAATCAAGGCAAATTTCGCCTACAGAAACTTAACAGATTATACAAGCCAGATATCAAAAAAGCTAAGAAAAGGTACTAATCAGACAGAATTCAAAATGCTAAATGTGCAAATAAAGATTTTAATAAAACTTCTCACTGCATTTCGCAAACTAAATTGCCTAGAAGGAGTTCATCCCGTTACTCAAGATTTCACAGACAAACTGGCAAATCATTACACCGCCAAAGCAGACACGTTGGGCTCATATTTAAAACAAAGACAAAGCACCAGCACCGACCCTTTTCCAAAACAACAATCCAAGAATACTCTAACCCAGCCTCTCTGTTCCTTCCAACAAATTTCACACGATAAATTTATGGACCTGGTCAAAGCAAGCAGGCCTGCCTGCAGCCCTTCTGACCCCTGTACAACACAAACCTTCAAGACAATTCTTCTAACAACCTCCCGCAGCTACACCAGTAAGAAGAATCATCAAAAATTCCTTAACTACAGGAATATTTCCAGAAGAACTCAAAAAGTCATACATACGCCCATTACTGAAGAAAACAAACCTGGACCCGCTGAACCCCGACAACTACAGACCGATTACAAATGGATTTTTCCTGGGGACACTGATAGAAAGAACAGCATTCACCCAGATGTCACAATTCATTGAAGATAATGTCATACTTTCAGACTTGCAAACAGGATTCCGTCCAGGAAGAGTCATATAATCTGCCCTCGTTGCCATCTGGGATGACCTTAAGAACACAGTTGACCGTAATGGGATTGCTGCGCTACTTCTCTTGGACCTCTCGGCTGCCTTTGACATGGTTGACCATGACACTCTGATACAAAGACTCTATCAAGCCGGCATAGAGGGGACTGCTCTAGACTGGTCACATCCTACCTTCACAACAGAAACAATGTCATGCATGCCCCCCCTTTCTCATCCAAACAGTACTTCACAAAAGCAGGGGTCCCTCAAGGCTCTATCATCTCACCCATGCTTTTCAACATCTACATGAAGTCATTACTGGCACTGATCAATCAATTTCACCTCACATGCTATAACTATGCAGATGACACGCAAATACTCCTTCAACTGGAATGCCCAAAGACATTGGACACTCACCAATTTTCAGCTTTCTCAGAGCCGTTGATCAATGGATGACGTGGAGCCATCTCAAATTGAATGCTTCCAGAACAGAAATACTCACGTGTGGCGATTGGAAAAATTATGACCCACTCGCCGCCTGGCCCGATGATCTGGGAACACTACCTAAAGTATTGAAGGAAGTAAGAAACCTCAGAATGACCATGGACTCGAAGCTATCAATGATTTCCCAAGTGGACAAGCTAGCAAGATCAAGCTTTGTTTCTATAAAAACTCTGCGATGAATCTTCCCCCATTTGGGATTTCCACACAAGGTCCAGGCTACCATCTCTCTTGTTCTGTCCAAACTCGATTACGTCAATATCCTCTACCACGGATCACCTTTAACAACTATGAAAAGACTACAAAGGATTAAGAACTAGGCTGCCAGACTACTCTTACATATAAAGCCGCAAGGCCACATCTCCCCTGCCTTGAAAAACACGGCATTGGTTACCGGTTGCCAGAAGATCCACGTTCAAACTGCTTTGTATCAAGCACAAAGCGATACATGGAACGGGACTGCTCTACATCAGGAATAAAATCACCAAATACATTCAACAAAGGAACCTCTGCTCTAGACTGGTACCTCGCCTCAGTCAAAATCCCAATGTACATGAAAAAAAACATGGGTGGCACATCCTTCTCTGTTCAAGCAGCCAAACTATGGAACTCTTTACCCCCAACATAAGATCCACTGAAAACCACCTTATCTTCAGAAAACTACTCAAGAATTGGCTCCTCCCCACATAACCACCATACGCAAACATAATTATACAGCATTTCCCTCTGTATATGAACATTTATTTGGACTATAGATATGTACCTACACATGTGTATTTCTTTGTATAAACGTGTATAATAATTATGTTTTAAAAAATATAGATATACGTTAGTTCTGCTTAACAACTGTACTTATTACTTATAGTTACATTATACTATGTTTTTAACATGTATATAAGTGACTGCATAAATAAGTAAATCTTTTATCATAACTATCTACAATTGCTTCACTATAGAATTACAAAAATAAAAAAATAATTTAAAGTACAACAACACTTGAAAGTCGGCGTTTTATTAAATGCATCTTTAATCTACAAATATTACCTTCCCTATGTATATATATATATATATATATATATATATATATATATATTCACTGAAAAAACCATAGGTTTTAGGGACAGTTATAGTTAGTTGGACATTGCACTCGTACAAATCCCGTGAAATTCCCCTGTTATAGTTAGTTCAGCTAACTATAACTCGCGCCCCCGCAATGCACTGCTGATGACGTCACATATTACATCACTCATGACATGGTCAGTGACATCACTGATGACATCACTGATGACATCTCAAATGACATCACTGATGACATCATCCAGTGACTGTGTGTTTCTGTAAAGTTTAAATATTTTTTATATATATAGGGAAAGGCGTATTGAAGAATGAGTGGGTGTATAAGTATCTGTATGGATGATTTAGTAGGTGCGTGACTAACTCTATAAGTGAGTGATTAAACGTATCTAACTGAATGCATGGGTTAGTGACTAAACTGGGTGAATGTCTGTATCCGTCTGTCTATTGCTGTGTAAGAGGCTGCATGGGCTTGTGAATAGCTGCATGAGTGTCTATATGAGTTATTGATTGGTTGTCTGAGTATCTGTATGGGTGCCTGAGTGTTTGTGTGGGTGGGGTGTGTGCGACTCTGTGCATAGATGTGTGAGTGGGTGATTCACTGGGTGGATGGTTTCAAGAGTGCATCTGTGATAGACTGTATGGGTGGGTAAGTGTGTGTAAGAGTGTGTTAGTGAGTGAATGTATGTCCCAGTGGTACATGTGTGAGTAACTACATATGTGAAAGGCAGTATATATGTGTGTTAAAGTATATAAATAGCTATAAGCGAGAGTGTGTGATTGTGAGAGTGACTGTATGGATGAGTGTGTGCTTGTATCAGTGATTGTATAAGAGCGTAAGAATGTGCTAGTATTTGTATGAGTAAGTGAGCTGGTGTGTGTATAACTGTATAGGTGAGTAAATGGCAGTGTGTTTAATTATTTGCATGACTGACTAGGTGTGTGAGTACCTCTATGGATGAGTGGCGGTGTTTGAGTGTCTATATAGGAGTATGAGTGCATATGATAGTCCTGTACTGAGTGACCGTAAGTATGAGTGACTGTACGGGTGAGTGAGTGGATGTGTGTGTAGACCTAAGAATCAGTGAGTGGGTATGTAGTTATTGGTGTTGGAGTGTCTATGGTTTTGCGAATGGCAGTCTGTAATTTAGAGTGAGTGTATCAAAGGTTATATTAGGGTGTGAGGAGGTGCATCAGATTATCACGTAGAAGATGTCATCAGTGATGTCTTCAGTGATGTCATTTGAGATGTCATCAGTGATGTCATCAGTGATGTCACTGACCATGTCATGAGTGATGTAATATGTGACGTCATCAGCAGTGCATTGCAGGGCGCAAGTTATAGTTAGCTGAACTAACTATAACGGGGGAATTTCACGGGTTTTGTACGAGTGCAATGTCCAACTAACTATAACTGTCCCTAAAACCTATGGTTTTTTCAGTGAATTTGTAAGGTTTTTTAAATGCTAATTTCTAACTATAACGTGCCTGAAACCTATGGTTTTTTTCAGTGAATTTCAAAGGTTTTTTAAATGCTAATTCCTAACTATAACAGGTCTGAAACCTATGGTTTTTTTCAGTGAATTTCAAAGGTTTTGTAAATGACAATTTTTAAATGTATTAATTGTTATATTTATTTTTTTGATACTGATTTACTACATTTTTTTAAACTATTTATTTTTACATATTTTATTTTTTAAATTACATTGTAATTACATTATACATTACATTACAAAATATACTTTCTCAGAATGAATTACTTTAGTTTAAATACTTTGCAAATAGGCAATAGACTTTTAAGTACAGTAGTTACAGTTGTTGCAATGGGCAACACAATTTCAAACACAATGCAACATTGAGCTCAATGTGAATTTCTAGTTAAATGCAATTAGTTACTTTATGGATTACTTTTCTAAGCACAGGACTGGATCCTAGATTCAGTCCTGGGACATCTCCTGTAAACAGTTGAGTAAAAGCGTTTTGGTTACAGTAGTGATTTTTAAGGAATATTATTGTATTTTAAAAGTTGACACAAACTTTTTCACATAGAATCACCAATGTTATCCTATGGGAGGAAATTCACTTAGCAGGTAAGTAGTGTTATCGTTACTTTTTCTTACTCAGTGGTGGATCCTGGATCCAGCACTGGTGCATCTCCTGTAAACAGTTGAAAGAATGCATTTAAGTCATACAGGCGATTTTTAAGGAATATTTGTAGTTTGTGAAAATCGACACTTTGAAACTTTTCTGCTGAAAACCAGACAATGGATTCCAATGGAAGGAAATACAAGTTACTGGTAAGTACGGTTAGAATTACTTTTCAGGGTCAGTGCTGGGCTAAAAGATGCAGCACTGGGTTCTCTCCTGATAACAGGTGAGTAAATCGGAATTCGTAGTTCGGCTGATTTTAGAGGAATATTATAAAGTTCCAAAACTCCACACACAGAAGAATTTCCAAGTGAAACCAGTCAATGTTAGCCTATGGAAGGAAATTCAAGTTAATGGTAAGTACGGTTAAAATTACTTTTCAGGATCAGTACTGGGCTCAAAGATGCAGCACTGAGGGCTCTCCTGATAACCAGTGAGTAAATCGGAATTCGTAGTTCGGCTGATTTTAGAGGAATACTTGTATGTTTCAAAAATCGACACTTAGAAACTTTTTCAGCAAAAAGCAGGCAATGATATCCTATGGAAGGAAATTCAAGTTACTGGTAAGTACGGTTAAAATTACTTTTCAGGATCAGTACTGGGCTCAAAGATGCAGCACTGAGGTCTCTCCTGATAAGCGGTGAGTAAATCGGAATTCGTAGTTCGGCTGATTTTAGAGGAATATTTGTATGTTTCAAAAATTGACACTTGGAAACTTTTTCATCAAAAAGCAGGCAATGATATCCTATGGAAGGAAATTCAAGTTACTGGTAAGTACGGTTAAAATTACTTTTCAGGATCAGTACTGGGCTCAAAGATGCAGCACTGAGGTCTCTCCTGATAACAGGTGAGTAAATCGGAATTCGTAGTTCGACTGATTTTAGAGGAATATTTGCACAATGGTGAAGGAAGGGGGTGGGGCCTGAAGTGACATGTCTGCAAACACGCCCTGTGGCGCGTTTTAAGTTGGAGAATTAATTCCTCCTCAATCCCGAGGGTCCCTAGGGGCCAATTGGCCCACCAGATACCTCCAGTATGCGCCAGAGAGCTGCGTTGCAGAGAGGTGTTCAGAGGCCATGCCCCTTTTTACAACACTCTGCAACGCAGCTCCGTGGCGCTTACTGGAGGTACCTGGTGGGCTAGTTGGCCCCCAGGGACCCTCAGGATTGAAGAGGATTTAATTCCCCATCTTAAAATGCGCCACGGGGCCTGTTTGCACACATGTCACCTGAAGCCACGCCCCCTCCCTTCACCACTGTGCAAACGCGCCCCGTGGCGCGTTTTAAGTTGGGGGATTAAGTCCCCTTGAATACTGAGGGTCCCTGGAGTCCAACTAGCCCACCATGTACCTCCAAAAGCGCCACAGAGCTGCGTTGCAGAGAGGTGTAAAAGGGGCGTGGCCTCTGTACACCTCTCTGCAACGCAGCCCCTGGCGCATACCGGAGGTTCCTGGTGGGCTAGTTGGCCCCCAGGGACCCCCAGTATTCAAGGGGAATTACTTCCCTTCTTAAAACGCGCCAGGGGGCGCGTTTGCAGACTGCTGAAGGGAGGGGGCGGGGCCTCCGGCATGATGCCAGTCTTTTTTTTTTTTTTTTGCTTTTTTCTGCCCAGGGGGTCCTTGTGAGACCCCCTGAGCAGACCTAGGGGGTCAGGGTGTTTCTACCCTGCCCCCTTTGTGCATTTTGCGCACTTGTTTGTTGTGTTTTTTTTTTTTTAATCGGCGGGATCCGCGCACCCTAAGCGCATCCCGCCGATTAAAAAAAAAAAATGCTTTTTTCTGCCCAGGGGGTCCTTGTGGGACCCCCTGAGCAGACCTAGGGGGTCAGGGTGTTTCTACCCTGCCCCCTTTTTGCGTTTTGCGCACTTGTTTTACTGCTTTCTTGTTCCTCGGTTCTACCGAGGAACAAGATGGCTGCCAACACTTCCTGGTTTGGAGTGTTGACAGCCAATTAGCATGCATGAATTTCTCCGCAACTACTGAACGGATTTACACCATTTAAAAAAAAGGTCGCTTTCTGAACCAAGCGCTACCTTTTTGCCAAATTTGGTGTAATTCCGTTCAGCAGTTCGGGCTGTAGCCGTGGCTAAAATTTCCTATGGGAATTAATATGGAGAAAACACGCTTTGGGACCCCCCTTTTTTCTCGGCCCCCGCTAGATGAATCACCTTGAAACTTTCAAGACAGGAGCGGATCGGAGCGCCCCACTAGTTTTGAAAATTTCACGATGATTCGTCAAACGACGCCAAAGTTATTGGGAATAGAATGTTACGGATTTCCTATGGATAATAGGTCCTAACTATAACTATCTACTGGCGACCGCCAGTAGATAATATATATATATCACCAAAATGCCCTCGTATGAAAAGAATGACGACGCCTTGTCTTGAACCAGTATTGATTTATTTGTCAGCTGTCGGACGCGTTTCGCCTGTCCTGCATGCTTGCTCACCAACAAAATCAATAACGTTTTTAACCATTTAAATGCAATTACGTGCCGTGTCACATGTGAAACTACTCACTAAGTGTATTAGAAGAAAGACTCGTAGTTTTTTTATAATTCAAAACACAGTGGTTAATATTTCATATAACTCTGCTTGACCTGATTCAGCTTATTAAAACGAACCAGTTTGATTTTCACGTCATACGTGCAATTATAACTTCCTCTCGGCATTTTAACATCTGTTGATATTTCCACATACACAATATTTGCAAATGTATCAAAATCAAGCCCAAGTGGGCATTGTACCATCACTGCATAATATAATTGAAATGCATATGTCAAAACGCCATGAAACACTGTTCATAATGCAGCCCAAGTGGGCTACATTGGAAGCAGAAATAATTTATAGTCATGTCATTATCTTCTAAAGTGCATAGTGCTAAAACAAAAATTATATAAAAGTGATAAACAAAGAATAATTCATATTCATGAACAGTTAAAAACCTAAAGATTGAAAGGAGACTGACTCATTACTGTCACTGATTACAGATACGTATGGAGGTCTTCCTCCATATTCAGACCTTCCGGGATTTTTGTGTTTAACTCTATTATATAGCATGATTCAAGCCTTCTCAGCTTTTTCTCCCGGTTTCCACCTCTTATACTCGGTTTGATCACATCAATTACAAAATATGATAGCCCTTGTGCACTTTTACAATGGTGTTGCTCAAAATGTCGCGCCACTTGATAGGTTCTATCCCCATTTTTTATAGCTCGGAGGTGCTGAAGCACTCGCTTATGTACCGGCAGAATTGTGCTGCCAACGTACTTCAGGCCACATGGGCACTGAAGTACATAGACGGCAAAATCCGTCTTGCATGTATATTGCCCCTTAATTTTCTTTTCTCTTTGGGAGAGTCCTGATTTGTAGGTTGTGGTGTTTTTGCCATGGACACAAGCTTTGCATTTCATGCATTTTATAAACCCTTCTCTTCTGCCCAACCACATGGAGGCTGGCGTCTTAGGTTTAGATACTGGTGCCATGTTACTCCCTAACATTTGTTTGAAGGATTTGGCACGTCTGAAAGTTATTTGAGGTCTTCTCTGCACTAATTTCCCTAAAATAGGATCGTTGCGTATCAAGTGCCAATGCTTGGACAGAATATCTCTCACATTTTTATGTTGTTTGTTATATGTGGTGACCATCCGACATTGATTTTTACTATCACTTTCCAGCTTCGTTTGCCCTTTACTTTTATTGAAAAGGATTTCTACCCTTGTCTTTCTCTTTGCTTTATAGATGGCTGATTTTATGCAATCTTCTGAATAGCCTCTTGACTTAAAACGTACTTTTAAGATTTCCAGTTCTTTATTTAGCTCCTCTTGGTCACTGCAATTACGCATAGTGCGCAGACATTCCCCATAGAGGATACTACTGATTAGATTCTTGAGGTGGAAATTCGTTGCATGGAGCAATATATTTCCCGCTGTTGGTTTACGGTACAGCATTGTTTCCAATTTTCCTTCTTTTATATATACTGTTAAATCAAGAAAATTTACACTAGTTGCACTAATAGTGCTAGTGAATTTCAGGTTTAGATTGTTAATTTGAAGGTTTTTTATAAAATCATTTAGTGACTTTTCTGAGCCTTTCCACACGACGAACAAATCGTCGATGAATCGACTCCAATGCATGATGTTACATTGCCACTCTTTTGGGTACAGCATCTGGACCACCTGCTCCTCCCACCAGCCCATATGCAGATTCGCATAGCTGGGGGCGAAGCAGGTGCCCATCGCTGTGCCGCATATTTATTGAAACAATTCACCATTGAAAAGGAATAGTTGTTTTTCAGGCAGGTGGATATCATTGCAATAAGCATTTGTGTATGGGACCAGAATTTTACAGGTCTACCTCCCAAAAAATGTTTGATGGCATTCAGACCATCATCAGGTCTGATGCTGGTGTATAGTGTGGTTACATCAATTGTTGCCAATAAAACATCTTTTTCCCATGGGAGATCGTACACCCGCTTTAGAAAATCCCCTGTGTCCTGTATGTGTGATGGAAGCATCTTAACCAAGGGACAGAGGAATGAATCAACAAACTTAAATGTGTTCTCCAGGGCACTCTGGATTTCACCACACACTTCAGGCTAGCTACGAGTTGTTTTTCAGGTGCGTTGCTGCTTTCCTTGATCAGCGGTGAGGGGGGGCAGCGGTTGTAAAATCCCACGCTCGTTACTTGTGTGTTACCCGCCGCTGCTTGATTTATTTGCAGGACAGGCGAAATGCGTCCGACAGCTGACAAATAAATCAATACGGTTCAAGACAAGGCGTCGTCATCCTTTTCATACAAGGGCATTTTGGTGATTTAAATCGGACCATGCTTGGGTGGTCCGCAAGAGACAACGCGCCCTCTGTTCAGGAGCAGCGGCGGGTAACACACAAGTAACGAGCGTAGGATATATATATATATATATATATATATATGTACTTATGTATCTATATATTTATTACTTTTCTTCTAATTCAGCATATCCAATGTACTACCCTATTTCTCACCCTATACTGCTCTCAATATATCCTCTACCTCAACTCTCTGACTCATCTCAAACCTCACTCCACTACTCTTTCCAATGCACTACCCAATTTCTGACCCTTCATCTCTATCAATATCATCTACCTCCACTCTCTCATTCATCCGAAACCCCATACCACTACTATGATCCCCAAAATAACCCTTTCTAGACTCTTTCCTTCTCTACCCGTCCTTGCATCATCTCATACCTCTTTTACTACTCAGATTCCCAAACAAGCCTTTCTAAACCCTTCCCTCTTGCTCTTCCCCCTCCACCACCCCTTTACTCATCCCCAAACCCCTCATACTGCTATGATCTCCCAAAAAATAAAAAATAAAATAAAATCTAGACCCTGCCCTCTTCTATCCCTCTACTATTCCTTTTCAATCCAAATAACAGACTAACATGTCCACCACTCAAATTAATTTCATATTTCCCTATACTAACTTCCCTCCACCTCCCTTTTACTCATCCCAAACCCCCTCTTATGGCTATAAACTCCAAGAAAAGCACACACAAAAAATAAATTCTAGATCCCTCCACTATTCCTTTTCAATCCAAATAACAGACTAACATTGTCCACCACTCAAATTAATTGCATATTTTCCTATACTAATTCCCACTAATCCTGGTTGGGTTCTAAATTAGCGTGCTACTCACCGAAAAGGGCTTAAACACCTCATCAGGGGTCGGGAGCGCTATATAAATGCAAACCTTTTCCCTCTTCTATCCCTCCACTATCCTTCTTTATCCAAATAACAGACTAACATATCCACCACCCAAATTACTTCAAATTTCACTATACTAACTCACAACTAATGCTTTATGGGTTCCGGAGTAGCGTGCTACTCGCCGAAAAAGCACTTCAACACCTCATCAGGGGTAGCAAGCGCTACATAAATTGAAACCTTTTTTCTCTTCTATCCCTCCACTATCCTTTTCAATCCAAATAACTGACTAACATATCCACCACTCAAACTACTTTCATATTTCACTATACTAATTCACCACTAATCCTTTAGGGGTTCCAGAGTAGCGTGCTACTCACCAAAAAAGAGCTTCAACACCTCATCAGGGGTAGCAAGCACTATATAAATGCAAACCTTTTCCCTCTTCTATTCCTCCACTATCTTTCTCACTCCAAATAACTGACTAACATATCCACCCCTCAAATTACTTTCATATTTCACTATACTAATTCACCACTAATCCTTTGTAGGTTCCGGAGTAGCGTGCTACGTGCCGAAAAAGCACTTCAGCACACCATCAGGGGTAGCAAGCGCTATATAAATGCAAACCTTTTCCTTCTTCTATCCCTCCACTATCCTTCTAAATCCAAATAACTGACTAACATAACCACCACTCAAACTACTTTCATATTTCACTATACTAATTCACCACTAATCCATTATGGGTTCCGGAGTAGCGTGCTACTTGCCAAAAAAGAGTTTCAACACCTCATCAGGGGTAGCAAGCGCTATATAAATGCAAACCTTTTCTCTCTTCTATCCCTCCACTATCTTTCTCAATCCAAATAACTGACTAACATATCCACCGCTCAAATTACTTTCATATTTCACCATACTAATTCACCACTAATCATTTATGGGTTACGGAGTAGCGCTTCGATGCCTCGTCAGGGGTAGTAAGGGCTATATAAATGAAATTATAATACAATACAATATTTTAAACCTATGAATAGACAGCTTACTTTGATAAGGCCAGCTGACCACCCACTGCTCGATAGAGTAATCATGGGAGGACAATTCAACTAATGTAATGTGCGATTCATGAGGAAATTATTAGATTGCAGCAATGTAAATCTCAGCCGCTCGATAGTTGACTATCAGGCCCTCAGTATGAGTGGCCCGATAAATGGTTGTGATTTTCCCTACCCCTGTAAAGTTGTGGGCTCTAGGCCCACTTACTTTGTAAATGAGTATGACAGGAACACTCAGGTATAGTACTTACAACTGGCCATGAGCATGTGCACTCCGGCTCTTTTTATTGGCAGGGTCACTTGACCAGTGATGCCTGTGTTGGATGGGTGTGGGGTGGGTGTATGGACCGGCCCTCATGGGACAGGCTGGTAAAACACTAGATTGTGCCCAGCAAGACACAACATTCCTCCCAAATTTCATTAAAAACAAAAAAATCAAAAGTCCAACCTGTAGGAAGGAATGAAAAACAACTAAAACAAATTAAGTCTCACAGCTTCGATAGGCAGTCGCCAGAACAGTTGTGGACAGGTGCACCTGGGAACACCGGGCATCTTGGCACGCATCCATAATTTAACCAGGTACCTCTGGACACGATTCCGAACAAAGAGCTGATGAATTCTGGACCCTTCGGCGTTACTTCAGTTGAGTGACAGTCCACCTATGTGATGTTGATCAGTCCAGCGTGCTCTCGCTGTGATGTAGTTGGTGTTTTTACAGTTCAAACTTGGTTCATCAGGAGCGTCGATGGAGTCCATTGTGAATGCTTGATGATGGTGTTGCTTGATCCACTGACGACAGTCTTGGTATGCTGTGACCTGTTGAAGTCTATTACCCAGCCTGGCTACATCCTGGAATCCATCCCTCGCGCTTGGGGGAGGCTCCTTGGTTGAGTTGCCATGGGACTGCCTGTGGGCTGCACTGGGGCTGCATATGTGTCTGCATCTGGACAGCAACAAGACCACCTCAGAGCCACTGCCTAGTCACTCGTGCAATGTCAGGGGTGGATGTGTCCTGGTCAGAACATGCTCTCACTACAGGATCAGGATGCAAGCTAATTGAGCAGGTGGTCATTAGTTCTTCAAATCGTCGCTGGTGCTTCTTGTCATGTTGTATGGCAATGGTGCACGACTCAAATATTGTTACTTGATGCTGCAGGGGTGGTGGTTATGCACATGGCAAATGATGGAGTGGTTGCCATTAGACAACTTATACGGCAGGTGGCGATGACTTGTATGGAGGAAGGGTGACTGGATGGACTGGCAGCCACGCAGCTCGTTGTATAGCCGGTGACAGGTGGCTGGACGGTCATACTGTGAAGCATCGGGTAGATACACAGTTCGCACTTGCAGGCGGCCTATGTTCGGTACTCCCACTGAGCTGTTTCCCGTGACGTCACTGCCCCCGGTGGCTGGCTTGTGTTAGTTGTGCACTCAGATAGTGGTACGAAGCTTTGTTCTTGTCTCCTTGTTGATTTCTCCTGCACACCTGTGGTCGTCCGTTCTTCTGTGTGACAGGATTGTCACACTCCTTTCTCTCTACTCCTTTTCTTCTTCGCAATGTGGCAACATGCCAGGCTCTCCTCTTTTTACTTGCTGTGAGATGTGGCGAAAGGACACATGCTGCATGTCTTCTCTGCACATGCTGCGAAGTGGTCACAGGCCACGTGTTGTCAGTTCTTCTCATGGGGATCTCTTGCCAGCTTCGTCATGTCCATTGAACTGTGCATCTTCTGGCATCACGGACTACTCGGAGGTCTGGTCCTGTCTGTAGGACTGGGCGTCTTCTCAGGTGCGTCAGCCATTTTGTGGACGGCAGTGGTGGTAGGTGTGTTTTGATGAATCCGGTCTTCAGCCTCTTCCATAACTTTCTTTTCCTCAACAAGGTATTCCAGGTGCAAGTTGGGATGGCTGTGGAAGGTGAGGATCTCCTTTCTTTTGCAGTTGTGGCAGCTTGCCACTAGGGGACATGCGACTCTCCTCATGCCTGTAATGGGCTGATGTGTGACACAGTCTTAAGGCAGTGTTGGGGGCATTCCCTGAATAGTCTCTGACCCACTGCAGGGCGGTGCTAGTGTAGTTAGGGTGAACACAATCTCCTTCCTGTGTTCGGGCCACACGGGGCTCCTCCTCTGAGATCTCCTTTTGTGGGATCTCCTTTGTGCTTAACTTCTTTGATGGCGAGTATCCTCCTTCCGCCTCTTCTTTGCTTGAGGGTGCAGTGCTTACACCTCGAGGCTGCGCCGTCACGGCGCTGTACCCAGCCTAGGGTGGGGTGCACCTGGCAGGGTTGGTCACTCCATGTGACATTCTCACTGACAGGCCAATGGTGACCATGCAGGCCTGGTTGGCCAGCTGGTGCTGCTCCTTTCATGCAGCCATGCATTGTATAGATACCCTCTCAACATTGTCTCTGCTCGGGCAGTGGTGGGGCTGGTAGCTAGTCCTCATGGGTGTTGTCTGCTGGTGCCCTGTGTGTTTGCTCTTTCTTGCAGTGGTGGCGTCCTGCGACCAGGGGCACAAATGCTCTTCTCCACCTTTTAGGAGAGGGTCAGTGATTTTTCTCTTGACTGCCTAGGCAGCTTTCTTGGCTTGGGCAGCTTTAGGCTTGGGAGTTCTTCGTGGGCTTTAGCAGTCTCTCCCCTCCAAATGACAGGCAGCCACTGGGGGCATGTGTCGCTATCTTCACAAGCGCGGTGGCGGCAGACAGTGCTTTCTTGGCTAGCCCCGAATTTCTCTTTTCAGTCAAGGCAGCTTGTGGCAGCAGCTGTTCCGCACCAGGGAGCATGCAGCACTCTCTAAGCCAAGCTCAGGTTTGCTTCTCTGAGGGCTTGCCTCACTAGGTCTCGTGCTAGTTTGCACTCTCCAGTGCACGCAGTAGCCTCAACGCTGTGGTGAGCTGATCTTCTGAGTCAAGTCACTGTTAGCACAGGTTCCTGTTAGCATGCGTTGGCGGCTGGATACCACTAGGGGCATGCAGTATCTCTTTGCTGTCCCAGCTTCACTTTCTCACTACGGCCGGTTCTAGGACCTCTTCACCGGCGAGTAACTGCTGGTGATGCAATGTTGCCACAGGAGGCAAACAGTTTCATTCCCTCCATGCGGCTGTGATGACAGATGTCAGACTGGGAGGTGATCAGGTGACGATTCACTACCTGCTGCCCAGCAGTCTGATTAGTATGGGAGACAAAAGGTCTCTTCCCCCTCTTGTTTGCAGTGGCGGTATACAGCCACCAGGTGGTGTTCTCCCAGCCAGACTCTGTTCTCTTTTCTTTTTTTTGTGTGTAATGTTGTTGGCCAATGCAGGATGGCTGCTGTTAGAAGCACAAAGTCTCTTCAGGCGGCCACTGGGGGCACTGGTGTACTATGGGCCTGGTACACCAGCTCACCTTTGATGCCCATGGTCAGCCTTCCACCTGGCCCAGTGTGCAGTGATCTCGGTGCTACTTGGCAGCCGCCATCTCCACTGGTGCATGGGAGAAAGGGAGCTGTTCATGCAGGTAATTGGGCTGCTATAGGGGCAGGTGCAGTCATTGTCTGGGTCAGCCTCTCTGGCTGTACTTGCTTCTCTCTTGCAGTGGTGGCCACTTGCCACCAGGGGCGTATATGCCTTCTTCCTTCTTCACTAAGTGACAGCCAGCTTCTCCTCCCTCCCAAGGCAGCTTGCAGTAGCTGCTGTTCCCCAACTGGAGGCGTGCAGTGCAGGTCTCATCCCCCGATTCTGTGCTGGGGCAGTGGGGCTTCCTCCACGTGTTCTTGGTGCCAGGCGGCTTGCACTTCGCATGAGTGTGTGTTTGGATGGGGCCGCTTCATTGCAGATTAAGTCTTTATCCCGGCGCGGTATCACAAGCAACCTCTACGTGGCCCTGCAGCCACTCTTTACCTGGAGCTGCAGCCTTTTGTGGGGGCCGCTGGCCGTGAGTATCCCGACCAGCTTGTAAGAATGGTGGGGTAGCAGAAATGTCATCACGAAGTGTTCGCTTCGTTGGGGCTATTTCTTTGTGATGTGTGTGCTTAACTTTAGTGCAGTGCAGCGTTTGTACATATGCAGTTGCGGCTTAACTGTCTGCTGTATTTAGGTGTGGCACCGCAGCTGGCCAGCTGCCTTGTGTGATTTAAGGTCGATGGTCACTCTCCTTTTTTTTTTTTTTAACCTTAGCCACATCGGGCTGCTTCATTTACCAGTCACTTCCTGGTGCAGTTCAATGGGCTGCCAACAGGTGGCACTGCAGCCACCTCTACTCAGGCCGCAGCAGTCTTCCTTGCGATTCCCACGTTGCTGCCTCCTCTTTAAATATGGGCCCCAGTCCTTGCGCTGGCTGCTGGACACAGATAAAGGTATGCGGGGGGGTTGATTCACTGCAGGTGCGGTGTCAATTATCTCCCCTGCCGGCTGGGCTCTGCAGATAGCTACCGGCAGGAATAGCTCCTCCCCGACGATTTACGCTAGGGTACCGTATCCTCTTCACGCACCACGTGGTGCAAAGAAGTTAAGTGAGGGCACGGAAGCGGAGTGGTTTTATCTGTGGCAGCCGCAGTGAGGAGACGTGTGTACAGTCCCCGCATGTGGTGGCCCTCTCCTCTCTTTGCCAGGACTATTGGTGGCAGACTCGAGCAGCTACAGGCAAGTCACTCGGTATGGGGCATACCATGGCAGGGGCCCTGTCATATCTTGAAGAGCTCATCCTCCACTTGCATCCCGCTGATAGCGCTGCTGTCTGCTTCACTTTGTTACAAAAAACAAGGGAACCCAATATGCTATTGGTCAGGGACCTTGGGTACATTGACTATTTTAGAGGACAGTGGTCCCTAGACAATTAGATGAAATTTAAAGTTAAATATAGACCCAGTCAGTACTATATTGTCTGTCCAGCCGGACAGTTTTTTAATATACAGTGATTGTATAAAACCATTAAGACTTAATGGTTTTATACAATCACTGTATATTAAAAAACTGTCCGGCTGGACAGACAATATAGTACTGACTGGGTCTATATTTAACTTTAAATTTCATCTAATTGTCTAGGGACCACTGTCCTCTAAAATAGCTGTCTGCTTCACAGCGCTACCCGCTTCACACGATCACTCAGTAGTCCACAGTGGCAGTCGCAGTGAGGTACTGGAGGATCTTAGTTGCCTCCCTCTCGAACAGGGAAAAAGTTCATTCTCTTCGTGGGGCAACGTGACCACTTCACAAGGGCAGGGTGCGTCAGCAGAAGGGACCCCGATCACCTCAGGGCAGGCGATACCGGCGGTGCTAGTGGATGCGCTTTCCTCTCCCTTCACGACAGATGGTCGCAGGCAGCACGGCGTGGGGGTTCTGCATCCTCGTAGCCAATGTAAAGTTGTGGGCTCTAGGCCCTCATACTTTGTAAATGAGTATGACACAGACACTCAGGTATAGTGTTTACAACTAGCCATGAGCACATGCACTCCGGCTCTTTTTATTGGCAGGGTCACCTGACCGGTGATGCCTGTGTTGGATGGGTGTGGGGAGGGTGTATGGACCAGCCCTCAAGGGAGAGCCAGGTAAAACATTGTCCAGCAGTACACAACAACCCCTAAGTTACCAATACCGGTGGTACTAATAAATCCAGGAGTGGGTAAAATTCTACCAATTCCGAGTGGACCCTGAGAGTCCACTATGAAATGAAAATTTACCAGGGGGAATCGATAATACTGGGTTTGATTCCCCGTTAATTCCTCATTTTGGGTCAGACATTCACCCAGGGATTTCGGCTGCCCCAGCCAGCCTTACATACACTGTTTTGTAATGCATTGCGACCCATTGCCCATAATCCACTTGGATATGACGGCAAGAGCCTGCTAATGTCAGCAAGCCCGGCACCTGCACTTTCGTCACAATGGAACTGCATTGGCATCCATGAGTTTTAAAATGGCAGTATATGTCAGTATTAGAATGACATTTACACCCTTATGTTAGGGGTGTGATTGTAATTATGAACTGCCACCAAATGTGCATTTCATGAGCAGAAAAGTGGGATTTCTGGCTGATGTTTAAATTATATCTTTTCTGACCGCTGCTGAAATTGCTCCTTTCCCTGAGATAGTCCAGCTAGTTCCTCATTTGACGAGGACTGCTGCCGGGTGACAAGAATAGAGTCCAACATATCTGTTTGTGAATGAGCTGGTCTGTGCGTAAAGTTTGCAAAGGCTATCTTATGGGAATTATGGCCCGGAGGCCTATAGATGACCGTTCCTCCCAAAATCATAGAAGTCGTCCTGGAGAGCTGAAAAGGCTGCATCTCGCAGTCATCAATAAAGGGAATCTTTATTTCCATACACTCATAAAAATCTCTAAAAATAATTGCTACACTGCCCCGCTGCCTTCCCGGATACACATCAAAATCTTGTAGCCATTGGGTACCGTCAGAGCCAACTCGACCATGGAGTGGTTGTTAAGCCATGTCTCTGTGATAAACATAAGATCAGGGTTGGAGCTGTGGATAATGCTCCAAATTTCCAAACAATGCTTTGGAAGCGACCTCACATTGATATATAAGCAGCTAATGTGGGGGTCAACTCTTGCAGCCCCAAGTTCTCCCTCTCCCTTCGCCGCCCTTGAACACGTGGGGGTGGGAACAGCAGCACCCTTCTCATAGTCCGAAAAGGTTTTCTCCTGAGAGTCCAGACATCCCCACTTACAATTTACACAAGATAAAGGGCCAAAGGGGGTTCGAGGCACCCCTTTACAACAGCTAGACAAATGAGGCCCCTGAGATGTCAGAGAAAACAACATGCCGTGAGAAAAGGTGGTCAAAGGTTTTTGCCTTTGGCAAAACAAGCAGGGGTCCTGGTGACTGGCAACAGCCAGGCTACAATGGGCGCAAACAGGCTTGCCTTTGGCGTGCCATCCATGCGGGCGTGCTACACCCACTTCTAAATAGATGGTCCGGGTCAAACACTAGACCGTTGACCTGACACACTCCTCTCCCCTCCGCCCTCGCCCAAAATGGTGGGAGACAAAGAAATGCCGTGACCAGGGGAGCAGCAACAACACAATGGCTTAACTGATCACAGGTGCTTTCCCTGTGCAATCGACAAAATTCAGTGAGCGCTAACCCCACTTGAAAATAAAAATTAAAAATCAGGTGAGTTTTGACAAAAATAGTAAAATCACACTAAAAACCACTTAAAAACATTCAGTAAAACCTCACGCACCCTGGAATCAGTGCGATCACAATTATGTAAGCAAATATAATTCAAAGGTCAGTAAATGCAGAATGACAGCAATTCAGTTCTTACCGGGCCGCGCCGCGCCCACATCTAAATACATGGTCAGGGTCAAACACTAGACCACTGACCAGACAATAGTTAGCCAATAGTTGTCCTCGAGAGCCAAATGTAGACCAGTTTTTTGGATACCCAACATCAATACCAACATTCATGAGATAAAATTACATCTAATTGTTTTAATAGTATGTCAGTTTATCTCACATATTTTCACATTTGATATGTCATAAAATACCTGTTTGCACCTCCTGAGGCCACAAGTTGAACATCCTCATGCCATTGTTTGCATTAGGCTTTGGCCTTTGTATTTATGTAACACAAAACCATGATACTACAAGAAAATTGAAAAGTGTCTATTGGAAAAATCCCAAAAGCTTGGCCAGGTGCAAGTCTCACTTGCACCTGAAATTAATCATAACGTTAGCACGTGTACATTAGATGTTAGTTACAAATCATTTCCAATATACATTGAGTAAGGGACATTCGGGTGTGGACTTGTATTTGCACAGGGATCGTAATAATGTGTTGTGTGATAATTATCACACCCTTGCAGTTTTCCCAAATTAATTCCTGTACGTCAAAGCTGGCAAAATTTATAGGGAAGAAAAGGCCCGTAAAAAAGCAAAATAAACAGAATTCTGTGTGCTAAATACCTATTCCATTTGTTATGCCTCATTTTCAAGTTAGAAAGTCTGAATAAGAAGTATTTACCATATGTGGTAAATTCCTCATTCTGGGAAAATTGTATTTATCACATGTGCCAAATACCTCACCTATTTCAATTAACTTGTAAGGAGGGCTAATGACTTACACGTACATTAAAAAAATTGGACATTCCCAGAGGAGTTTCTTGAAAAAATGAGAGGGACCCTTTGTGCACCAAAGGACTAGGGTTCAATCTAGAAAAATACCAATATATCCTTTGGTTGGCAAATACTGAGAGAACTCTTACTCATTCACTCGCCTAAATCACACACATTCAATCATGGGGGATACAGTACCAATTGAAAAAGCAGTGTGCCAGTACACAAGAAAAATATTAGAAATGTTATGTATCAATTTATTAAAAGCATATAAAACAATTGTGGCTAATTAAAAAACAATTACTCATACATAGTATGATTAATTTATGTTCAAAATAAAAAAACATCACACTATAAATAAACAAATGAACAGACTCAATAACAAAGACAATTAGACGAGAGTATTAAAAAGACACTACACTTTGTCATAAAGGGAGCATATCCGTATGAGGTAACGTTGGGCCTGGACCCTGATGTACAAAAGACAATCAATATCTAGTGTGGCAGCCCATTGTGCTGATTATGGTTCTATTGCGTCAGAGGAGGTCAACAGAATGGTCAATGAACTTGTCAGATATCACAATTACTGAACAGAGAGTGACTAACCTGTGATAATCGGCCCAGCAGAAGCAGTGCGCAATGCTTGTCCTTCCACACCCCCTGATGCTCAAGCTAGCGAGTTGTATACAGCACTCATTTTGGAGGAACACGAAGGGGAATGGGACAAAATAAGAAAATAGCCAACCACTGACTATATGACAGCTTCCTTGTATCACCCTTCAGGCTCGTCTAACATCTGCCTCTCAGTTAGTTAATTCACATGAGCATCCTTTAAAACAGTAGTTCTTTCTCTTCTAGTTGTTTTTCCACTAGAATCAAACTATTCTCTGGATTTGGCACACTCCATGGTTTCCTTACTGTCTCTCACTGGTTAGCGCAGATTGTGTGATTTACCGAATAATATAAGTACCATGTAAATAATCAAGTATCTTGCATTTTGTCCGCCAAGTTCTTTTACTGATGCTCAATTATGATTCCTTTGTCTCAAATTCCTGACTTGCATGTGTGCATGAAGGAGGTAAACATTAAATGTACTAAGATTTCTCTTGTCTCTTTTATGTCTTGCAGATTGTTGAGAACTCTCTCCAGGGAGCCCAAACTTTACAGAGGAAGAAGATTTCCTAGATGCGCAGATAATCTGGGACGGTGGGGCAAACACGGGTGATGTTGTCACTAGAACCCCGATTGCCTACCACTTGTGGCTCCCCTTGCCCTCGAAGCTTTGGGAACCATATTTTTGAATCTCCACGAACGTACCCAGAAAGACCAACCCCAGGGGATGTTCTGTGAAACACATGACTCTGTAAACTAGGTGGCCATGACAGAACTACAATGCTAGTAAAGTGCAAGCCCACAAAAGTGCATCTTTTAGGCACAGTCTTTGGAAAAACATGTTTTTCAACCTCCGCATTTTATCACACTCCTCTGGCTCCAGACTTCAACAAAAAACGTGTTCCTCAATCAAACAGATAAAAAGTTACAAAAATAAGATTCACACTGATGCAGTGCCATGACAGACAATCTTCAAATTTTAACTGGTCACCTTTCAGTTGTTGAGTCCTGGATTTAGGTATAAAACTGGTACAAATGAATTAAAACCTTTGCTAGATAGACTTCATAGCCCCAATTGATAGACTGAAGAAGGGTTTTTGTGTGCAGTATGAAATAAGTCTAGACATAATAAATGTAATACAGACAGGGTAAAAATAATGACAGCATCTTTATAATGTAAATAGTTCGCTTCATTCAGGAAAATTCTTACTCCGCAGTGGTAAGAAAGTGGTTTTCGGTGCTTCCATGCAATAAAACATCTTAATTTGCTGGTGAGTACATTTTTCAATCAGATCTGGTAAAAGTGCATGCTTTCCTTCTTTGTATTTTGTTCAGTGCTGAGATCCCCTTTGCATGAATGTGGGGTGATTACAAAAGAGGCAGTTACCATTGTAATCAAACGTCTGGCATGATGTTGGATAAGTTGCCTTCTCTTGGAGCATATGCTGGTCAAATCTGTTGCATAATCTGATCCTTCACTGACACATAATTTTAGTGGTTCTGGTTTAAGGGCATGAAAAATATCATAACATGGATTCCTCACAGTTACCTGCATATCTTACTTATGTCTAGATGGCCCGGGTGCAGAAAATTTGGGAATGCGTGCTGATATGACCAGTTCTCCTAGAGTGAGTGAAGCAAGGGCAAACACTTCGTATGAAATTGATTGAAGTTAAGGAAGAAAGGATCAATTAAAAAATTACAGAATTCCCCATTTTGTCTAACCCAGCACAAGAATGTTATGAGGTGAGTAGAGTATTTTAATTACTATAGTACTTTCTATAACCCCTGGGGGCCTAAATACTAAGTGCATGAATGTCAAATGCATAGGCAGATATGTCATTCGTACTTTACGTGTACATAAGGAAGAGACTTACAGCTAAAATGTAATACTTTAGATTTTTTTTTGCATAGCACTTAATACTGCAGTTTTGCCATTTCTTGGCACTTTAAACATGAGTTTCTTCCTATATCCAATTTAATTGTACTCCTAATTGTACTCAATTTGTGGACCTCAAAAAAGGTGAAAGGCTGAATTGGCCTTGTTGAGTTTCGAACTTGTGACCTGTTGGTCATGCACAAATGGCAACTGCGAGCACTTAACTGCCTTGGTGGCATATGATAATGTGGTAAACTCCAATCACTTTCAAATGCTAACTGCCCTGCTGGACTTTATATGTGCAACTCTCTAACTTTCTGTGGGACTGGCCTAATGGTTAGATATGGATAGTCTGAAATGGGTATGGGGGTTTCGTATTTCCAGAATAAAGATATTGTGTCACAACCATGTGTGAACAGTGAGCCGATATTATATTTTCTACAACTAACCCAGAGAGAAATATTGTTTCAGTATGATTTATTTTAAGAAGAGCAGTTTCTTTTAATATGGAAATTTATATTTCCAATGACCATTGTACCATTTTTTTTCCAAATATTAGGACAATTTCGTACTAATGTGAACAACAGGAATTACTGTTACCCAGTTCATTGGTTCTAAACTAATCGCCCTCAGAAACATGAAAGATGGGTGGAACTCTTGTGATGAAGCCATTAATCTCAAGTCATCACTTCTCACCTTCCGCTAGGTACTAAGGACTCTTCTGTTCAGAGAGTTCCAGCTGATGGAGGGGGTCTTGTCATCAATTCTCTGTGCTACAGACTTCTAAAAAAATTTGATTACAACTCTTAATATTTCATATAACTCTGCTTGACCTGATTCAGCTTATTAAAACGAACCAGTTTGATTTTCACGTCATACGTGCAATTATAACTTCCTCTCGGCATTTTAACATCTGTTGATATTTCCACATACACAATATTTGCAAATGTATCAAAATCAAGCCCAAGTGGGCATTGTACCATCACTGCATAATATAATTGAAATGCATATGTCAAAACGCCATGAAACACTGTTCATAATCCAGCCCAAGTGGGCTACATTGGAAGCAGAAATAATTTATAGTCATGTCATTATCTTCTAAAGTGCATAGTGCTAAAACAAAAATTATATAAAAGTGATAAACAAAGAATAATTCATATTCATGAACAGTTAAAAACCTAAAGATTGAAAGGAGACTGACTCATTACTGTCACTGATTACAGATGCGTATGGAGGTCTTCCTCCATATTCAGACCTTCCGGGATTTTTGTGTTTAACTCTATTATATAGCATGATTCAAGCCTTCTCAGCTTTTTCTCCCGGTCTCCACCTCTTATACTCGGTTTGATCGCATCAATTACAAAATATGATAGCCCTTGTGCACTTTTACAATGGTGTTGCTCAAAATGTCGCGCCACCGGATAGGTTCAATCCCCATTTTTTATAGCTCGGAGGTGCTGAAGCACTCGCTTATGTACCGGCAGAATTGTGCTGCCAACGTACTTCAGGCCACATGGGCACTGAAGTACGTAGACGGCAAAATCCGTCTTGCATGTATATTGCCCCTTAATTTTCTTTTCTCTTTGGGAGAGTCCTGATTTGTAGGTTGTGGTGTTTTTGCCATGGACACACGCTTTGCATTTCATGCATTTTATAAACCCTTCTCTTCTGCCCAACCACATGGAGGCTGGCGTCTTAGGTTTAGATACTGGTGCCATGTTACTCACTAACATTTGTTTGAAGGATTTGGCACGTCTGAAAGTTATTTGAGGTCTTCTCTGCACTAATTTCCCTAAAATAGGATCGTTGCGTATCAAGTGCCAATGCTTGGACAGAATATCTCTCACATTTTTATGTTGTTTGTTATATGTGGTGACCATCCGACATTGATTTTTACTATCACTTTCCAGCTTCGTTTGCCCTTTACTTTTATTGAAAAGGATTTCTACCCTTGTCTTTCTCTTTGCTTTATAGATGGCTGATTTTATGCAATCTTCTGAATAGCCTCTTGACTTAAAACGTACTTTTAAGATTTCCAGTTCTTTATTTAGCCCCTCTTGGTCACTGTAATTACGCATAGTGCGCAGACATTCCCCATAGGGGATACTACTGATTAGATTCTTGAGGTGGAAACTCGTTGCATGGAGCAATGTATTTCCCGCTGTTGGTTTACGGTACAGCATTGTTTCCAATTTTCCTTCTTTTATATATACTGTTAAATCAAGAAAATTTACACTAGTTGCACTAATAGTGCTAGTGAATTTCAAGTTTAGATTGTTAATTTGAAGGTTTTTTATAAAATCATTTAGTGACTTTTCTGAGCCTTTCCACACAACGAACAAATCGTCGATGAATCGACTCCAATGCATGATGTTACATTGCCACTCTTTTGGGTACAGCATCTGGACCACCTGCTCCTCCCACCAGCCCAAATGCAGATTCGCATAGCTGGGGGCGAAGCAGGTGCCCATCGCTGTGCCGCATATTTATTGAAACAATTCACCATTGAAAAGGAAATAGTTGTTTTTCAGGCAGGTGGATATCATTGCAATAAGCATTTGTGTATGGGACCAGAATTTTACAGGTCTACCTCCCAAAAAATGTTTGATGGCATTCAGACCATCATCATGTCTGATGCTGGTGTATAGTGTGGTTACATCAATTGTTGCCAATAAAACATCTTTTTCCCATGGGAGATCGTACACCCGCTTTAGAAAATCCCCTGTGTCCTGTATGTGTGATGGAAGCATCTTAACCAAGGGACAGAGGAATGAATCAACAAACTTAAATGTGTTCTCCAGGGCACTCTGGATTTCACCACACACTTCAGGCTTGCTACGAGTTGTTTTTCAGGTGCGTTGCTGCTTTCCTTGATCAGCGGTGAGGGGGGGCAGCGGTTGTAAAATCCCATGCTCGTTACTTGTGTGTTACCCGCCGCTGCTTGATTTATTTGCAGGACAGGCGAAACGCGTCCGACAGCTGACAAATAAATCAATACTGGTTCAAGACAAGGCGTCGTCATCCTTTTCATACAAGGGCATTTTGGTGATTTAAATCGGACCGTGCTTGGGTGGTCCGCAAAAGACGACGCGCCCTCTGTTCAGGAGCAGCGGCGAGTAACACACAAGTAACGAGCGTAGGATATATATATATATATATATATATATATATATGTACTTATGTATCTATATATTTATTACTTTTCTTCTAATTCAGCATATCCAATGTACTACCCTATTTCTCACCCTATACTGCTCTCAATATATCCTCTACCTCAACTCTCTGACTCATCTCAAACCTCACTCCACTACTCTTTCCAATGCACTACCCAATTTCTGACCCTACATCTCTATCAATATCATCTACCTCCACTCTCTCATTCATCCGAAACCCCATACCACTACTATGATCCCCAAAATAACCCTTTCTAGACTCTTTCCTTCTCTACCCGTCCTTGCATCATCTCATACCTCTTTTACTACTCAGATTCCCAAACAAGCCTTTCTAAACCCTTCTCTCTTGCTCTTCCCCCTCCACCACCCCTTTACTCATCCCCAAACCCCTCATACTGCTATGATCTCCCAAAAAATAAAAAATAAAACAAAATCTAGACCCTGCCCTCTTCTATCCCTCTACTATTCCTTTTCAATCCAAATAACAGACTAACATGTCCACCACTCAAATTAATTTCATATTTCCCTATACTAACTTCCCTCCACCTCCCTTTTACTCATCCCAAACCCCCTCTTATGGCTATAAACTCCAAGAAAAGCACACACAAAAAATAAATTCTAGATCCCTCCACTATTCCTTTTCAATCCAAATAACAGACTAACATTGTCCACCACTCAAATTAATTGCATATTTTCCGATACTAATTCCCACTAATCCTGGTTGGGTTCTAAATTAGCGTGCTACTCACCGAAAAGGGCTTAAACACCTCATCAGGGGTAGGGAGCGCTATATAAATGCAAACCTTTTCCCTCTTCTATCCCTCCACTATCCTTCTTTATCCAAATAACAGACTAACATATCCACCACCCAAATTACTTCAAATTTCACTATACTAACTCACAACTAATGCTTTATGGGTTCCGGAGTAGCGTGCTACTCGCCGAAAAAGCACTTCAACACCTCATCAGGGGTAGCAAGCGCTACATAAATTGAAACCTTTTTTCTCTTCTATCCCTCCACTATCCTTTTCAATCCAAATAACTGACTAACATATCCACCACTCAAACTACTTTCATATTTCACTATAATAATTCACCACTAATCCTTTAGGGGTTCCAGAGTAGCGTGCTACTCACCAAAAAAGAGCTTCAACACCTCATCAGGGGTAGCAAGCACTATATAAATGCAAACCTTTTCCCTCTTCTATTCCTCCACTATCTTTCTCACTCCAAATAACTGACTAACATATCCACCCCTCAAATTACTTTCATATTTCACTATACTAATTCACCACTAATCCTTTGTAGGTTCCGGAGTAGCGTGCTACGTGCCGAAAAAGCACTTCAGCACACCATCAGGGGTAGCAAGCGCTATATAAATGCAAACCTTTTCCTTCTTCTATCCCTCCACTATCCTTCTAAATCCAAATAACTGACTAACATATCCACCAATCAAACTACTTTCATATTTCACTATACTAATTCACCACTAATCCATTATGGGTTCCGGAGTAGCGTGCTACTTGCCAAAAAAGAGTTTCAACACCTCATCAGGGGTAGCAAGCGCTATATAAATGCAAACCTTTTCTCTCTTCTATCCCTCCACTATCTTTCTCAATCCAAATAACTGACTAACATATCCACTGCTCAAATTACTTTCATATTTCACCATACTAATTCACCACTAATCATTTATGGGTTACGGAGTAGCGCTTCGATGCCTCGTCAGGGGTAGTAAGGGCTATATAAATGAAATTATAATACAATACAATATTTTAAACCTATGAATAGACAGCTTACTTTGATAAGGCCAGCTGACCTCCCACTGCTCGATAGAGTAATCATGGGAGGACAATTCAACTAATGTAATGTGCGATTCATGAGGAAATTATTAGATTGCAGCAATGTAAATCTCAGCCGCTCGATAGTTGACTATCAGGCCCTCAGTATGAGTGGCCCGGAAAATGGTTGTGATTTTCCCTACCCCTGTAAAGCCTAGAGCCCACATACTTTGTAAATGAGTATGACAGGAACACTCAGTTATAGTACTTACAACTGGCCATGAGCATGTGCACTCCGGCTCTTTTTATTGGCAGGGTCACTTGACCAGTGATGCCTGTGTTGGATGGGTGTGGGGTGGGTGTATGGACCGGCTCTCATGGGACAGGCTGGTAAAACACTAGATTGTGCCCAGCAAGACACAACATTCCTCCCAAATTTCATTAAAAACAAAAAAATCAAAAGTCCAACCTGTAGGAAGGAATGAAAAACAACTAAAACAAATTAAGTCTCACAGCTTCGATAGGCAGTCGCCAGAACAGTGGTGGACAGGTGCACCTGGGAACACCGGGCATCTTGGCACGCATCCATAATTTAACCAGGTACCTCTGGACACGATTCCGAACAAAGAGCTGATGAATTCTGGACCCTTCGGCGTTACTTCAGTTGAGTGACAGTCCACCTATGTGATGTTGATCAGTCCAGCGTGCTCTCGCTGTGATGTAGTTGGTGTTTTTACAATTCAAACTTGGTTCATCAGGAGCGTCGATGGAGTCCATTGTGAATGCTTGATGATGGTGTTGCTTGATCCACTGACGACAGTCTTGGTATGCTGTGACCTGTTGAAGTCTATTACCCAGCCTGGCTACATCCTGGAATCCATCCCTCGCGCTTGGGGGAGGCTCCTTGGTTGAGTTGCCATGGGACTGCCTGTGGGCTGCACTGGGGCTGCATATGTGTCTGCATCTGGACAGCAACAAGACCACCTCAGAGCCACTGCCTAGTCACTCGTGCAACGTCAGGGGTGGATGTGTCCTGGTCAGAACATGCTCTCACTACAGGGATCAGGATGCAAGCTAATTGAGCAGGTGGTCATTAGTTCTTCAAATCGTCGCTGGTGCTTCTTGTCATGTTGTATGGCAATGGTGCACGACTCAAATATTCTTACTTGATGCTGCAGGGGTGGTGGTTATGCACATGGCAAATGATGGAGTGGTTGCCATTAGACAACTTATACGGCAGGTGGCGATGACTTGTATGGAGGAAGGGTGACTGGATGGACAGGCAGCCACGCAGCTCGTTGTATAGCCGGTGACAGGTGGCTGGACGGTCATACTGTGAAGCATCGGGTAGATACACAGTTCGCACTTGCAGGCGGCCTATGTTCGGTACTCCCACTGAGCTGTTTCCCGTGACGTCACTGCCCCCGGTGGCTGGCTTGTGTTAGTTGTGCACTCAGATAGTGGTACGAGGCTTCGTTCTTGTCTCCTTGTTGATTTCTCCTGCACACCTGTGGTCGTCCGTTCTTCTGTGTGACAGGATTGTCACACTCCTTTCTCTCTACTCCTTTTCTTCTTCGCAATGTGGCAACATGCCAGGCTCCCCTCTTTTTACTTGCTGTGAGATGTGGTGAAAGGACACATGCTGCATGTCTTCTCTGCACATGCTGCGAAGTGGTCACAGGCCACGTGTTGTCAGTTCTTCTCATGGGGATCTCTTGCCAGCTTCGTCATGTCCATTGAACTGCGCATCTTCTGGCATCACAGACTAGTCGGAGGTCTGGTCCTGTCTGTAAGAATGGGCGTCTTCTCAGGTGCGTCAGCCATTTTGTGGACGGCAGTGGTGGTAGGTGTGTTTTGATGAATCCGGTCTTCAGCCTCTTCCATAACTTTCTTTTCCTCAACAAGGTATTCCAGGTGCAAGTCGGGATGGCTGTGGAAGGTGAGGATCTCCTTTCTTTTGCAGTTGTGGCAGCTTGCCACTAGGGGACATGCGACTCTCCTCATGCCTGTAATGGGCCGATGTGTGACACAGTCTTAAGGCAGTGTTGGGGGCATTCCCTGAATAGTCTCTGACCCACTGCAGGCCGGTGCTAGTGTAGTTAGGGTGAATACAATCTCCTTCCTGTGTTCGGGCCAAACGGGGCTCCTCCTCTGAGATCTCCTTTTGTGGGATCTCCTTTGTGCTTAGCTTCTTTGATGGCGAGTATCCTCCTTCCGCCCCTTCTTTGCTTGAGGGTGCAGTGCTTACACCTCGAGGCTGCGCCGTCATGGCGCTGTACCCAGCCTAGGGTGGGGTGCACCTGGCAGGGTTGGTCACTCCATGTGACATTCTCACTGACAGGCCAACGGTGACCATGCAGACCTGGTTGGCCAGCTGGTGCTGCACCTTTCATGCAGCCATGCATTGTATAGATACCCTCTCAACATTGTCTCTGCTCGGGCAGTGGTGGGGCTGGTAGCTAGTCCTCATGGGTGTTGTCTGCTGGTGCCCTGTGTGTTTGCTCTTTCTTGCAGTGGTGGCGTCCTGCGACCAGGGGCACAAATGCTCTTCTCCACCTTTTAGGAGAGGGTCAGTGATTTTTCTCTTGACTGCCTAGGCAGCTTTCTTGGCTTGGGCAGCTTTAGGCTTGGGAGTTCTTCGTGGGCTTTAGCAGTCTCTCCCCTCCAAATGACAGGCAGCCACTGGGGGCATGTGTCGCTATCTTCACAAGCGCGGTGGCGGCAGACAGTGCTTTCTTGGCTAGCCCCGAATTTCTCTTTTCAGTCAAGGCAGCTTGTGGCAGCAGCTGTTCCGCACCAGGGAGCATGCAGCACTCTCTAAGCCAAGCTCAGGTTTGCTTCTCTGAGGGCTTGCCTCACTAGGTCTCGTGCTAGTTTGCACTCTCCAGTGCACGCAGTAGCCTCAACGCTGTGGTGGGCTGATCTTCTGAGTCAAGTCACTGTTAGCACAGGTTCCTGTTAGCATGCGTTGGCGGCTGGATACCACTAGGGGCATGCAGTATCTCTTTGCTGTCCCAGCTTCACTTTCTCACTACGGCCGGTTCTAGGACCTCTTTACCGGCGAGTAACTGCTGGTGATGCAATGTTGCCACAGGAGGCAAAGAGTTTCATTCCCTCCATGCGGCTGTGATGACACATGTCAGACTGGGAGGTGCTCAGGTGACGATTCACTACCTGCTGCCCAGCAGTCTGATTAGTATGGGAGACAAAAGGTCTCTTCCTCCTCTTGTTTGCAGTGGCGGTATACAGCCACCAGGTGGTGTTCTCCCAGCCAGACTCTGTTCTCTTTTTTTTTTTTGTGTGTAATGTTGTTGGCCAATGCAGCATGGCTGCTGTTAGAAGCACAAAGTCTCTTCAGGCGGCCACTGGGGGCACTGGTGTACTATGGGCCTGGTACACCAGCTCACCTTTGATGCCCATGGTCAGCCTTCCACCTGGCCCAGTGTGCAGTGATCTCGGTGCTACTTGGCAGCCGCCATCTCCGCTGGTGCATGGGAGAAAGGGAGCTGTTCATGCAGGTAATTGGGCTGCTATAGGGGCAGGTGCAGTCATTGTCTGGGTCAGCCTCTCTGGCTGTACTTGCTTCTCTCTTGCAGTGGTGGCCACTTGCCACCAGGGGCGTATATGCCTTCTTCCTTCTTCACTAAGTGACAGCCAGCTTCTCCTCCCTCCCAAGGCAGCTTGCAGTAGCTGCTGTTCCCCAACTGGAGGCGTGCAGTGCAGGTCTCATCCCCCGATTCTGTGCTGGGGCAGTGGGGCTTCCTCCACGTGTTCTTGGTGCCAGGCGGCTTGCACTTCGCATGAGTGTGTGTTTGGATGGGGCCGCTTCATTGCAGATTAAGTCTTTATCCCGGCGCGGTATCACAAGCAACCTCTACGTGGCCCTGCAGCCACTCTTTACCTGGAGCTGCAGCCTTTTGTGGGGGCCGCTGGCCGTGAGTATCCCGACCAGCTTGTAAGAATGGTGGGGCAGCAGAAATGTCATCACGAAGTGTTCGCTTCGTTGGGGCTATTTCTTTGTGATGTGTGTGCTTAACTTTAGTGCAGTGCAGCGTTTGTACATATGCAGTTGCGGCTTAACTGTCTGCTGTATTTAGGTGTGGCACCGCAGCTGGCCAGCTGCCTTGTGTGATTTAAGGTCGATGGTCACTCTCCTTTTTTTTTTTTTTAACCTTAGCCACATCGGGCTGCTTCATTTACCAGTCACTTCCTGGTGCAGTTCAATGGGCTGCCAACAGGTGGCACTGCAGCCACCTCTACTCAGGCCGCAGCAGTCTTCCTTGCGATTCCCACGTTGCTGCCTCCTCTTTAAATATGGGCCCCAGTCCTTGCGCTGGCTGCTGGACACAGATAAAGGTATGCGGGGGGGTTGATTCACTGCAGGTGCGGTGTCAATTATCTCCCCTGCCGGCTGGGCTCTGCAGATAGCTACCGGCAGGAATAGCTCCTCCCCCGACGATTTACGCTAGGGTACCGTATCCTCTTCACGCACCACGTGGTGCAAAGAAGTTAAGTGAGGGCACGGAAGCGGAGTGGTTTTATCTGTGGCAGCCGCAGTGAGGAGACATGTGTACAGTCCACGCATGTGGTGGCCCTCTCCTCTCTTTGCCAGGACTATTGGTGGCAGACTCGAGCAGCTACAGGCAAGTCACTCGGTATGGGGCATAGCATGGCAGGGGCCCTGTCATATCTTGAAGAGCTCATCCTCCACTTGCATCCCGCTGATAGCGCTGCTGTCTGCTTCACAGCGCTACCCGCTTCACACGATCACTCAGTAGTCCACAGTGGCAGTCGCAGTGAGGTACTGGAGGATCTTAGTTGCCTCCCTCTCAAGCAGGGAAAAAGTTCATTCTCTTCGTGGGGCAACGTGACCACTTTACAAGGGCAGGGTGCGTCAGCAGAAGGGACCCCGATCACCTCAGGGCAGGCGATACCGGCGGTGCTAGTGGATGCGCTTTCCTCTCCCTTCACGACAGATGGTCGCAGGCAGCACGGCGTGGGGGTTCTGCATCCTCGTAGCCAATGTAAAGTTGTGGGCTCTAGGCCCTCATACTTTGTAAATGAGTATGACACAGACACTCAGGTATAGTGTTTACAACTAGCCATGAGCACATGCACTCCGGCTCTTTTTATTGGCAGGGTCACCTGACCGGTGATGCCTGTGTTGGATGGGTGTGGGGAGGGTGTATGGACCAGCCCTCAAGGGAGAGCCAGGTAAAACATTGTCCAGCAGTACACAACAACCCCTAAGTTACCAATACCGGTGGTACTAATAAATCCAGGAGTGGGTAAAATTCTACCAATTCCGAGTGGACCCTGAGAGTCCACTATGAAATGAAAATTTACCAGGGGGAATCGATAATACTGGGTTTGATTCCCCATTAATTCCTCATTTTGGGTCAGACATTCACCCAGGGATTTCGGCTGCCCCAGCCAGCCTTACATACACTGTTTTGTAATGCATTGCGACCCATTGCCCATAATCCACTTGGATATGACGGCAAGAGCCTGCTAATGTCAGCAAGCCCGGCACCTGCACTTTCGTCACAATGGAACTGCATTGGCATCCATGAGTTTTAAAATGGCAGTATATGTCAGTATTAGAATGACATTTACACCCTTATGTTAGGGGTGTGATTGTAATTATGAACTGCCACCAAATGTGCATTTCATGAGCAGAAAAGTGGGATTTCTGGCTGATGTTTAAATTATATCTTTTCTGACCGCTGCTGAAATTGCTCCTTTCCCTGAGATAGCCCAGCTAGTTCCACATTTGACGAGGACTGCTGCCGGGTGACAAGAATAGAGTCCAACATATCTGTTTGTGAATGAGCTGGTCTGTGCGTAAAGTTTGCAAAGGCTACCTTATGGGAATTATGGCCCGGAGGCCTATAGATGACCGTTCCTCCCAAAATTATAGAAGTCGTCCTGGAGAGCTGAAAAGGCTGCATCTCGCAGTCATCAATAAAGGGTATCTTTATTTCCATACACTCATAAAAATCTCTAAAAATAATTGCTACACTGCCCCGCTGCCTTCCCGGATACACATCAAAATCTTGTAGCCATTGGGTACCGTCAGAGCCAACTCGACCATGGAGTGGTTGTTAAGCCATGTCTCTGTGATAAACATAAGATCAGGGTTGGAGCTGTGGATAATGCTCCAAATTTCCAAACAATGCTTTGGAAGCGACCTCACATTGATATATAAGCAGCTAATGTGGGGGTCAACTCTTGCAGCCCCAAGTTCTCCCTCTCCCTTCGCCGCCCTTGAACACGTGGGGGTGGGAACAGCAGCACCCTTCTCATAGTCCGAAAAGGTTTTCTCCTGAGAGTCCAGACATCCCCACTTACAATTTACACAAGATAAAGGGCCAAAGGGGGTTCCAGGCACCCCTTTACAACAGCTAGACAAATGAGGCCCCTGAGATGTCAGAGAAAACAACATGCCGTGAGAAAAGGTGGTCAAAGGTTTTTGCCTTTGGCAAAACAAGCAGGGGTCCTGGTGACTGGCAACAGCCAGGCTACAATGGGCGCAAACAGGCTTGCCTTTGGCGTGCCATCCATGCGGGCGTGCTACACCCACTTCTAAATAGATGGTCCGGGTCAAACACTAGACCGTTGACCTGACACACTCCTCTCCCCTCCGCCCTCGCCCAAAATGGTGGGAGACAAAGAAATGCCGTGACCAGGGGAGCAGCAACAACACAATGGCTTAACTGATCACAGGTGCTTTCCCTGTGCAATCGACAAAATTCAGTGAGCGCTAACCCCACTTGAAAATAAAAATTAAAAATCAGGTGAGTTTTGACAAAAATAGTAAAATCACACTAAAAACCACTTAAAAACATTCAGTAAAACCTCACGCACCCTGGAATCAGTGCGATCACAATTATGTAAGCAAATATAATTCAAAGGTCAGTAAATGCAGAATGACAGCAATTCAGTTCTTACCGGGCCGCGCCGCGCCCACATCTAAATACATGGTCAGGGTCAAACACTAGACCACTGACCAGACAATAGTTAGCCAATAGTTGTCCTCGACAGCCAAATGTAGACCAGTTTTTTGGATACCCAACATCAATACCAACATTCATGAGATAAAATTACATCTAATTGTTTTAATAGTATGTCAGTTTATCTCACATATTTTCACATTTGATATGTCATAAAATACCTGTTTGCACCTCCTGAGGCCACAAGTTGAACATCCTCATGCCATTGTTTGCATTAGGCTTTGGCCTTTGTATTTATGTAACACAAAACCATGATACTACAAGAAAATTGAAAAGTGTCTATTGGAAAAATCCCAAAAGCTTGGCCAGGTGCAAGTCTCACTTGCACCTGAAATTAATCATAACGTTAGCACGTGTACATTAGATGTTAGTTACAAATCATTTCCAATATACATTGAGTAAGGGACATTCGGGTGTGGACTTGTATTTGCACAGGGATCGTAATAATGTGTTGTGTGATAATTATCACACCCTTGCAGTTTTCCCAGATTAATTCCTGTACGTCAAAGCTGGCAAAATTTATAGGGGAGAAAAGGCCCGTAAAAAAGCAAAATAAACAGAATTCTGTGTGCTAAATACCTATTCCATTTGTTATGCCTCATTTTCAAGTTAGAAAGTCTGAATAAGAAGTATTTACCATATGTGGTAAATTCCTCATTCTGGGAAAATTGTATTTATCACATGTGCCAAATACCTCACCTATTTCAATTAACTTGTAAGGAGGGCTAATGACTTACACGTACATTAAAAAAATTGGACATTCCCAGAGGAGTTTCTTGAAAAAATGAGAGGGACCCTTTGTGCACCAAAGGACTAGGGTTCAATCTAGAAAAATACCAATATATCCTTTGGTTGGCAAATACTGAGAGAACTCTTACTCATTCACTCGCCTAAATCACACACATTCAATCATGGGGGATACAGTACCAATTGAAAAAGCAGTGTGCCAGTACACAAGAAAAATATTAGAAATGTTATGTATCAATTTATTAAAAGCATATAAAACAATTGTGGCTAATTAAAAAACAATTAATCATACATAGTATGATTAATTTATGTTCAAAATAAAAAAACATCACACTATAAATAAACAAATGAACAGACTCAATAACAAAGACAATTAGACGAGAGTATTAAAAAGACACTACACTTTGTCATAAAGGGAGCATATCCGTATGAGGTAACGTTGGGCCTGGACCCTGATGTACAAAAGACAATCAATATCTAGTGTGGCAGCCCATTGTGCTGATTATGGTTCTATTGCGTCAGAGGAGGTCAACAGAATGGTCAATGAACTTGTCAGATATCACAATTACTGAACAGAGAGTGACTAACCTGTGATAATCGGCCCAGCAGAAGCAGTGCGCAATGCTTGTCCTTCCACACCACCTGATGCTCAAGCTAGCGAGTTGTATACAGCACTCATTTTGGAGGAACACGAAGGGGAATGGGACAAAATAAGAAAATAGCCAACCACTGACTATATGACAGCTTCCTTGTATCACCCTTCAGGCTCGTCTAACATCTGCCTCTCAGTTAGTTAATTCACATGAGCATCCTTTAAAACAGTAGTTCTTTCTCTTCTAGTTGTTTTTCCACTAGAATCAAACTATTCTCTGGATTTGGCACACTCCATGGTTTCCTTACTGTCTCTCACTGGTTAGCGCAGATTGTGTGATTTACCGAATAATATAAGTACCATGTAAATAATCAAGTATCTTGCATTTTGTCCGCCAAGTTCTTTTACTGATGCTCAATTATGATTCCTTTGTCTCAAATTCCTGACTTGCATGTGTGCATGAAGGAGGTAAACATTAAATGTACTAAGATTTCTCTTGTCTCTTTTATGTCTTACAGATTGTTGAGAACTCTCTCCAGGGAGCCCAAACTTTACAGAGGAAGAAGATTTCCTAGATGCGCAGATAATCTGGGACGGTGGGGCAAACACGGGTGATGTTGTCACTAGAACCCCGATTGCCTAGCAAAGAGTGTGGTCTAAGGGAATGGTATTTATACCCTCATGAAATCAAAGATGGCTGCCACCATCACATGGCTGTTTTCAGAACCTCTTGGCTTGTTCTAGAACATTCTGGCTTGTTCCAGATGGATTGTCATTTACTGTCAATGTCTATTTACTGAATTGTTCCAGAACCTTCTGGTTTGTTCTTGAACTGTCTGGCTTGTTTAGAACCTTCTGGATTGTTCCAGATAGATTGCAATGTGCTTTCAACGTTTTTTTTATAAGCGATTAGTTGACAAACTTGTTTCCTTTTACCAACAGTCTTAAATTATGTTTGTTCATTACAGTTCTATTACATTTTAACACTTGTGGCTCCCCTTGCCCTCGAAGCTTTGGGAACCATATTTTTAAATCTCCACGAACGTACCCAGAAAGACCAACCCCAGGGGATGTTCTGTGAAACACATGACTCTGTAAACTAGGTGGCCATGACAGAACTACAATGCTAGTAAAGTGCAAGCCCACAAAAGTGCATCTTTTAGGCACAATCTCTGGAAAAACATGTTTTTCAACCTCCGCATTTTATCACACTCCTCTGGCTCCAGACTTCAACAAAAAACGTGTTCCTCAATCAAACAGATAAAAAGTTACAAAAATAAGATTCACACTGATGCAGTGCCATGACAGACAATCTTCAAATTTTAACTGGTCACCTTTCAGTTGTTGAGTCCTGGATTTAGGTATAAAACTGGTACAAATGAATTAAAACCTTTGCTAGATAGACTTCATAGCCCCAATTGATAGACTGAAGAAGGGTTTTTGTGTGCAGTATGAAATAAGTCTAGACATAATAAATGTAATACAGACAGGGTAAAAATAATGACAGCATCTTTATAATGTAAATAGTTCGCTTCATTCAGGAAAATTCTTACTCCGCAGTGGTAAGAAAGTGGTTTTCGGTGCTTCCATGCAATAAAACCTCTTAATTTGCTGGTGAGTACATTTTTCAATCAGATCTGGTAAAAGTGCATGCTTTCCTTCTTTGTATTTTGTACAGTGCTGAGATCCCCTTTGCATGAATGTGGGGTGATTACAAAAGAGGCAGTTACCATTGTAATCAAACGTCTGGCATGATGTTGGATAAGTTGCCTTCTCTTGGAGCATATGCTGGTCAAATCTGTTGCATAATCTGATCCTTCACTGACACATAATTTTAGTGGTTCTAGTTTAAGGGCATGAAAAATATCATAACATGGATTCCTCACAGTTACCTGCATATCTTACTTATGTCTAGATGGCCCGGGTGCAGAAAATTTGGGAATGCGTGCTGATATGACCAGTTCTCCTAGAGTGAGTGAAGCAAGGGCAAACACTTCGTATGAAATTGATTGAAGTTAAGGAAGAAAGGATCAATTAAAAAATTACAGAATTCCCCATTTTGTCTAACCCAGCACAAGAATGTTATGAGGTGAGTAGAGTATTTTAATTAATATAGTACTTTCTATAACCCCTGGGGGGCCTAAATACTAAGTGCATGAATGTCAAATGCATAGGCAGATATGTCATTCGTACTTTACGTGTACATAAGGAAGAGACTTACAGCTAAAATGTAATACTTTTGATTTTTTTTTGCATAGCACTTAATATTGCAGTTTTGCCATTTCTTGGCACTTTAAACATGAGTTTCTTCCTATATCCAATTTAATTGTACTCCTAATTGTACTCAATTTGTGGACCTCAAAAAAGGTGAAAGGCTGAATTGGCCTTGTTGAGTTTCGAACTTGTGACCTGTTGGTCATGCACAAATGACAACTGCGAGTACTTAACTGCCTTGGTGGCATATGATAATGTGGTAAACTCCAATCACTTTCAAATGCTAACTGCCCTGCTGGACTTTATATGTGCAACTCTCTAACTTTCTGTGGGACTGGCCTGATGGTTAGATATGGATAGTCTGAAATGGGTATGGGGGTTTCGTATTTCCAGAATAAAGATATTGTGTCACAACCATGTGTGAACAGTGAGCCGATATTATATTTTCTACAACTAACCCAGAGAGAAATATTGTTTCAGTATGATTTATTTTAAGAAGAGCAGTTTCTTTTAATATGGAAATTTATATTTCCAATGACCATTGTACCATTTTTTTCCAAATATTAGGACAATTTCGTACTAATGTGAACAACAGGAATTACTGTTACCCAGTTCATTGGTTCTAAACTAATCGCCCTCAGAAACATGAAAGATGGGTGGAACTCTTGTGATGAAGCCATTAATCTCAAGTCATCACTTCTCACCTTCCGCTAGGTACTAAGGACTCTTCTGTTCAGAGAGTTCCAGCTGATGGAGGGGGTCTTGTCATCAATTCTCTGTGCTACAGACTTCTAAAAAAATTTGATTACAACTCTTAATATTTCATATAACTCTGCTTGACCTGATTCAGCTTATTAAAACGAACCAGTTTGATTTTCACGTCATACGTGCAATTATAACTTCCTCTCGGCATTTTAACATCTGTTGATATTTCCACATACACAATATTTGCAAATGTATCAAAATCAAGCCCAAGTGGGCATTGTACCATCACTGCATAATATAATTGAAATGCATATGTCAAAACGCCATGAAACACTGTTCATAATCCAGCCCAAGTGGGCTACATTGGAAGCAGAAATAATTTATAGTCATGTCATTATCTTCTAAAGTGCATAGTGCTAAAACAAAAATTATATAAAAGTGATAAACAAAGAATAATTCATATTCATGAACAGTTAAAAACCTAAAGATTGAAAGGAGACTGACTCATTACTGTCACTGATTACAGATGCGTATGGAGGTCTTCCTCCATATTCAGACCTTCCGGGATTTTTGTGTTTAAATCTATTATATAGCATGATTCAAGCCTTCTCAGCTTTTTCTCCCGGTCTCCACCTCTTATACTCGGTTTGATCGCATCAATTACAAAATATGATAGCCCTTGTGCACTTTTACAATGGTGTTGCTCAAAATGTCGCGCCACCGGATAGGTTCTATCCCCATTTTTATAGCTCGGAGGTGCTGAAGCACTCGCTTATGTACCGGCAGAATTGTGCTGCCAACGTACTTCAGGCCACATGGGCACTGAAGTACGTAGACGGCAAAATCCGTCTTGCATGTATATTGCCCCTTAATTTTCTTTTCTCTTTGGGAGAGTCCTGATTTGTAGATTGTGGTGTTTTTGCCATGGACACAAGCTTTGCATTTCATGCATTTTATAAACCTTTCTCTTCTGCCCAACCACATGGAGGCTGGCGTCTTAGATTTAGATACTGGTGCCATGTTACTCACTAACATTTGTTTGAAGGATTTGGCACGTCTGAAAGTTATTTGAGGTCTTCTCTGCACTAATTTCCCTAAAATAGGATCGTTGCGTATCAAGTGCCAATGCTTTGACAGAATATCTCTCACATTTTTATGTTGTTTGTTATATGTGGTGACCATCCGACATTGATTTTTACTATCACTTTCCAGCTTCGTTTGCCCTTTACTTTTATTGAAAAGGATTTCTACCCTTGTCTTTCTCTTTGCTTTATAGATGGCTGATTTTATGCAATCTTCTTAATAGCCTCTTGACTTAAAACGTACTTTTAAGATTTCCAGTTCTTTATTTAGCCCCTCTTGGTCACTGTAATTACGCATAGTGCGTAGACATTCCCCATAGGGGATACTACTGATTAGATTCTTGAGGTGGAAACTCGTTGCATGGAGCAATGTATTTCCCGCTGTTGGTTTACGGTACAGCATTGTTTCCAATTTTCCTTCTTTTATATATACTGTTAAATCAAGAAAATGTACACTAGTTGCACTAATAGTGCTAGTGAATTTCAGGTTTAGATTGTTAATTTGAAGGTTTTTTATAAAATCATTTAGTGACTTTTCTGAGCCTTTCCACACGACGAACAAATCGTCGATGAATCGACTCCAATGCATGATGTTACATTGCCACTCTTTTGGGTACAGCATCTGGACCACCTGCTCCTCCCACCAGCCCATATGCAGATTCGCATAGCTGGGGGCCAAGCAGGTGCCCATCGCTGTGCCGCATATTTATTGAAACAATTCACCATTGAAAAGGAAATAGTTGTTTTTCAGGCAGGTGGATATCATTGCAATAAGCATTTGTGTATGGGACCAGAATTTTACAGGTCTACCTCCCAAAAAATGTTTGATGGCATTCAGACCATCATCATGTCTGATGCTGGTGTATAGTGTGGTTACATCAATTGTTGCCAATAAAACATCTTTTTCCCATGGGAGATCGTACACCCGCTTTAGAAAATCCCCTGTGTCCTGTATGTGTGATGGAAGCATCTTAACCAAGGGACAAAGGAATGAATCAACAAACTTAAATGTGTTCTCCAGGGCACTCTGGATTTCACCACACACTTCAGGCTTGCTACGAGTTGTTTTTCAGGTACGTTGCTGCTTTCCTTGATCAGCGGTGAGGGGGGGCAGCGGTTGTAAAATCCCACGCTCGTTACTTGTGTGTTACCCGCCGCTGCTTGATTTATTTGCAGGACAGGCGAAACGCGTCCGACAGCTGACAAATAAATCAATACTGGTTCAAGACAAGGCGTCGTCATCCTTTTCATACAAGGGCATTTTGGTGATTTAAATCGGACCGTGCTTGGGTGGTCTGCAAAAGATGACGCGCCCTCTGTTCAGGAGCAGCGGCGGGTAACACACAAGTAACGAGTGTAGGATATATATATATATATATATATATATATATATATATATGTACTTATGTATCTATATATTTATTACTTTTCTTCTAATTCAGCATATCCAATGTACTACCCTATTTCTCACCCTATACTGCTCTCAATATATCCTCTACCTCAACTCTCTGACTCATCTCAAACCTCACTCCACTACTCTTTCCAATGCACTACCCAATTTCTGACCCTACATCTCTATCAATATCATCTACCTCCACTCTCTCATTCATCCGAAACCCCATACCACTACTATGATCCCCAAAATAACCCTTTCTAGACTCTTTCCTTCTCTACCCGTCCTTGCATCATCTCATACCTCTTTTACTACTCAGATTCCCAAACAAGCCTTTCTAAACCCTTCCCTCTTGCTCTTCCCCCTCCACCACCCCTTTACTCATTCCCAAACCCCTCATACTGCTATGATCTCCCAAAAAATAAAAAATAAAACAAAATCTAGACCCTGCCCTCTTCTATCCCTCTACTATTCCTTTTCAATCCAAATAACAGACTAACATGTCCACCACTCAAATTAATTTCATATTTCCCTATACTAACTTCCCTCCACCTCCCTTTTACTCATCCCAAACCCCCTCTTATGGCTATAAACTCCAAGAAAAGCACACACACAAAATAAATTCTAGATCCCTCCACTATTCCTTTTCAATCCAAATAACAGACTAACATTGTCCACCACTCAAATTAATTGCATATTTTCCTATACTAATTCCCACTAATCCTGGTTGGGTTCTAAATTAGCGTGCTACTCACCGAAAAGGGCTGAAACACCTCATCAGGGGTAGGGAGCGCTATATAAATGCAAACCTTTTCCCTCTTCTATCCCTCCACTATCCTTCTTTATCCAAATAACAGACTAACATATCCACCACCCAAATTACTTCAAATTTCACTATACTAACTCACAACTAATGCTTTATGGGTTCCGGAGTAGCGTGCTACTCGCCGAAAAGCACTTCAACACCTCATCAGGGGTAGCAAGCGCTACATAAATTGAAACCTTTTTCTCTTCTATCCCTCCACTATCCTTTTCAATCCAAATAACTGACTAACATATCCACCACTCAAACTACTTTCATAATTCACTATACTAATTCACCACTAATCCTTTAGGGGTTCCAGAGTAGCGTGCTACTCACCAAAAAAGAGCTTCAACACCTCATCAGGGGTAGCAAGCACTATATAAATGCAAACCTTTTCCCTCTTCTATTCCTCCACTATCTTTCTCACTCCAAATAACTGACTAACATATCCACCCCTCAAATTACTTTCATATTTCACTATACTAATTCACCACTAATCCTTTGTAGGTTCCGGAGTAGCGTGCTACGTGCCGAAAAGCACTTCAGCACATCATCAGGGGTAGCAAGCGCTATATAAATGCAAACCTTTTCCTTCTTCTATCCCTCCACTATCCTTCTAAATCCAAATAACTGACTAACATATCCACCACTCAAACTACTTTCATATTTCACTATACTAATTCACCACTAATCCATTATGGGTTCCGGAGTAGCGTGCTACTTGCCAAAAAAGAGTTTCAACACCTCATCAGGGGTAGCAAGCGCTATATAAATGCAAACCTTTTCTCTCTTCTATCCCTCCACTATCTTTCTCAATCCAAATAACTGACTAACATATCCACCGCTCAAATTACTTTCATATTTCACCATACTAATTCACCACTAATCATTTATGGGTTACGGAGTAGCGCTTCGATGCCTCGTCAGGGGTAGTAAGGGCTATATAAATGAAATTATAATACAATACAATATTTTAAACCTATGAATAGACAGCTTACTTTGATAAGGCCAGCTGACCACCCACTGCTCGATAGAGTAATCATGGGAGGACAATTCAACTAATGTAATGTGCGATTCATGAGGAAATTATTAGATTGCAGCAATGTAAATCTCAGCCGCTCGATAGTTGACTATCAGGCCCTCAGTATGAGTGGCCCGATAAATGGTTGTGATTTTCCCTACCCCTGTAAAGTTGTGGGCTCTAGGCCCACATACTTTGTAAATGAGTATGACAGGAACACTCAGGTATAGTACTTACAACTGGCCATGAGCATGTGCACTCCGGCTCTTTTTATTGGCAGGGTCACTTGACCAGTGATGCCTGTGTTGGATGGGTGTGGGGTGGGTGTATGGACCGGCCCTCATGGGACAGGCTGGTAAAACACTAGATTGTGCCCAGCAAGACACAACATTCCTCCCAAATTTCATTAAAAACAAAAAAATCAAAAGTCCAACCTGTAGGAAGGAATGAAAAACAACTAAAACAAATTAAGTCTCACAGCTTCGATAGGCAGTCGCCAGAACAGTTGTGGACAGGTGCACCTGGGAACACCGGGCATCTTGGCACGCATCCATATTTTAACCAGGTACCTCTGGACACGATTCCGAACAAAGAGCTGATGAATTCTGGACCCTTCGGCGTTACTTCAGTTGAGTGACAGTCCACCTATGTGATGTTGATCAGTCCAGCGTGCTCTCGCTGTGATGTAGTTGGTGTTTTTACAGTTCAAACTTGGTTCATCAGGAGCGTCGATGGAGTCCATTGTGAATGCTTGATGATGGTGTTGCTTGATCCACTGACGACAGTCTTGGTATGCTGTGACCTGTTGAAGTCTATTACCCAGCCTGGCTACATCCTGGAATCCATCCCTCACGCTTGGGGGAGGCTCCTTGGTTGAGTTGCCATGGGACTGCCTGTGGGCTGCACTGGGGCTGCATATGTGTCTGCATCCGGACAGCAACTAGACCACCTCAGAGCCACTGCCTAGTCACTCGTGCAACGTCAGGGGTGGATGTGTCCTGGTCAGAACATGCTCTCACTACAGGGATCAGGATGCAAGCTAATTGAGCAGGTGGTCATTAGTTCTTCAAATCGTCGCTGGTGCTTCTTGTCATGTTGTATGGCAATGGTGCACGACTCAAATATTGTTACTTGATGCTGCAGGGGTGGTGGTTATGCACATGGCAAATGATGGAGTGGTTGCCATTAGACAACTTATACGGCAGGTGGCGATGACTTGTATGGAGGAAGGGTGACTGGATGGACTGGCAGCCACGCAGCTCGTTGTATAGCTGGTGACAGGTGGCTGGACGGTCATACTGTGAAGCATCGGGTAGATACACAGTTCGCACTTGCAGGCGGCCTATGTTCGGTACTCCCACTGAGCTGTTTCCCGTGACGTCACTGCCCCCGGTGGCTGGCTTGTGTTAGTTGTGCACTAAGATAGTGGTACGAGTCTTCGTTCTTGTCTCCTTGTTGATTTCTCCTGCACACCTGTGGTCGTCCGTTCTTCTGTGTGACAGGATTGTCACACTCCTTTCTCTCTACTCCTTTTCTTCTTCGCAATGTGGCAACATGCCAGGCTCTCCTCTTTTTACTTGCTGTGAGATGTGGCGAAAGGACACATGCTGCATGTCTTCTCTGCACATGCTGCGAAGTGGTCACAGGCCACGTGTTGTCAGTTCTTCTCATGGGGATCTCTTGCCAGCTTCTTCATGTCCATTGAACTGCGCATCTTCTGGCATCACGGACTACTCGGAGGTCTGGTCCTGTCTGTAGGACTGGGCGTCTTCTCAGGTGCGTCAGCCATTTTGTGGACGGCAGTGGTGGTAGGTGTGTTTTGATGAATCCGGTCTTCAGCCTCTTCCATAACTTTCTTTTCCTCAACAAGGTATTCCAGGTGCAAGTCGGGATGGCTGTGGAAGGTGAGGATCTCCTTTCTTTTGCAGTTGTGGCAGCTTGACACTAGGGGACATGCGACTCTCCTCATGCCTGTAATGGGCCGATGTGTGACACAGTCTTAAGGCAGTGTTGGGGGCATTCCATGAATAGTCTCTGACCCACTGCAGGGCGGTGCTAGTGTAGTTAGGGTGAACACAATCTCCTTCCTGTGTGCGGGCCACACGGGGCTCCTCCTCTGAGATCTCCTTTTGTGGGATCTCCTTTGTGCTTAGCTTCTTTGATGGCGAGTATCCTCCTTCCGCCTCTTCTTTGCTTGAGGGTGCAGTGCTTACACCTCGAGGCTGCGCCGTCACGGCGCTGTACCCAGCCTAGGGTGGGGTGCACCTGGCAGGGTTGGTCACTCCATGTGACATTCTCACTGACAGGCCAACGGTGACCATGCAGGCCTGGTTGGCCAGCTGGTGCTGCTCCTTTCATGCAGCCATGCATTGTATAGATACCCTCTCAACATTGTCTCTGCTCGGGCAGTGGTGGGGCTGGTAGCTAGTCCTCATGGGTGTTGTCTGCTGGTGCCCTGTGTGTTTGCTCTTTCATGCAGTGGTGGCGTCCTGCGACCAGGGGCACAAATGCTCTTCTCCACCTTTTAGGAGAGGGTCAGTGATTTTTCTCTTGACTGCCTAGGCAGCTTTCTTGGCTTGGGCAGCTTTAGGCTTGGGAGTTCTTCGTGGGCTTTAGCAGTCTCTCCCTCCAAATGACAGGCAGCCACTGGGGGCATGTGTCGCTATCTTCACAAGCGCGGTGGCGGCAGACAGTGCTTTCTTGGCTAGCCCCGAATTAATCTTTTCAGTCAAGGCAGCTTGTGGCAGCAGCTGTTCCGCACCAGGGAGCATGCAGCACTCTCTAAGGCAAGCTCAGGTTTGCTTCTCTGAGGGCTTGCCTCACTAGGTCTCGTGCTAGTTTGCACTCTCCAGTGCACGCAGTAGCCTCAACGCTGTGGTGGGCTGATCTTCTGAGTCAAGTCACTGTTAGCACAGGTTCCTGTTAGCATGCGTTGGTGGCTGGATGCCACTAGGGGCATGCAGTATCTCTTTGCTGTCCCAGCTTCACTTTCTCACTACGGCCGGTTCTAGGACCTCTTCACCGGCGAGTAACTGCTGGTGATGCAATGTTGCCACAGGAGGCAAACAGTTTCATTCCCTCCATGCGGCTGTGATGACAGATGTCAGACTGGGAGGTGCTCAGGTGACGATTCACTACCTGCTGCCCAGCAGTCTGATTAGTATGGGAGACAAAAGGTCTCTTCCCCCTCTTGTTTGCAGTGGCGGTATACAGCCACCAGGTGGTGTTCTCCCAGCCAGACTCTGTTCTCTTTTCTTTTTTTTGTGTGTATTGTTGTTGGCCAATGCAGCATGGCTGCTGTTAAAAGCACAAAGTCTCTTCAGGCGGCCACTGGGGGCACTGGTGTACTATGGGCCTGGTACACCAGCTCACCTTTGATGCCCATGGTCAGCCTTCCACCTGGCCCAGTGTGCAGTGATCTCGGTGCTACTTGGCAGCCGCCATCTCCGCTGGTGCATGGGAGAAAGGGAGCTGTTCATGCAGGTAATTGGGCTGCTATAGGGGCAGGTGCAGTCATTGTCTGGGTCAGCCTCTCTGGATGTACTTGCTTCTCTCTTGCAGTGGTGGCCACTTGCCACCAGGGGCGTATATGCCTTCTTCCTTCTTCACTAAGTGACAGCCAGCTTCTCCTCCCTCCCAAGGCAGCTTGCAGTAGCTGCTGTTCCCCAACTGGAGGCGTGCAGTGCAGGTCTCATCCCCCGATTCTGTGCTGGGGCAGTGGGGCTTCCTCCACGTGTTCTTGGTGCCAGGCGGCTTGCACTTCGCATGAGTGTGTGTTTGGATGGGGCCGCTTCATTGCAGATTAAGTCTTTATCCCGGCGCGGTATCACAAGCAACCTCTACGTGGCCCTGCAGCCACTCTTTACCTGGAACTGCAGCCTTTTGTGGGGGCCGCTGGCCGTGAGTATCCCGACCAGCTTGTAAGAATGGTGGGGCAGCAGAAATGTCATCACGAAGTGTTCGCTTCGTTGGGGCTATTTCTTTGTGATGTGTGTGCTTAACTTTAGAGCAGTGCAGCGTTTGTACATATGCAGTTGCGGCTTAACTGTCTGCTGTATTTAGGTGTGGCACCGCAGCTGGCCAGCTGCCTTGTGTGATTTAAGGTCGATGGTCACTCTCCTTTTGTTTTTTTTTTAACCTTAGCCACATCGGGCTGCTTCATTTACCAGTCACTTCCTGGTGCAGTTCAATGGGCTGCCAACAGGTGGCACTGCAGCCACCTCTACTCAGGCCGCAGCAGTCTTCCTTGCGATTCCCACGTTGCTGCCTCCTCTTTAAATATGGGCCCCAGTCCTTGCGCTGGCTGCTGGACACAGATAAAGGTATGTGGGGGGGGTTGATTCACTGCAGGTGCGGTGTCAATTTTCTCCCCTGCCGGCTGGGCTCTGCAGATAGCTACCGGCAGGAATAGCTCCTCCCCCGACGATTTACGCTAGGGTACCGTATCCTCTTCACGCACCACGTGGTGCAAAGAAGTTAAGTGAGGGCACGGAAGCGGAGTGGTTTTATCTGTGGCAGCCGCAGTGAGGAGACGTGTGTACAGTCCACGCATGTGGTGGCCCTCTCCTCTCTTTGCCAGGACTATTGGTGGCAGACTCGAGCAGCTACAGGCAAGTCACTCGGTATGGGGCATAGCATGGCAGGGGCCCTGTCATATCTTGAAGAGCTCATCCTCCACTTGCATCCCGCTGATAGCGCTGCTGTCTGCTTCACAGCGCTACCCGCTTCACACGATCACTCAGTAGTCCACAGTGGCAGTCGCAGTGAGGTACTGGAGGATCTTAGTTGCCTCCCTCTTGAGCAGGGAAAAAGTTCATTCTCTTCGTTGGGCAACGTGACCACTTCACAAGGGCAGGGTGCGTCAGCAGAAGGGACCCCGATCACCTCAGGGCAGGCGATACCGGCGGTGCTAGTGGATGCGCTTTCCTCTCCCTTCACGACAGATGGTCGCAGGCAGCACGGCGTGGGGGTTCTGCATCCTCGTAGCCAATGTAAAGTTGTGGGCTCTAGGCCCTCATACTTTGTAAATGAGTATGACACAGACACTCAGGTATAGTGTTTACAACTAGCCATGAGCACATGCACTCTGGCTCTTTTTATTGGCAGGGTCACCTGACCGGTGATGCCTGTGTTGGATGGGTGTGGGGAGGGTGTATGGACCAGCCCTCAAGGGAGAGCCAGGTAAAACATTGTCCAGCAGTACACAACAACCCCTAAGTTACCAATACCGGTGGTACTAATAAATCCAGGAGTGGGTAAAATTCTACCAATTCCGAGTGGACCCTGAGAGTCCACTATGAAATGAAAATTTACCAGGGGGAATCGATAATACTGGGTTTGATTCCCCATTAATTCCTCATTTTGGGTCAGACATTCACCCAGGGATTTCGGCTGCCCCAGCCAGCCTTACATACACTGTTTTGTAATGCATTGCGACCCATTGCCCATAATCCACTTGGATATTATGGCAAGAGCCTGCTAATGTCAGCAAGCCCGGCACCTGCACTTTCGTCACAATGGAACTGCATTGGCATCCATGAGTTTTAAAATGGCAGTATATGTCAGTATTAGAATGACATTTACACCCTTATGTTAGGGGTGTGATTGTAATTATGAACTGCCACCAAATGTGCATTTCATGAGCAGAAAAGTGGGATTTCTGGCTGATGTTTAAATTATATCTTTTCTGACCGATGCTGAAATTGCTCCTTTCCCTGAGATAGTCCAGCTAGTTCCTCATTTGACGAGGACTGCTGCCGGGTGACAAGAATAGAGTCCAACATATCTGTTTGTGAATGAGCTGGTCTGTGCGTAAAGTTTGCAAAGGCTACCTTATGGGAATTATGGCCCGGAGGCCTATAGATGACCGTTCCTCCCAAAATCATAGAAGTCGTCCTGGAGAGCTGAAAAGACTGCATCTCGCAGTCATCAATAAAGGGTATCTTTATTTCCATACACTCATAAAAATCTCTAAAAATAATTGCTACACTGCCCCGCTGCCTTCCCGGATACACATCAAAATCTTGTAGCCATTGGGTACCGTCAGAGCCAACTCGACCATGGAGTGGTTGTTAAGCCATGTCTCTGTGATAAACATAAGATCAGGGTTGGAGCTGTGGATAATGCTCCAAATTTCCAAACAATGCTTTGGAAGCGACCTCACATTGATATATAAGCAGCTAATGTGGGGGTCAACTCTTGCAGCCCCAAGTTCTCCCTCTCCCTTCGCCGCCCTTGAACACGTGGGGGTGGGAACAGCAGCACCCTTCTCATAGTCTGAAAACGTTTTCTCCTGAGAGTCCAGACATCCCCACTTACAATTTACACAAGATAAAGGGCCAAAGGGGGTTCCAGGCACCCCTTTACAACAGCTAGACAAATGAGGCCCCTGAGATGTCAGAGAAAACAACATGCCGTGAGAAAAGGTGGTCAAAGGTTTTTGCCTTTGGCAAAACAAGCAGGGGTCCTGGTGACTGGCAACAGCCAGCCTACAATGGGCGCAAACAAGCTTGCCTTTGGCGTGCCATCCATGCGGGCGTGCTACACCCACTTCTAAATAGATGGTCCGGGTCAAACACTAGACCGTTGACCTGACACACTCCTCTCCCCTCCGCCCTCGCCCAAAATGGTGGGAGACAAAGAAATGCTGTGACCAGGGGAGCAGCAACAACACAATGGCTTAACTGATCACAGGTGCTTTCCCTGTGCAATCAACAAAATTCAGTGAGCGCTAACCCCACTTGAAAATAAAAATTAAAAATCAGGTGAGTTTTGACAAAAATAGTAAAATCACACTAAAAACCACTTAAAAACATTCAGTAAAACCTCACGCACCCTGGAATCAGTGCGATCACAATTATGTAAGCAAATATAATTCAAAGGTCAGTAAATGCAGAATGACAGCAATTCAGTTCTTACCGCGCCGCGCCGCGCCCACATCTAAATACATGGTCAGGGTCAAACACTAGACCACTGACCAGACAATAGTTAGCCAATAGTTGTCCTCGACAGCCAAATGTAGACCAGTTTTTTGGATACCCAACATCAATACCAACATTCATGAGATAAAATTACATCTAATTGTTTTAATAGTATGTCAGTTTATCTCACATATTTTCACATTTGATATGTCATAAAATACCTGTTTGCACCTCCTGAGGCCACAAGTTGAACATCCTCATGCCATTGTTTGCATTAGGCTTTGGCCTTTGTATTTATGTAACACAAAACCATGATACTACAAGAAAATTGAAAAGTGTCTATTGGAAAAATCCCAAAAGCTTGGCCAGGTGCAAGTCTCACTTGCACCTGAAATTAATCATAACGTTAGCACGTGTACATTAGATGTTAGTTACAAATCATTTCCAATATACATTGAGTAAGGGACATTCGGGTGTGGACTTGTATTTGCACAGGGATCGTAATAATGTGTTGTGTGATAATTATCACACCCTTGCAGTTTTCCCAGATTAATTCCTGTACGTCAAAGCTGGCAAAATTTATAGGGGAGAAAAGGCCCGTAAAAAAGCAAAATAAACAGAATTCTGTGTGCTAAATACCTATTCCATTTGTTATGCCTCATTTTCAAGTTAGAAAGTCTGAATAAGAAGTATTTACCATATGTGGTAAATTCCTCATTCTGGGAAAATTGTATTTATCACATGTGCCAAATACCTCACCTATTTCAATTAACTTGTAAGGAGGGCTAATGACTTACACGTACATTAAAAAAATTGGACATTCCCAGAGGAGTTTCTTGAAAAAATGAGAGGGACCCTTTGTGCACCAAAGGACTAGGGTTCAATCTAGAAAAATACCAATATATCCTTTGGTTGGCAAATACTGAGAGAACTCTTACTCATTCACTCGCATAAATCACACACATTCAATCATGGGGGATACAGTACCAATTGAAAAAGCAGTGTGCCAGTACACAAGAAAAATATTAGAAATGTTATGTATCAATTTATTAAAAGCATATAAAACAATTGTGGCTAATTAAAAAACAATTAATCATACATAGTATGATTAATTTATGTTCAAAATAAAAAACATCACACTATAAATAAACAAATGAACAGACTCAATAACAAAGACAATTAGACGAGAGTATTAAAAAGACACTACACTTTGTCATAAAGGGAGCATATCCGTATGAGGTAACGTTGGGCCTGGACCCTGATGTACAAAAGACAATCAATATCTAGTGTGGCAGCCCATTGTGCTGATTATGGGTCTATTGCGTCAGAGGAGGTCAACAGAATGGTCAATGAACTTGTCAGATATCACAATTACTGAACAGAGAGTGACTAACCTGTGATAATCGGCCCAGCAGAAGCAGTGCGCAATGCTTGTCCTTCCACACCACCTGATGCTCAAGCTAGCGAGTTGTATACAGCACTCATTTTGGAGGAACACGAAGGGGAATGGGACAAAATAAGAAAATAGCCAACCACTGACTATATGACAGCTTTCTTGTATCACCCTTCAGGCTCGTCTAACATCTGCCTCTCAGTTAGTTAATTCACATGAGCATCCTTTAAAACAGTAGTTCTTTCTCTTCTAGTTGTTTTTCCACTAGAATCAAACTATTCTCTGGATTTGGCACACTCCATGGTTTCCTTACTGACTCTCACTGGTTAGCGCAGATTGTGTGATTTACCGAATAATATAAGTACCATGAAAATAATCAAGTATCTTGCATTTTGTCCGCCAAGTTCTTTTACTGATGCTCAATTATGATTCCTTTGTCTCAAATTCCTGACTTGCATGTGTGCATGAAGGAGGTAAACATTAAATGTACTAAGATTTCTCTTGTCTCTTTTATGTCTTGCAGATTGTTGAGAACTCTCTCCAGGGAGCCCAAACTTTACAGAGGAAGATTTCCTAGATGCGCAGATAATCTGGGACGGTGGGGCAAACACGGGTGATGTTGTCACTAGAACCCCGATTGCCTAGCAAAGAGTGTGGTCAAAGGGAATGGTATTTATACCCTCATGAAATCAAAGATGGCTGCCACCATCACATGGCTGTTTTCAGAACCTCTTGGCTTGTTCTAGAACATTCTGGCTTGTTCCAGATGGATTGTCATTTACTGTCAATGTCTATTTACTGAATTGTTCCAGAACCTTCTGGTTTGTTCTTGAACTGTCTGGCTTGTTTAGAACCTTCTGGATTGTTCCAGATAGATTGCAATGTGCTTTCAACGTTTTTTTTATAAGCGATTAGTTGACAAACTTGTTTCCTTTTACCAACAGTCTTAAATTATGTTTGTTCATTACAGTTCTATTACATTTTAACACTTGTGGCTCCCCTTGCCCT